>JAODJW010000048.1:780151-810571 GCA_026777045.1 Hyperopisus bebe
ATATTTAGTTTCTACCTATATATATTTGAAAAGTAGACCGTCCAAGGTTTCTGAGGGTGTTTTTAAAATATGTATATCACAAAAACTCGCAGAGTTATTTAAACGGTTTTTCAAAATTTCTGCCCTTTGAGTTAACTTTAATGGACAGAATTTCAAGAGGCATTGAAAGGGTGAAAGGTGTCTTTTTTCAGATGATGCGGTCCTGTTGACTTAACTGGGCTGTGACCTACGGCATGCTCTTTGCAGCTGAGTGTGAGGCAGCTAGGATGAGGATCAGCACCTCCAAGTCTAAGGCCATAGTTTTCCACCAGAAAAGGGTGGATTTCCAGGATGGGGATGAGTTACTGCCACAAGTGAAGGAGGTTAAGTATCTGGGGGTCTTGTCTAAGAATGGGGGAAGAATAGAGACAGATCATTACAGCATCAGCAGTATTCTGTACTGGTTTATTGAGGTGGAAGGCAGAGCTCAATCAGAAAGCAAAGCTATCAATTTACTAGTCAATCTATATTCCAACCATGACCAATGGTAATGAGCTTAGGGTTGGGACTGAAATAATGAGATCACAGAAACAGGCAACCAACAAGAGGGATGCACATATGCTTAACACCATACACATTACTCCCATAACCATCATTAAGATTATCTCTGATTTGTGCCAAAGTAGTCCTTCTGTTGGTTTATGCCACATGGGACAGCCTTCTTTTACATCCAGTATTGACCCTTTTGGAGGGTCGTGGTTTTTACCTCCTCAGACCACTCTCAGAAGGTACTTAGCATGGCTGACCACAAACACCCCACAAGCCTTGAGGTTTCAGAGATGCTCTGACCCAGTCATATGGCCCTGCCTATGTATTCTGAACTCAGCATGTTCACTATGAGAACCATATGTTAGCTCACCATCTACAATATCTCAGACCTTGACATGCACCATTTTTAGGACAGAGTCAATATTACTCACTCGCATGGTGGTGGTTGTAATGTTTTGGCTCATCGGTGTATATGTAAAGATAAGGTATGCCAGAGTACAGATTAGAATAGAGATACTTTTATTTATCTGCATGTACTTTTCACAGATACTCTTTTATATACAAAAAAGAGCAAGTCTGGGGTCTGAACACAGGGTCAGCCAACATACTTAGAGCTGTTGGGGTTAATGGTCTTGCTTAAAGGTCCAATGGTGATATGATTACACAGCCAACTAGGGGATTTGAAGTCAGGACCTTGTGGACACAGGCATAGATCCCAAACCCTAACCCAGTGAAGTACACACTGCCCAATATGGAAGTGTCAGTACATTCGTAATCATAGTTTGGGGTGTTTAGAATGGATAATGTGTCCCATTTTAGCAGCAGAACACCGCAATATTTCAAAGACACACAGAGAAAGGCAGTCTGACAGAGACTTAATTGTTGTAATCCAACAGCCTCAGTGATAATTTGAAATTTATGCAAAGGGGAAATCACAAGAGGAGGTGAGCATGCAATTTGCAGCCTCCAAAAGCTTCATACTGAACGAAATGCATCTTCCAGAACGTGTGGGTGATATAGATTTGATTTAAGCTGAGAGGAAGTGTTGCATTTGTGAATAACATACATCTTAAGAAAGTGTAAAATAATTTTTTCACCCAGCTAAATTTTGCATTTGTAATTAAAATGGAGCCAGCACACTGTGGGGGAATCAGGGGCCGTGACTCGGCAAATGTAATTGCAAAGCCGTGCCTGTACAATCAAAGACACCAGAAGGAGCCATAAAGACAGGAGAGCTAATTACACTGTTCACTAACAGACAACTGTCTAGCTGTCTCAACCATGATACCTTTCCTTGTGTTTTTTTCCTAAAGAGATACAACTTTTGTAAAGAAATAAGCATCTGATCTCAAGATTTACGTAAGTGACCTTGGATATATATGTAAAAAAAAAAAAAAAAAACATAAAATGAAAGTATTAGGTGGGTGGTGTGTGGCTCAGCAGGTTAAGATGCTGTGCCTATGATCAGAAGATCACTAGTTCAAATCCCAAGTTGAGCAGAGTGATTTCACTGTCAGGCCCTCGAACAAGGCCCTTAATCCTCAATTGCTCCAGGGACAGACTGACCGTGCGCCCTCAGTCATATATCATGTTATCAGGGTATGCTTCCGTTGTATCCTGGGGGAACATACAATTCTGAAATGATAACATGTACATATTAAATTCTGTAAGGCATAAAGCCAGACTGCAAATTAATCTTAATAATGTACATCAGTTTCCCCTTATTTAGTAACATAATCAGTTAATTTATGTTCCCATAAACAGGGACTCATGTTTTATAATAAGTAAACAGCTGTATCAATACTAATCCATACAAAATAAATACAAGCTGGGTTGAAATACAGTCTTAATTATAGTGATAAATGGAGAAGGTGTGTACTAAGATGCACCAGTGTTAACACTATACACACTTAATATTATATTATCAATGAAAGAGAGCAGTAGTGCACAAAGCTCATTTTACAGTCACATTAGCAGTTAAACAAACCACCCCAATTAAAACAAAATATTCCCAAAGAACACATAAGCGAGTGCAAATTCAGCCGCACCGCCATATGTACCATTAAAAAAAAGCACTTAACGGCAACTGAAATTGGCAGTTTGACCAGTGTTACAGGTACGTGGGTCAGTGAGGGAGGGGTTTGGAGTGGGGTGGGCCCCTAATGTCAGACAGCTGAGGGAGCTCTCCAGCATCCATCAGAAACAACCCAGATATCTTCTGTGGTGATTTTTTCCACTAGAACATGGAGATGGAAGATGACAGAGTAGGGTTTGGCTTGGCGGGTAACTGCCAGGGTCACTGTTTAAGCCAGCAGAGACAGGACAGCCAGTCACAGTGCAGATACCAGAGTCCAGCTGACGGCGGCATCCTCAAAGGGCAGTGCAGTTCATTTTTCAGAGTGATGATCTTATTTCACTCCTCATGGTGGAAATCACTGAGTACACAGCACTTAGGGAGAAGAGCAGCTGTGGCCCAAAAGGTTAAAGTGATTCAAATCTATTGGGATGAAATATGTAAAATGGGTGGCAGGGAGCGGGTCGTGACAGGAAGTAGAAATCACCAGGCACTCGGGCACTGTAACATGGGCTTGTTAAGCTGGTACCACTTTTTAGAGCCAGAAATGACAGCAAAGGTTCTGCCATAGCGCATAGGATTTGTGTTACTTTCATCTTACACAAATGGCTAATTGGCCCATTGTAACTGACATATGAAACTCTTTTCGTATTATTAAATCAATTCTTGAGAATTGCATTAATAATGGGAAAAGACCAAAAATTTAACAAAAAATATTGACAAAGCTCAATGGACACCTTCATTATAATTAATATCATTAATGCTACTTTATATATATTTTATTATACAATTGAGGCAAATAGCACATAAGAAACATATGGCTGTCAAGGAGCTGGCCAGGCATAAGTGCAGCTTGGCTGAGCTTCCAGTGAATATCCAAGTATGAGTGTATACAGTATTGGAGCAAGAGCTACACAACATGTTCCAAATAAAGCAAGAACCTAATAAAAATGTGATAAAGTTCCTAAACTGATCAACATAAAATGTAAATGTATGGCTTCCTCTGTATATCCACTACTAATATGTCTACAAAGCACCTTCACTGGACATAAGCTCAAATCTGTTTAAAGGGTCCCATAGCGAGAGCCGTGGTTATGGAATTAAAGGGGATGTTTTAAGCTGCACAGCACCTTCTGGATACAATGTAAGCAAATCAAAATGCAACACGATGCTCCCTAGTAACATAGACATTGATCAAAGGAACAAATCTAAAATCATTGTCTCCCTACCACATTAGTTACATACAGTAGGGTACAAGTTAATAAGGCAAGCACATAAAAAATATAGAGAGCCATTAAACATTCAGACAGTCAAGTAGAAAAATGTTCAAGGAAATTTATATGAGTCCATTACATGAGTTAGCGATGTGTAAATTACCATTAGATGTGTCCACCTGTTTGGCAGACAGGCTCAGATGTGAGACGTGATGGCTTGGATTGATGTGCTTCACTGAAGGAGACTTTACTTTTAAATACATCACACAGCTTCATACCCTACCTTGCTAACAAAGTCATCATGTTGACTCATCACCTGAAATAAATTAATCTCTCTGTAATTGCTGAGAGCTCCAAAACAATCTCAGATTAATGACGTGGATCCCCAAAAAAGTGTGTGGCAAGTTCAGAGGCATAAAATAATGCTTTTATTTGCCATTTTATGAGTACATGTACATTCTATTGTGTTCATGTTTCATGCCCAATATTTTTAAGACATACACACACATACGTACAGGTGAGAGTGAAGCTCGAGGTCTGAGGTGGGGCCAGCCTTTATCCAGCTTCCCTAGAGCTTTTTTTTGGGGTGGGGGGGGGGGTGTGGTCAGAGCAAAGGGCCTTGTTCAAGGGCACAGCGAAGCTGTGACTACTCTGCCAATGACAGAATTCAAAAGAGTGATTTTCCAGTGACAGGCACAGAGGTTTGAGGCTGTTGAGTCACAAACCACCACCAATAAGATCATATGACAAGATGTGTACTGGGAGTTATGGGATTTCCTAGCTAGTCGCTTTGTTCAGCTGGGTAAATTTGTTGTGCTATTTGTATGGAAGTATATATTGGACTTTATTATTTGTAACTCACAGACGACAATCCACAAGTATGTACCATGATCCAGAAATATTTCACTATCTACAAATATGTTTTTTTTTTTAATTTGTGTTGTTTACAATCATATACACAAAAATATGGAGCTACTTCTACACGTGAAATGTATTTTGCACATTTGTGGATAACTTCCTGTGTATTTGTGGATCACGTGGCATTCGTAACTTCAGTTTATTTGTGGATATTAGTCTAATTCGAGCTGCAGCTCATATGTAGAAAAAAATCCACAAATATGAGGTGCAGTTATCTGCTCCACCAGCAGGTGGCAACATGCTGGAAGAAGGCTAAAATAAGAGTCTCTAATTAACTTCTGTTAGCCTGGCCCCGGATACTGTCCTGGTCACATATGCGCCAGTGAGATGCGCACCAACAGTTTATCCCCTTTTAAACTCTGACATGCCTCCTTTTATGATGTGTGGATTACAATATTTTATGTACAGCTATGCTATCACTCTGCTAATTCAACCTTCACCTCACTGTTACTGATGGAATGTGCAATCAGTGAAGACTGGTCACTAGGATGTGCATATATAGATGTGAAATCTCAAACACCACTTTAGCCAGTGCTCCAGGTTTACTGTCCAATGCCTGTATTTGCTATATGTTTCATATTTTAACTAAACCGGTCTAAATTATTTATGCTGAAATTTTCATTTGTGCCGCTTTCGTTTTTAATAAATGTTTTGTTTACATGGGGACATCACCACCATGCCTTCGATTTGGGCCAAACCAGTCTCAGTCTTCTATGCCATGTTTGTGCCATTTAAAAATGTTCATGCTGTTATTATTTCTGAGTTTTGCCTCTTAGTCTTATGGCATTATATGATTGCCATATAGTGCTTATGCTCACGTTACTCATGTAGGAATGTTTCATACCTTCATGGCAACATATAGCAAATACTTCTATTTTCAGGCAAAGCATGATTATGTATTATTGTATCTATCTCAAAAACTAAAAGAGACAGAATGGTAATTATTGCATCACAAAAGGGTACAAACGCAGCACAAAAAAAGCAGACAGGTTTCACATCTGTGCGCTGTTGTAGGGGGGCTGCGCGACAACATTGTCTGGGAAAAATAATTGCTATTTTCTTAAAAATGAAAGCAGCACAAATCCTAATTTTTGTGGCACAAACCAGCACAAACATAGCACTAACCAAAAACCGGATTTCTTATTAGTGCTCATGGTAGCAGGGCCAGTTTCACAGAGCTTAACTAGAGACTATTTTTCTTCTTCCAGTATGTTGCCACCTGCTGGTGGAGCTAATAACTACACTGCATATTTGTGGGTTTTTCTACAGATCAGTGGCCTGTACTACGAATCGGGGTTACTGGCTTATTGGGGTAACTTGATGGATTTAAGATACCATAGTTTAAATGGACTTCATATTCGTTCACAGGGTTCTATGGAAGTAAATCTGTGTCATCACAATCTGAATTTTATATGCCACTGAAATTTTAACATTGAATATTTATGCATTGGAAATATGCATTGGACATTTGATGGTCCGAATTCACATGCAAAAATACGAGGTTAAAAATACAAAGACAACATTTCAAAGATAATTGCTCCAATTCGACGGTCCGAAGTCACATGCAAAAATACGAGGTTAAAAATACGAGTTATACATCCTGCATACCAAGACTAAGCAATCGAATCTGTGGCTGTGTTCGACTTCATGCAGCCGCTTACAGTGCTGGCTTAAAGCAATGCATTCCGGTCCTGACGTTTGTATCCCAGGCAGTTCCTAGGCGGTGATCTTTTTCCAGGCAGCTATCTTTTTACACAGGGCCACTATACACAATGATTAATTTTTTTCCACTGCTAACATTTTGGATCAGGAGTTGGTTCTTGTAAAAGAAGTACTGTGCATGCAGGTGATATTTGTATAGATTTATCTACACCCTTCTGGCAGTGCGGCCATTGCAGTCAGGTCTCACAGACTACGGGGTGTAGAAGTTGTCCGACTTGGCTGCAGTCAGTTTATACTCCACCCCTGCAGCTGCAGCCAGATGCTCATCAGTTGCAGACAGACCTAAGCCCAAATGCCAACTCTGACCCATGAGTGGTAAGATGTTGGAGAAAAATATACGACCGTGGGTGAAGAGGGTGAGCAATAACGTGAGTGGCATCAGTAGGCCTACATAAATAATAATTCTTTGTGCTAGTGAATCATACACCGTACATTTAATTTCACTTATTTAGTCACATATTTATAATACTGAATAAAAATATAAGTAAAATATATAATCCGACTCAACTCTTAACTTAATCTACACTTTTAATCTATGTACCGCAACTGATGAAATGTAAATGGGTAAGTGGTGGCCGTGAATATCACGATCGTTTGGACACGGTGTGAAACAATTAGTCTCATTGCTGAAAACACATAAATACTGCAATCACATTTGTACACTACATCACATAATGGATGCGTTGGCGTTGCTAAAAGATTATGCCAATGGCAGAATTAGAAGGGAACGAGTGTTCAGGGACCAAGAAGATTTTTTGGCCCATGATGATGACTGGCTCCTAAACCGATTTAGATTATCTAGATGTGTGCTTTTGGAGCTATATGCTGAACTGGGCCCAGTGTTAGACAGATCAACCCAATGGAACTGCGCAATCCCAGTACAAATACAGGTACTGACGACCCTGGGGTTCCTTGCAACTGGCTGTTACCAACGGGAATTAGCTGACAGGTATATGTTATAATTAATAATAAAACTGTAAATTTGTTCTAAAGCTTGTTTAGGAAATACAATAATAATCTATCGATATATATCCATCCATTTTCCAAACCACTTATCCTTGTGTTTAATTGTATTCTAGATCTGGGATATCACAACCATCACTAAGCTCAATAATACCTGTCATTTTGGATGGGATTATTAAAATGGCTAGTAGATACATTAAGTTCTCTTACACTGTGAGAGAACGGGCCAACATCAACAGGCAATTTGCAGCAATGTCCGGTTTCCCAAATGTAATCAGCGCAATTGACTGCACTCATGTTGCAATGAGGGCTCCATATGAAAACAAATTTATTTACATGAATAGAAAACGTGCATTCTATAAATGTGCAAGTTATTTGTGATGCTGATATGGTCCTGACAAACGTGGATGCACGATGGCCTGGTTCAACACATGACTCGTTTATCCTGGAACACAGCAGTGTAGGGAGCAGACTGCAGGCTGGCGCTGCGTGCGATGGCTGACATCTTGGTCAGGTAATTAAAAACATTGTGTAATTTATAACTAATCACTGTTCATGCATTGAATTGTTCTGTTATGAAATACAGGTGACAGCGGTTACCCTCTCAAGTGCTGGTTCCTCACCCCCTTTCAAACCCCCAGAGCGTACAGGAAACTCACTATAACGATGCTCAAGCTCATGCTCGCACCGTTGTGGAGCGTGCAATCGGCCTGCTGAAATGCAGATGGCGATGTTTAGATGCATCAGGTGGCTGGTTTTTATACCTATGGAAGCCCGTTCCTGCCACCGTGGAAAAAAATATGTATAATTTAAGGCGAAATTTCGAGATAGTTATCTCGTTCTTTTGAGATATTAAGTCGTAATTTTGACTTAAATTATATATTTTTTTCCACGGTGGCGGAAACGGGCTTCCATACCCACAAGCACATCTATCTCGGTTTCAGAAAAAAAATCGCTTCTTTTCCCCTCGGTTGCCATTATGGCATGAGTTTTTCAGGTTTACATCGGATGCTTAAATATGCATGAGGTGATTTGCATTGACCATGTATGGTTGAACGGGGGCATGTAGAGGGCAGAATATGCGGCAAATCCGCGTGTGTACAATCCCAGGTAATTTGCGATTTATAAAGCGTATATTGCTTAGAGGTGTGCGTGTGCACGTTTTTATAAATCTGACCTTTTCTTTGCGTCCGTCATTTTCGTCTTTTGAGCGCACGTATACTTTTAGTATGAGTTCTACGCAAAGTGTTATAAATGAGACCCCAGCTGCAGGTATTAATTCGACAAAAATCCACAAATAAATAGGAGCGGAGTCACAAATGTCGCGTGATTCACAAATACACGGGAAGTGATCCACAAATGTGAAAGCGATCAAATGGGATTTTATTTAGAGTTGACAGGACGACAGGGGAGCACATGGCAAACTCATGCCAATGACAGACCTGGGGAAAAAGACTAGAACACGGACTAAATACACAAGACAAGCAGAAAATAACAGGCAACAGGTGATCACATTCGGGAATTATCACAAGGTAATGAGGAGGGCGTGGCACACAGGAGGATTGGACGAGCAGGTTATGACATGTACAAGTAAATACATATTTTTGTGAATTAAAAATACATATTTGTAGATAGTGAAATATTTGTGGATTGTCATCTGTGTGTTACAAATAACAAAGTCCAGTAAAGACTAACATATATTTGCAGTATGTTGGTGAGTTTGAGAGAATAATAGCCCTGTTTTGTTTGATAAGGAGTCTGAGCCGCAATGAAGGAAAATTATTTTGCCTCTTATTAAGATGGTGATTCTGATCAGCTTTCTTTTTTTTAAAGGTATTTGAGTTGCTATTAAAGTAATTTTGTAGGTGCATTCCTATGCAATAGTCCCCATTAGCCTTATAATTTATTTGTAAATAGAGGAACTTAGGCATTAATTAATAACATTACTTGAATATCTTAAATGTGTCCATTTACTCAGGAGTTTCAATCCAAAGGCAAAAATAAAAATAAAATGCCAAAAATGCATCAGATGATGTGTTTTGGTGTTTAGGTATGAACTCAATTAAATGCAAACATACTGTGTGTTGTAGTGCACAGGATATACTCCCATTCAAGGGTGACCGAACAAGGGAAATATAAAATACATAAAATGGAAAAAGTACATTTCTGAGAATCAAGTGCCCACAGAGCTATTCTCAGGCTCAACAGAACAATCTCAACGGGGTTTCATATATTTGAAGAATCACATTGGGTTTTTTTTTTCTCAAAAATACCTTTGACAATTGGGGTAATTCAAGTTGCTTTTATTCAATATAATAGAAGAAAACACTTACATGATCCCAAAGGTCACTAGAACAGGGAATAGTTTGAAGTCTCATTGGTTCTGAGCAAATATGATTCTCACTTTTATAAATAATATGCATTGGTGTAATCACAGCTCAGTTTGCACATTACGGAAAAAATATTTACTGCATACATGTTTCTTTTTTTATTTCTGTGTGGAATGACTTTGTATGGATAGCTTGCAGCTATGGTTTATAAACGAGATGGGGCAACTTTTCTAATTTATAATGATGCCAATGTGTGTCACCAGTAAGTCTAACAGATGACTTTGGTGTGAGTGCCAGCGTCCTGGCAAGGCAGTAAACACATCTTATCCATCAAGATGGAGCACACTGCAGGTGCAATCCGCAAGGGCGGGCCTGCAGGCTTCCCATACCCTGCTCCCAAAATCCATTCACTGCCAGTATCTCCAAAGCGCAGTGCAATCTACATTTTAACTGCTTTTAGCCACAAAGCACTTTGTCTGAAATCTGCAGATAGTAACTGCCAAGAACAGCAGAAGGAGCATGGAGCACATCATTGATTTACAATTAATATTATGTTTTAGAGTCAATATTATGCTGTTTATGTCTGTAGAACTTCATTTGGAGAGCGGCTCTTGTTCAATGATCACATTCTGGCCCATTCACAGCATGCTATAATGCTGTTTATAATTAACTTTTTTCCCCAGGTTTTTTTCCATTAATTCTTAAATAATATTTATTTTTGATGGGCAGACAAGATCAGTGATGTATTATACTTTGTTGTATTTTTCTGATTTAAATATTACATATCAGTTTATGTGAATTACACATAAATGCTTCTAAAAGAATGGACAGCACTCACAGAACACATTCTGAGTCTGAGACTAACATTGAACCGAAGATTGTTTGGACATTCCCAGATTTATATATGCAAGGCACTCCATGTTGTAATAACCCATCTCACTTAAATAATGGTTGGGTGAACTCAAAAAAACAATAAAAGAAAACTGAGGTTCTACCAAGAACTCATGCTGAAATCACACAGCACTTAAATCTACTCAACTGGATGTGTGCTACTGAAAGTCCTTTTGATTTGATGGTTGTGTTTATAGTAGATATGGAATTAAGCAGTGATTTTAGTCAAGATAGAAGCATTTGCTTGCATGAATGCTTGTGTTCCAAACTTAAATCTCTATAGAAATGCAAATGTTGTTTTCTCAAGAGAGTACATTATGTATGGTAATTATTTAATTTTCTCAGAATTTGTCCATTTTTCCAATCAAGTCAATTTTACCCAGTATTGTTACATTAATTCATTTAGGCTGGTGTGACTGAGAAGCACGGTGTGGAGATTTGCAGATGCAGTTCATAATGTTTCAGTGCCATCTTAGCTGTTTTCATGGGGTGTTAGAAGGAAGTTGTTGTCCTAATAGGATAATACAATTAATTCAAGAAGCGTAGTTTGATTATGGGGACTCTTGTCCCTCATAGGGACAGCAGACCAAAGTGACATATAACATGTGCAATACACTTATATGTGCAATGTTCCCCATAATGTTCAACTGAAGTGATTTTTAACATGTGCAATAAGCCCTTTTGTGCAATGCTCATTATAACAGTTATTACTATTATATAGTAAATTACCTAGTTACATCCATTCTATGTCTGCTTCTGCATATTGGACACTGTACATACTGGTAATTTATACTTTATACTCCAATACCTTTATATTTAATTTTCATCTCTATATTTAAAAGTGTGTGTGACTAGCTCTGTGGCTTACCTGGGACCTGAGTACTTAATTTCGCTCCACGGCATGTGCGAACATGTGTGGAATGACAATAAAGTTCTTGAATCTTGTCCTTTATGATTGCTGTATGTTGTCAAGGTAACATTTGTCATGAAAAAGGTAATACTTTAATTTTAGCCACAGACAATATTCACTTATCCAGTCAAAGAGGTTAAATGAAGTTAAAAATGTGGATGAAAGCTACCGTAGAATAACTGTAATTATTACTATGGGGTTTAACACCTGTTTATCCTAATTTCCATACCAGAAAAGGAAACAGCCGTTTTCTTTCCAGCAACCTCAGTGTTATACATGAATTTCACTCATGCTGACATTTTTCTTTTAATCTTAGTTTCATTTTCATACCATCCCTGGCCTTTAAATTTGAATGACACCTGACTACCCTCAATTCCTGAAGTCTTACAATTGATGCATGTTTTAATCTTACGCTACTTTAAATTAACCAGTGTCTCATCCAGGGTATCCCCTGCCCTGTGCCCTGTGATGGACTGGCATCCCATCCAGGGTGTCCTCTGCCCTGTGCCCTGTGATGGCCTGGCTTCCCATGCCGGTGATCCCTGCCCTGTGCCCTGGCTTCAGCACCCCCATGGCTCCCCCCACAAGCAGGAGGATAAGTGGGTGTACAAAGGATGTCTGAAGTAACCAAATATTTACTATAATCAAATAATCACTTAAACCCAGTGTATATTTTTTCAAAAAAAGGAAACCATTATATATTTTAAAAGGCATTATAATTAGAGAACTATATTTAAGTAAGCCTTTCATTGCTCACTTCCAAATCCTTTACAAAGAAAGCATAACAGTCATCAAAGCGCCTTTTATGATAGGATGGCAAAGGGATTTGTGTGACGTGCAATCTGCCCAGTTACAGACAGGTTTATTATCAGAGGTTTTTCAGGTAAGGATATCAGAGTATAAGATGGTCTGTTTGGTCTGGTGATGTGGGATATGGTTCTTCCTTGGGCACAAAAAGAAATAACAGCGGGCACTTTGCTCCAGGTCTCCAGCTAATGATTCTGGTCTGGCTGACTAGGTACGAACCAGAAAATTAACACGCTAACTGGTAACCATATCAGAAAATCGCAGATAATTGTAGCCACCAGATTTTCCTTTCCAGGATGAATGGCAGCGCTGCTTTGCTCCTCTACCTGAAATGGCCACTGATGAACATGTGCAGAGGGTGATAAGCAGCAAAGGAAATTAACCCGCATGATTGGATGACTTTGGTGCCCTTCGGGGGGGGAGAGAAATCAGAGTCTGCGGATTTGTATTTTTGTAGCAGATGCAGATCCAAAGTAATATACATATTTGTTTTAGATAAAGCATGGTCCTGAGGCAACTGGTGTTTAAGGACTATGCTCGAGGGCCGAACGTTAAAGTCACTCGGCTGATCCTGGGATTTCAGCCAGAGACCTACTGACCACAAGCATGTTGTCAGACCTGCTGAGCTGCAGATGGTCCCTGTGCCCATGTGCATTAGCTACTTGCTAAAAGGAGAGCACACCAATGAAGAGGAAAATGTTGTGAACTTTTACCTATATGACTAAAATGAAGTAAAGCTTGATTTAAAGGAAGCAAATAATGCTTCAAGTAATGAAATGTTCTTTCCATCCATCCATCCATCCATCCATCCGCTTGTCCGGGGTTCGGGTTGCGAGGGTCGCAGCTTCAGGAGAGATACCCAGACCTCCCTCTCCCCAGCTACCTCTACCAACTCCTAAGGGATTGTGCTGAGGCGTTCCCAGGCCAGCCGAGAGATATATTCCCGCCAGCGTGTCCTGGGTCTGCCCCAGGGCCTCCTCCCTGTAAGACATTCACGGAAAACCTCTCTGGGTAGCCGCCCAGGAGGCATCCACACCAGATGTCCAAACCACTTCAACTGGCTCCTTTTGACGTGGAGAAGCAGCAGTTCTACTCTGAGACCCTCCCGGATATCCAAACTTCTCACCCTATCCCTAAGGGAGAGCCCAGACACCCTGCGGAGAAACCTCATTTTGGCCATCAGTATTCGCAATCTCATTCTTTCGGTCATTACCCATAGCTCATGACCTTAGGTGAGGGTAGGGATGAAGATGGACCAATAGATCGAGAGCTTTGCTTTCCGGCTCAGTTCCGGCTCAGTAAACGACGAACCGTTTAAGTGCCTGCAAAACTGTAGATGCCGCTCTGATTCTTCAGTCCAGCTCCCGATCTCGCCCACCCTCACTCGTGAACAAGACCCCGAGATACTTAAACTCCTCCACTTGAGGCAGTACCTCTTCCCTGACCCAAAGAGGGTAATGCACCCGTTTCCGGCTGAGAACCATGGTCTCAGACTTGGAGGTACTAATCCTCATCCCTGCCGCTTTGCACTCGTCTATGAACCGCGCCAGAGCACACTGGAGATCCCCAGCAGATGAAGCCAACAGGACAACATCCTGAGGCCACCAAACTGGACATCCTCAACATCTCGGCTGCGCCTATAAATCCTGTCCATAAATATTATAAACAGAACCGATGACAAAGGGCAGCCCTGGCGGAGCCCAACCCGCACTGGGAACATGTCCGACTTATTACCGGCAATCTGGACCAAGCTTCCGCTCCATTCATACAGGGACTGAATCGCAGTGGACCCGGACCCCATACTCCCAAAGCACCCCCCACAAAGCCCCTCGGGGAACCTGGTCGTAAGCCTTTTCCAAATCCACAAAACACATGTAGACTGAATAGGCAGACTCCCAGGCCCCCTCCAGTAGCTTTGCAAGGGTATAAAGCTGGTCCAGTGTTCCACGGCAGGGACAAAAACCAATTTGTTCCTCCTGAATCCAAGATTCGACTATCGATCTCACCCTCCTCTCCAGTACCCCGGAATAGACTTTCCCAGGAAGGCTGAGACGTGTGATCCCCCTGTAGTTGGAACACACCCTCCGGTCCCCCTTCTGAAATAAGGGGACCACCACCCCGGTCTGCCAATCCAGCAGCACTGTCCCTGACCTCCATGCACTGTTGAGAAGGCGTGTCAGCCACGACAGCCCCACAACATCCAGAGCCTTTAGGTACTCCGGGTGGATCTTGTCCACCCCTGGGGCCCGGCCACCACGTAGCGCTTTAACCACCCTGGCCACCTCAGCCCCAGTGATGGGCAAGTCCACTCCAGCCCCCTCGGGCTCTGTGCCCTCAGATGTCTCAAAGGCAGTATGTGTAGATGTATCTGAGGCAGGGTTGAGGAGGTCCTCAAAATATTCTTTCTATCTCCGGGTGATGTCCCCAGGTGAGCTCAACATCACCCCCTCCTCACTATAAATAGTAGGAACCAGGAGCTGCTTCCCCCTCCTGATATTCCGGATGGTTTGCCAGAACCTTTTTGAGGTTGACTGAAAGTCACTTTCCACGGCTTCACCAAACTCCTCCCATGCCCAGGTTTTTGCTCCTGCAACCGCCCTAGCTGCATTCCGCCTGGCCTGCCAGTACCCTTCAGCTGCCTCCGGAAACCCCCGGGCTAATAATTCCTGGTAGGCCTCCTTATTCAGCTTGACAGCCCCGTGCACCTCTGGTGTCCACCATCAGGTACGAGAGTTTCCACCACGACTGGCACCAACCACCGGTATGCAATTGGAGTTCTGTCGGAGATGCGAGTTAAAGCTCCGGCGAACAGGTGCCTCTGCCAGACGTTCCCAGCAGACCCTCACTATGCACTTGGGCCTACCAGGTCTGACCGGCTTCCTCCCCTGCCACCTGAGCCAACTCACCACCAGGTGGTGATCAGTTGACAGCTCTGCCCCTCTCTTCACCCGAGTGTCCAAAACAGAAGGCCGCAGATCAGATGATACGATTATGAAATCGATCATCGACCTGTAGCCCCGGGCATGTTCGTACCATGTCCACTTATGGACACCCCTATGCTCGAACATGGTGCTCACTATGGACAAACCATGCATTGCACAGAAGTCCAATAACAGAACACCACTCGGTTGTTCTAAACTTCTAAACCAGCTGCTGATGCACAAACAGATTTTACATAAGAAGTGGAGGAATACCAGACTAAACGTATGTATTTTTCTGGAAGGTCGGAAGAATCCAGCCTAAACTCTCCCCCAGAGGTAAATATTTTTGTTAATCGGAACGGTAATCGCTTTTTGTGGTGTGACCTCAGATCCACCATCGGCCGTCAGGGGAAGCTAATGGGGAGGATATGAAAGGGTTAAAGGGTTTTCTTAGCTGGAGAGTTCAGCTGGCATTAACTGTCACGCAAGAGAGGGCACCACTTTAATTAAAAAGCCCCCGTATCGCCTTCCCCCAAGAACATGACACAGGGAGGCTGAAACATAAGAGCGAGTGCCGGGTGATTAGTGTGGCGCTTGGGGTAGGTGCGCGGTCTGGAGCTCCTGGGGAAACAGGAGCACGGGACGGACATGTCGGCCCATCGCTGGGGGGTGGGCTCCTGCCTGCATCCGCTCCTTGCCAGTCTTTGCATCGCTTTCTTGTTGGGTTCTGCTGAACTCGTTTTATCTGGGGGGAATCTCGATCTGTCCTGCCCTCTCCCTCCAGCCCCCGCATTCTGAATTAACAAACAGGCCCCCCCTCCACATATGTATGCATATGACTCAGGCTCGTGGCCTTAACCCAGCCAGAAGACATCCAGTCGTGTCCATCAAAGTCCAGCTGAGGTATAAACTAGGCACATCCTGCATTTCCGTTCACTGAGGCTGAAGTCAACACTAGTAACTATGGAAACACCGTATAGCACCATCAGAAATGTAAATAAGTATATCTATCTAATAAGGGCTTGGAGACTGAGCAGGGGATCAGCCGTTTATCCAGAACCCGGGGGGACTTTTTTTGGTTCTGACAGCGATATGATTAATCTGTGAGCCAGAGGATTCGAACCAGGCACCTTCTAGAGACAGACTCCAACACGCAGAGCCACATGCAAGATAAACAGGGGGGTCGTATTGCTGTAGCTGTACAGATGGTCCAATGACATGTTTTAGTGTTTTTTCCCCTGTTAGCTGACAGTGCACTTCAGAGCTACAGTGACCAAAGGACTCTCTCCACCTGCAAAGCCTTCCGTCCAGCTTCTGCTACCTTCAACCTACCTGAGTAGCATCAGGAACACACAGTGTCTGGCCCAGAAAGTGACTACACACTTTGCCAGGCGCACGGTGATAAGATGGGCCTGTCAAGGTGTGGCTTGGAGCACAATGCTGGAATAATGACAAGAGGAATTATTAAAATGAGATTCTTGACATAGTGCAAGACTGAGGAATTTGACTGCATCCAGTAGTGAGGCATTTATGTCTGTGCTGATAGCATGAGGAGCGTTCAGAGTTAATTAGGTAGAGTAATTAATGAGAGTAAGGGGACCAGAGTTAATTCGTGTAGAGAGATTAGGGTGGTGGAGATCTTTCCTCTTTCCTCCCACTTTACTATATGAACAACCCAATCGCCACTGAAGGTCAAAAGTTTACTGCTGACATTTAGCAAACAAGTGCCATTACAAGCTAAATATGAAAGAATTAAGGCGTAATTAGATCCATAAAGCTGATCTGCACCTTAACCAGGCTCATGGCCAGAAGCACATTTCCAGGGGGGCCTTCACACTTGTTATTTTAGTACCTGTCTAGGCTACAGGTTAGTAATATTTTTTGGGAGGGCGGGTTCCAAGCCGGAATCACAGGATTCGAACCGATAACCTTCCAATCACAGGCACAGTCCCCTAGATCACAGAGCCATACAGCACCCGGTTTCGCATGACTGCGAATATTTCCCATTCCTGTATCTCAGAGATAATTAATGCCTAGAAGTATTTGTATTTGTAATATTCTGATTTGCTTTGCAAATGTCAGGTTAGATGCTGAGAAATAAGAAAACAGACAGCCAGCATGGCCACCTATTCAACTAGCATCCAGTCAAAACATACTATCACAACAGTAATCCGCCTCTGAAATCTGCCTCTGCTCCCTTTTCCATTCTGTTCAACAGAGCGACGGCAAATCCCTTATCTGCAATTTGATCCGTTTCTTCATTTCACTGTGGTACAGCTACTTTCCATACTCACATTCTCTACAGACTATAAACTCTATATTGCAGGTGTAGATTTTAATGTTATGGAAAAATATTTGCATAGCAGGTGTAAAGAAAAGGACTTTGAGCCCAAGGATTTCCGACTCGCTCATCTATCCATGCTGGATGTGTTTGGTGACATATGGGCTGTTCAAACTGTTTGGACGAGTGGTTTAGACCAAATTCAGCAAGGGCGTGTCATGCGGTAACTGGAGGCGATGCCACAGCTATTTTTAGATGATGCTGTTCGTGCCTCGTCTGACCAGGATGCTGTGCACGCACTTTGACAGCAGGAATGAAGTGACAGAATCTGCGCGTCTGAATCCGAGGGCTTCCGGATCTCACACACCGGCGATGGTCAGACATAACCTGCAATTCGGGCACCTTGTAAGAAGGCCCCCTGGTCGACTCCAATGGGACCCATTCCGACCTGAGTGTAGGGCTGCAGGATTCTGGGTAAAGTTTTTGTGTCTGAGATACATTTATAAATCCAGCCCGAAGATTGATCTTTCACTGGAATATCATTCTGCTAATCTACGTCGGCACCTTTCGCTGCTTCACCACAGTTACTCTGAACACTCTAGCCCTTCCCCAGTCTTTGGATGTATAGTATGTATGTGAGTATAGTCTTCCATGTGCTCACTGTCTTTGGGACTGCCCCCCCCCCGGCTTTTGCGTTACTGTTGGGAGGTATGATGCATTGCTACTGTTTACTCATATTTCGTATTGTTTGTAAGTTACGGAAGTGGGGAAACGGCAGAGGTATGTGCATATTGTTCGTCATTATCGCCTTAGAATCCGCTGAAATTACCTGTATCACGTTGTTCAAAAATATAACCAGTTTGTGACTTCATCACTCTGTATTCTCAGTCTCTCTCTCTCTCACACACACACACATACACACACATACTCCCAGTGCTTGAGGTGTGATTCGAAACTAGGCTGGTATGATCTTCTTGGCACAATGCCAGCATGAACCTCAGCAGAAGCAGGGAGACGACAAAGATGAAGCTGCTGATAGGACCGGGGCTCTGAAGCTGCACACTGAAGCGCAGCTGGAGGTGCTGATAGGACCGGGGCTCTGAAGCTGCACACTGAAGCGCAGCTGGAGGTGCTGATAGGACCGGGTCTCTGAAGCTGCACACTGAAGAGCGGCTGGTGAACAGGACGACCATTCCACCTCTGACTGAGTAGTTCCCAGAAAAGAAAAAAAATATTTTTCAAGGAGATGATGTGCAAGGGCCTATTCTCATGTGCTGTTAAGTTTGCAAAGAACTCTAAAGGGAAAAGGGTTGTGGGAACCTACAGGTTGAGTAGATCAGAAGAGATGGAACCACCACAGAATTCAGAACCAGAGCAATAAGCAAGAATATGCAGCTTGAAGCCTTTTAACGGCTAAACCCTGCTAAGAGAATGACGGAACAGGAACTGAGGTCAACGGAACCTCAGATGGGGCTGCTCTGGGATCATCCTGACTCCTAACAAGCGGACTCTCTCTCCCGCAGCGGGTACACGGAGAGCGCCCACTCCCCGCATCTGAACATGGTGAGATGCAAGCCCACGGGGGCCGTGAGGTTCACTGCGTCTGCAAGCCGTCGGCGGCTGCTTGTGTGGGTTGGCAGTGAAACCAGACTCTCTGTAAAGTGCTGTAGGCCAGAGGTTTCCTCTAAACACAACCACAGAGGCTGGCTCGCCAAAAAGATGGATACCTTCGCTTACAAATGCTTCAGGTTATCTGCTGTAGAACAATACTGTGGAATAAGAAAATAATGAGAAATACAAATTTGTATGATAAACTCTTGGAGTTTATCAGAGAAAAGTAATGCAGGTGATAAAAAAGGTTGGATATGGCAGGTTAGCGACACGCTAACTGGGAAACTGGGTGACAGGCCTTGTGTCATTCCTCACTCTGATTAACACACTCAGAAAGTGTGTATGTGGTGCCACCATCCAAACAGAGAGCGCCACCCTTCCCTGTGTGAGAACAGCCTCACTATTTGCCTGGACTGTTTGCCCACAGTCTAAGTCACATGTTATTATAAAGCCCAAAGTTTAACTACAAGCCACCACTTGTGAACTACTTTTCAGTTGTGTCGTACATGACAGTTGGGTTTGGCACACGGAAAAACCTCCTGAGGCTTAAGAGCAATAAAACTGGAGGAGATAAGTACTCAATGAGGGAATCTTCACGAAGCCACTGAGGACTTAAAAAAATGCTCAAATCACGGTTCGGATTGCAGTCATTAACATGAATGAACAATACAAACACGTGGCAGTTTCGGGCTGCGATCCAAACAGACATAAAAGAGAAGAAATGCTTTTTCCTCTAAAGGGGCTTTACTTATTTATTTCTTTATTTATTACAAGGAAACGTTCCCAACCGGTGGAATGCTTCAGGGCTGTGGGTATTCAGGTTATGCAGCAAGGGGTAGAATGTCCCCCCCCCCCCCAGCAAAGGTAGGGCACAGTTAAGCACGACACGGCCACACACGTACATCACACCCACACAATTATTTTATGCTCCATAAATGCACACAGTGTTAATTAGACTAGTTAATTAGGTTACACTCGGGTTTTCCTTACACTATGATCTAGAGAGACAATGGACAATATCCCAGAACTTCGTACTTAGAAAAAACCTACAGAGACTCTGGAGAATACCCTTTACTTAGTACTTAGGGGAAACCTACAGAGACTCTGGATAATACCCAGTACTTAGTACTTAGAGGACACCTACAGAGACTCTGGAGAATACCCAGTACTTACTGTAGTACTCAGAGGACACCTACAGAGACTCTGGCGAGTACCCAGTACATAGTACTCAGAGGACACCTACAGAGACTCTGGAGAATACCCAGTACTTAGTACTTAGAGGAAACCTACAGAGACTCTGGAGAATACCCAGTACTTAGTACTTAGAGGACACCTACAGAGACTCTGGAGAATACCCAGTACTTAGTACTCAGAGGACACCTACAGAGACTCTGGCGAATACCCAGTACTTAGTACTCAGAGGACACCTACAGAGACTCTGGAGAATACCCAGTACTTAAACCCCCCCATGCTGTTGGTGTGAGCCACCATGTCTCCCCGGGAAGGAGCATATTTGCAATATACATGCAATTTATTGCAGTGTTCACATGCTAAGATGGTCATGATGCATTACTTCATGAATCCAAGGAAGTCTAACAGCGGATTATTACTAAATGCTACTGTTGCATGCGGCCCAGGGCTGTCACTATCGATTACATCAATAATGGAGTTTAATTGAGTTTAACTGAGTAATTATGACAGCACTAATGAGGCATAACTCATTCCACAGCCACAAGCGTTTACCCTCCCAGACCCCTCCCACAGTGCTGTACACAGCTACGAACGATGAAGCCACGCGGTCACTTCCAGAGACACACCCACTCTGAGACTGTATATGTGGTTTATATAACAAAGTACCGGAACTCACTCTGTTTAACATGTCGTGCTCAATTTGATCATATCTGTTCAGCCCTTTGGTCTAGTATTCTGGTTCTGAATATAAAACTATGGAAAGGGCACCAAGCACTGCAGGACAGACCCAGAAGCGAATTATTGCATGGCCTATCTGAGGCTAGGGCAGACAGAAGGCCCCGTTCCATGGCGGGAAGAACGGAACACCTCAGTGTCCATGCTGTCAGCCCAGGGCCCCCAGATACGTTAATCTGCCCCAGCACTGCGCTAACTCTAATGTCCGGCCCTGGACCGCGTAGGATATGAGAGTAACCGACAGCCTGGACACCCGTAGCTGGCACCTGGACCGACGGCCGCAGCTTTGGCCATCGAGATGGTCGCAAAAATCCCCAGTGGACGTGTGCATAACCCTCATTGGGGAGCAGACCTTGTCCGCATCGAAGCTCAGCGCGCTTGGTCTCACAGAGCACCCCCATGACCCACCAAGTTAAATTTAATGCCACTTAAAATGCAATCTAATCCAACTTTCACGCATCTGGCATGGCAGTCACGCTTTCAGACTCTCAGGCCCACGCAAGAAATCTTATGGCAAATCTTTATTACTCTATTATCAACCTAAAATTAGCTGCATCAGAAGCACTGGGTAGTTTGCAAACCCTACAGACTATTATTTATTATCATTGTTACTTATTAGGTAATAAAACTCTTACATTCGTGTAAAGTTGGCAACTCTGCATGCTGGCAAAGGCATGAAGAATATAGTAGAAAATCAGTATGGATTTTGAACCTAATAAAACAATTATTTACAGAATATGCAGAAGAATGAGTATGAAACTGATTTCTTTCTTGTTAGACGTTTGTTGGATTGGTGTGGCTTGTAAAAACAGGTGAGCTTTTATCTAAGACCGCAGTTTGAACTGAGACACTTCATAAAAACATTAGAAAGATGAGAGACTGAACTACAAGCACTGACAGCAGAGACCAGACGCATTTCTGCTTAATACTCAGTGCATGTTTATTTACTTTTGTTTTTAACAAAATAAATGCCGCAAAGAACGTTCTTTGATGCAAGGTTGCCAAATTCGGTCAACTGGTTGGCAGGAGATTTTCAGTTTGAGGACTCATTATGCTCAACTGCTTGGTTGAAACAAAATCTCGGGTTGGACTTCCACTCTATGGACCTGAATTACCCAACTTTGGTGACCGAATACTCGATTATGGGATGGTGGAGATTGATAAGCTTATCAAAGTGCATTTTACTGCTGTTTATGGAATTGCGGTATTTATTTAATCCTACAAAAGGAACAAGAAAAATGAAGACCTTTGTGAACGAAATTCAGTGCTTTGTATGAAATCCAATACCTTAAGGCCTTATTTTGAGAGTATTCAACTCAATTCTTTTAAACACTTTCATAAGACCCCACGAGTAACTCTGTCTCAGGAGCCAACCCTGATCTCTCCATGGTCATTATTCCTAGGTCCGCCATGTCTCCATTAAAAATGAAAACCCAGCACTCGTCTTTCTGACATAGTACGACGGAGTACTTAATTAATGCTTCCATCTACCGTTTTGAAAATTGCTATTAAAAACCTCAAAGCTGTAAAGAGTCAGTAGAACCAGCTGCCGTACTCCTTGACATGTCGCAGCCTTACTGTGGGATTAAACAGCTGCTGTTACGCTGTACAGCTGATAAGCACCATTTCAGCAGAGTAGGGAGAGCAGAGCCGGAATTTTAAAAGGTTGCAAAAAGTGCTCTGGTGATGTGGTTAGTTAGTCCAGCAAGGACAGGGGGTATGACTGAGTGGTCAAAAGAATAAAATTAAAACAAGTGCTTTGAACTTTGGAAAAAAAAGCATCGGTTGGTTATTGCTCGAGTATTTCAAGATATTACATAATTTTATTTCATAACTATACTATACGTTCATATATCGGAGAGTAAACTGAATCCGAATCCGAATAAAACGAGTTAAACTGCGAAGCTGAAGAAGGATGACTGGTGGGAAAATACAGTGCAAAACTGCTATAAAAGTTAAGGGTCACACAGTTCTTCCTTTAGGATACTATAATGTCCCCATTTTCGGGAGCGCTGCCTGGATTCATAGCTCTCAGAAGACACGAAATTAGTACGTTAATTTGGGTATTTAATCCCCCTTCCTCCTTGGGCTACTGAGAAGGTTCCCGTAAATATTTAATCCACCGGCTTCTACTCGACGGAAATGTCTGTCCACTGTCGCTCAAGGTGGAAAGTAATCAGAGCTGACATGATTACAGCTTGTTGACTTTCACTTTGTCAGTACTGAAAACAACCTGTTCTCCCGATTTT
The DNA here is from genome assembly GCA_026777045.1 of Hyperopisus bebe. Lineage (NCBI taxonomy): Eukaryota > Metazoa > Chordata > Actinopteri > Osteoglossiformes > Mormyridae > Hyperopisus > Hyperopisus bebe. Next base: position 803,497 of record JAODJW010000048.1, read on the forward strand.
TTAAAGTTTTCATTCCTTTATATATGTACTATATGTTAGTTTACTTCTTTTACTGTTTTTTAATTATCTTGCACGTGCACGTAAGAACTAGCCTACTATTAATGTTCCCGAAAATAGGCTATACGTATTAATAATAATTACAGCTATATTGGTATATTACCTGCATTTGATTTGGTCTGTGTTCGCTGTACTTTTACAGGCTGACTTTGCATTATACAATTAAAGGACTGACAGTGACACTGATTATGTAAATTCAGAATCCGTTAGGGAGAGAATGTATTACAATATTATTTGTGCCCCCTCAAGTATAAAGTGTTACCAGCACGATTATTTTTACGATTTATTGTTGCATCATTATCTATAGTTCAGTATAAAGGCAACAGGAGATTATAAGCGGTCTCCCACTGTTACGGTCCAAAGGAAGTCTACAGTTCTCATAAGCTTTTAATTTGGCTGCGGTCTCTTCCGCGGGGCCAAAGTCAAGGTATCATCCAGCATAAAACAGACACCGCAAGAAATTCATAGGGCGCGATTTGAGACAATGACCGGACAACAAACGTCGCACCCAGCAAGACAGATGACTGATACAGAGAAAGGAAGCATCATGATTTATTTGCAATACAAAACAAGAAACCGGCTAGCAGAACTAAATCGGGCGCCCACCTCGTGAATGAAACTCACCTTCATCCGTTAACGATCAGCGCTGTGAAGATGGGAAGACCGGCCGCCGCTTCGGAGGCTCTCCTGGCTTTTTATGTTCAAGCAGCGAAACGCAGTGAGACACTTGGGTCTTTACGCCAACTGTCCAGCGCCGATACGGCTAAAGAAAAAAACGACGAGCCGGCGACAGGTGCCCTTCATATCATCGCATTGCTGCCACGGTGCCATTGTCTTTGCTTCGTCATTCTAGTTGGTCCGCTTTTTTACACTGTCCTCCGGCTCGCAGGTTCACACATACATACAGGCACACAAACAGAGACGCCCGGCAAATAGTAGGCTGTCCAAGGCTGCTCATTGCCTAGGTGAAATTCCACAGCCTCCATCCTGATTAGGAATTGGATGCTCCTGTAGATGTGACGCCACTCTGCAATTGAAGAGGGGGACTGAGACGGAGGTGCGACTTCAAGCTGGAGTCGGATGAATGTCGCGGAAACGCTGACTCGGTCCGCGGCAGGAGCTCCTCTCCCGGAGACCGCCGGCTCGCCAGCCGCTTTACTGCATCAAGCTCCAAGCTGCCGGCCGTAAAGAATCTTTATATTTAATGCATTATTGCTGATTCGAGAAAGCCTATGTGCAATTATTCTAACAAATTGTCATCGATATTTATTTACATACCCTTTCCAGTTTACCATAGGTTGGTTAAGGGAATAAAAGAGTGCAATTTTTATATGTGGGTCCTCCGATATTCACTTTTATGTAGTATAACACAGTCATATAGTACCACACATTTTTATTAACACTTGTATGACTTTTTAAAATAAGCGGCGGGAAACCAGACAGCTAATTGCGCCGTTTCGGATATAATGCACCTGTCTCCGTGAGGTCCTCGCGGCGGAGCATCGCAATAAACGTGGATACAGTCATAAAATGAAGGTGCCATGTAAGCGGAGACGGAGCGCAGGATTCAAAAACGCGGCTCATGGGTAATGCAGTTGCCGGGAGACAGTATTAAGTTAAGAATATAGCCTACTTTAGTGAACCCACGGGAAATTCGCGTTTCTGACTGGTTTTGAACTGGAGACCTTTGGTCTACACACTATGATATTTGATAATTATGATGACCACTTGGAGGAAAATAAGCAGACAAACCTATTATGCAGCTTAAAAAATGGAGATGGTTGCACTGTTTTTGTTAATAATTCTTTTTTGTTTCTCCTTGACAAACAAGTTCTTGACTGCGTTCACCGCTGCTGAGGAATGGACGAATGACTATGAATAGGACAGTTGTCGCGCTATTCGTGCCGTGGTGTTTTTATATTGTGCAGGAAGTTAATGACCAGGCTAAAGTGCAGTGCGATCCCAAAGACAATAATATCAACGCTTGAATAAGTCCGACGGTCTGTTCATCTTAGAAGGTGTTCGGGATGATGTTTTATGGAAAGGAAATGGCAGGAATCTGCGATATATTTAAGTTCTATAGGCCTATAACTAATTTAATTAATAATAGATACTTTATTGATCCCCCTGAGGAAATTGTCTTTTTTTATGCCTCCCTCAACTTGCTCTTTTGTAGAGTAAGTTTTCCGTGAAGGGCAGCCACCTGTTCGGGCGCCCAGGGAGCGTAACTAGCATAGCAGTTTACTAGTGACGAATGTTCTTAGGGGTGCTGCTAGAGATTTGGGGCCCCATGAAATCATGTCATACAGTATTTGGCCCCCAAGCAAGACCAATCCAGTCATGTTATAATTATGTAATTGAGGGGTCCTAATGGTCTATTACATTTTCGAGTCGGAAATTTCCACTGGAGGGTCCCCTGAAGTCGGTATTCCAGCTGGGATAGTCAGAGGAACCTCTGCAAAGCCAACGGCAGAATTCAGTAGAAATGAAACCTGTAGTCATATAATGTTTATTAACATGCAGATATTGTCTGTGTCTCATTAAATGAGTCACACACATTACTGTCCGACCTCTGTCTGCGGACGTGTTCCAACAGTGTTTCTATGGGCAAGATTACAAAAAACGCATTGTTAGCAACTGGTATTATTAACAATGGCCAACAATTAACGTGTCTAGAACTGGTCTTGTGAAATGGCTTTCTGAACACTGTTACCTTGGGTAATACCTCATTCCCAGTTCTGACTTCTGACGCAAACAGAGCCCCTTTACACTGCTCTGGAGAGCCCTTTCTCTTCTTTCCTTTTGTTTGTTTGGATCTGGGCTGGACACTCAAGCTGTTTCTTAATTTTTATTTTTTTCTTTTCAATTTTACTGATTCACACAGTCATTTTGCTTCTCCATTCATCTTCTTGCCTTAATGATATTTATACACAATAGAACCCAGCTCTCCCTTCTGTCATTATAGACTTTCCCTACCATTTTCATATGTTCTCATGAGAAGAAATGCAAATACGCAATTCAGTAATAAAATCTATCCATCATCCATCCACCTGCTTATCCAAGAGCAGAATCAGTGGTAAAACAACGGTTAAAGTTCCAGCACAATGCAATGATAAACCTCCTGTCAGTGCAGTGCACTGCTCCCCTGCAGTGACTTCAGACCCCTGATCGCACGGAGATGAGATGAAGAGGGACTCAGATTGACACAAGAGTCAATATCACAGTGTCACAACACGGCATGGTTTTGTTTGACATGCCCAGTATGTCCTGTCAAAGAACTGTCCATTGTCATTAGATGATAATTTGCATATACTACTTGTACTGTTCTGTGTATCCTGCAATTACATTAATTAAAATATTATTATTATTATTATTGAAATAGTACACTTTTCTAGAACCAGGTTGCCTCCAAAACTGTTCCCAGAGTAAATGAGTTTTACGCAAGTGAAGCCATGATCTGTTATCTGTGCAATTGTGGCCTTCCTGTTAGCTTCAGCGAGTCTGGCTGTTCTCCTCTGGACTCTCCGATTAAGGAGGCATTGTTACGCTGGGGAATCATGAAGGAGGGACAATCCACATAATGGCTCTTAACAAAAGGGGTTTATTAACAAATGGAACACAAAAGGAGAACCAGAAAGTAAAGGAACCATGAGGGGCCAAAACCAGATAGGTACAACCTGAACTAGCTAGAGCTAATCACATAGGTACAACCTGAACTAGCTAGAGCTAATCACAAGGGAAACCATCACTAAAACTAGGAAGACATTTGGGAACCGAGCAAGAAATAAAACACAGTAACAACCCAACACAGCACAAGGCAAACAGCCACAGTAACAACTACAATGAATGACTGAGTTATAGAACAAAGACAGGCACTTAAATACACTGATAACAAGGACTAACAAGGGGCAGGTATAAAGGACTACAGGGCAACGAGGAGCAGGAGAGGATAATGAATGGATATAGCAGGTTCACACACCAAGGGACACTAAAACAAGGTAAACTGAACATAACACAACCAAGGAGCAGGGAGCAAACATAAGGGACTGTAAGTGGAATACACACCCATAATAAATTAAGAGAACATAAAATAACAAATGTTAAACACAGAAAAACAAACTCGCTGGGGCTGGCCTCTGGGCAACCTCGGAACCACAACAAAAGGGTGTCTGATGGTCGACTGCTTAGCCCCTAAGTGACACGGCAGCACAGGGAGTAGGGAAACACACTAGGGACTGAGGGGCTACAAGACAGGGGAGGGAACAGGACGACCAGTGACACCTACTGGCCAAATGGGGACAAAACACGTGGGACAGGGCCTGACAAGCACTGATCCTGACAGGTGTTTTCACCCAAAGAACTTCCGCTGCCTGGATGACTTTTGTTTATCGCAGCATTCTCTGCCATCTTTACACAGTGTAGTATGTGAAAATGGCAGAACGGCTATTTCTGAGAGACAGGGACAACCGCGTCCACCACCAACAGTCACAGCACATTCAAAATTCCTTGGATCACACACACAGCACTTAGTCAGACAGTAACAGAGCCTGCTGACCCTGCCACCATGCTGCATAGGCTGAACTACAGCCACATGATTGGCTGTTTCGTGTAGCCACATGATTGGCTGTTTCGTGTAGCAGGCTGCATGCATTGTCAAGCAGGTGTACCTAAAACATGCATACACAATATACTGTACATACATATTCAACAGGGAAAATAAAGGGGTCGTTTCTTATCCCAGAATAAGGTTGTTACATTTTATCTGGCTTCCCTAAGTAGGTGAAGAAAATTAATTAACCATGACTAAAAGGTCAGAAAAATAAAGTTTAAATACAGGTTTCCCTGGCTTAACGAAATTGAAGCGTTTCTATGATACCTTTCGTAAGCCGACATGGCGTAAAACAAAGAAGCAATTACATTTCATTAATATGAGGAAACATTTTTGAGCGTTTCCAGAGCCAAAATATAACCTAGCTAATTATACCGAATAACACATGGAACCTAAAATGAAACTATCATATAGTAAAAGCAGGAATGATAGGATTAATACACAGGTTATATAAAGCTGAAATAACGCATCAGTGTAGTTTCACTTGGCAGAATCAATGAAGTCATGCGGCGTTCAATGTGAGGGATGCATCGAGAGAAATGCATCGTTAGGCGAATTTGCTGTTGTGCTAACTTACTATACTCCTAGGCTACATGGTAAATATGCTAAATGGCAATAAAAAGTACAGTACAGTAAATACATAAATCAGCAACATAGTTGTGAAAGTGAAAATCCTCTTTGGATTTCTTTCAGTTAGAGAAAACAGGTGCTAATGTTGGTCGTTCATAAAAGCGAAGTGGCATAAAGTAACGTGTTAAGCAGGGATGCCTGCAGCACCTAGAAATATGCAACGCTGTTAGGTAACATAGAATACGATGGACTGATATGAGAAGTGGTGATTACATGATTTTGGGGATAATTATTTTTACATTAAAATGATTATAACCATCACAGTGTCTAATGGAAGTTGGTATGAAATTCCATAGGCTGAGGGTAATATTGGTGTTTTTCTGAATCATACGAGGCCCGGCATTTGGTGACACAGCAGATGATTAACAGGCTGTTACCCAGAGGCTGCCAGGCTAGATGGTGGCTGTACTGAAGCCTTGTAGTTAAAATGGACACTTTTGTCTGAGTTTCGTTTTACCCCCGGACCACAGATGGCTGGAAGCTATCCCAAATGCGACATATGCTAAGACATTAAAGGAAAATAATGGTTAAAGAAACACCTTAGGAGGTCTAACACTATCATTTGACTATTAATGAAATAATAATAAAATAACAATGATTAATGCATGCTTTTATTATGATGAAATATTAATGAATTAGGCAGGTAAACCTTAATTATTTTGATTGTATCCTGGTGGGGCGCCTTCTGCACAGGGATGGTAGGACATCAGCAGCAGTGTGGGGTCGCCGGCCAGGTTTCCGCTCTTCCCGGTGGATATACCGCACGGTCACGTGACTCTCTCGGCGTGCGGCAAGGTCTTGGCTATTTCTGTTTGCACACAATTAGCGGAGGTGCAGAGCAGGCAGGCACACCGAAGCGGAATGTGGGTTTCTAGGTCGCCCCCCCCCCATGTGTAGCCAACGGCAACAGCACGATAATAAGGGTAATGAGACCTTGCGCAAGTGCCGCACATTACTCAGGTCTGTCTCCAGATGTGACGTCCGCGTGTGGCCATTTCAGGAGGGAGGTGTCCGCAGGAAATCACGCCATCGTTATTCCTCTTCCACTTTTTCAAGGAACGCCAAAAACCTGCTGGACCCTGGTCCTTAAAAATCCGGTGTCACTTGATGTTACACTTAATTTGATCCCAGAAACATTTCCCTTACACGCAGAAGGTACTGATGCGCATTTACCATAAAAGTTCATCGCATTTTAGCTATAATGCAGCTTACAAACTATACATTTCTGCCATGCAAAGGCAAAACATCTTAAATGCATATTTTATCAAAACAGACTATGACCAAAATCAGGGCTTTTAAACTATGTTTTATCTTGTGACAAAATATCTCAGTTCAGCTATGCTACACTATCAGGTACGTACCTATTACACATTTTGGCGGCCAGTCTATAAACGTTGCAGTCCTCTTTCTCAGTGTGATTACTGTTCTACTTTTGTAGGGCAGGTCTGTACTGTTGGAGGTTTCGCTGAAGAAGTTCAGAGAAAGAGCCATACGCTCGAGCGTACGACCGTTCAGAATCAATCACCTGCCTGGATCCGTAACTGTCTCCCTGCTAAGAAACCCGTTAAACTTGAGCCAAAGCAATTAGCCGCTTTTTGTTTGCTAACAAAACATAATAATTCCCAGTAATATCTGAGGTGACTTCTCACCACTGAGTACCAGCTGTGTGTCTGTAAGCTTTGTACTGCGCTACCTTTGTTCTTGGCCATGCCAGAACCAGCATTTGTTACCTTATGGGGGGGGGGGGGTGAATAATGTATTTGTTTCCCAGTTTGTACC
>JAODJW010000048.1:812979-832414 GCA_026777045.1 Hyperopisus bebe
TGCTGCAGTTCCCCTTTAAATGTGACCGTCCCCAAAGAGGATCAGCACCCAGTCAGCTTGATGTTGCCACCCCTGTGGCTTGCTGCAGTTCCCCTTTAAATGTGACCGTCCCCAAAGAGGATCAGCACCCAGTCAGCTTGATGTTGCCACCCCTGTGACTTGTTCTCAGGATGAAGCAGCTGGGGGATGCATCACATCAGCCGGCGCCTGACATAACACGTAGAATTTATATGAAAAGGTGCCTCCCAGCCTCCTCAGCTCACTCTCAGCTTCCGATCATGTTTATTTCTACCACAGTACAATTGGCCCTAACAAGGCTGCTCGTCTTCCTCCCGCCAGCTTCCTGTACGGTGGCATTCTTTAAGTGTTCCACATAGCGGTCTCCGGTTTCAGCCATTGAAGGACGCTGCCTTTGGCTTCCTTCACCAGTTACATCAGAGCCCAGCTGTTGCGTTCAGAATGAACTGATCTGCGCAGTTTCTACATGATAATCATCCCAGTTCAGTCAGAAGACTGTGTTGCCAAGAATATACAAAGACCTCAGTACTTTCTGTACTCTTCCTATAATTTTGGTTATTTCTCACTGCTTCTGTCCATAACTTGCCGAGAGAGTTCCTTGAATTATTATTATTTTTTTAATAATGAATGTGTCACAAAGGCTTTGGGCAGCTCAGATGGGGGGGGTTGTCCTGAGGTGGGGGGTAGGATGGGCAGGGGGGTATTTAATATTATGCAACGTAACATGGATGTTCCTTGGAACAACGACATCACTAGCGTTCAGCAGTGCTGCCCAGGTCCAGGGCCTGGAGGGCCTGCATCTATTTCAGGGGTAGGGAGCCGGTTCCACGGAGGGCCGGTACGGGTTTTTGGGATGACCTGTCAATCCGCCAATGACGGTAGGTCTCCAGGACTGCAGTCGAGAATCACTGTTTTATTTCTGGCCGATTGAGAGGCCATACCAAAAACCCTCTATGGAACAGGCTCCCCACCCCAACCCTATTTTGTATTTTCAGATTAGATGCCAAACTACGTTTCATATCCTAAGTATTCATACTTCGCGCAATGACAATAAAGTTGAATCCAATCTAATCTAAATCAACTCCACAGCCTTCCATGTAGTGACAACACTAAGTCCTATGTCTGGTATAGTGATTCGACTGGTGACCATTAACCCCTGATTGCTCTAGAGACTGAAATAAATACATTTCTGTGTCACTAAACATAAACTGCATATCTCAGTCTCACCTGCTTGATGTCCTCATTAGGGGTGTAACAATACATCGATTTGTATCGATATTTCGATTCGACGGCAAACGACAGTGATGGACATACTTTTTGTTACACTTTTGTATTTGTCTGGAGAAGTCTTGATTCAAAATAAAAATTAGTCACCATGTTAATCTACATCCATCCAAAGTTTTATTTTTATCTTATTGCACTTTATTTTGCTTGGTTTATGGGACATTTCTGAGGTATCAAAAAAAATTTAACCGTTGGCTTAAGGAATCGATGTTGTATCATGAGGAAAGCTGTAATTTACACCCCTAATGAATACTCAATTAGGATTTTTTTTTTTCATCTGTGCGCTTGTTTTTAACAGCACATATTTAGCAGATTCCATTTGAGCGCATAATCGGCGGCTGAGTCTCCTGAATGGCTAATGCAGCTGCGGTCAGCTCCCTGTGAGTCACGCAGAGATGGGGAGTGAAGGGCACTGAGCACAGGAGCGGCAGTTATGGGAACACCGCCCCCCCCCCCCCCAGCCTGGGGGGGCTCTCGCCCACCTCATCTGCAGATCTGTTGAAAATGCTGCTGGATTATAGGCCATTGCTGCATGTATGCTGCACTTTAAGCTGATCACAGCTGGGATTTGCACGGAATGGGAGGGGGCAGCACATGGAGGTCTGTCTGTGGGGCAGACCATGTACAAAGGGCGGCGGGGGGGGGGGCATTGGCTGAAATGAGCGGCGTCTTTCACGTCTGGATGCTGGGAAGGATCCATGATGCAGCTTTCAGACACCAAAGGGAACTTTATTCCACATTTCCCCTCTTCGGAATAGCAGCGGTAGACTGACAAAAGATGCAAATGCACTTTAACACCCACAATAATGGTGGAAAAAAAACAGTGGTAGGTTTTTGGCTTCTTACTTAGTCCAGTTCCCCCATTCATTTTTATACCCTTTCTTAAGTTTAGTAGAAATAAACTGGAGGCTAACTAGGCGACTGTCATGACCTGCATGTCCAGTCCTCGTGTGTGCCACACCCACTTCGTTACCCGCGTGTGAATTCCCATCATATCAGCTGTCTTGCGTTTATTCTGATGTCATATCCTGTATTTAGTCCGCATTCAAGTCTGTTTCCCCCAGGTCTGTCAATAACGTTTGTACTTTGTGGTTACCAGTGTTGGGAAGATTACTTTGGAAATGTAATTCGTTGCAATTACAAGTTACTCTATTTAAAATGTAACAGTAGTGTAACTATTTAAATTACTATATGAAAGTAATGTAACTAATTACATTTGATTACTTTTTTGACTACTTTTCTAAATTATGAATGAATATTCTCAACTGTTAACCATTTTGAAATTTTGTAACCTAGCAGTGTTCACTTTAAAGTAGTACTAAACACTGACTACTGTCAAACTCCTTTCAATACATGAAATAACATGATTATAATTGAGTTCGTCCTATTCGCCGTATCTTATGATTGAGTTGGTGTTGTCGCCGTACAGTCTGCATACCTGTCATAGCCAAGATTATCAGATCCGTATCGCACAGTGTGATCGGTAATGATTTTATAAGATTGCTGAAATCGCACAGTGTGTACCGAGCATTACATTTTAGAAGCACGTGTGGCACGCTGAAGGTATAGGCATGTCTTCCCTGCCTTGTTTAATATAACTGTTTGCAGTTACAGTAAGCTGCACTTACCTCTAGATGTTTCCTTAGGTTGGACATCGACTGATTAGGTGTCGACAACATCTTTACAGCCGGTAAACACGCACTGCATTGCACAGTTAAATTTGTGCCTTTTTCCATAATGTATCGGAAATCTTTTTTTATATTTCCAGCAATGGAATACATTCCTTTCCTTGTCTGCCATTGCCTGCAACGGATTACAATTACATTTTTTTTCGTAATTAAATTACGTAACTCATGTAACGTTACATGTAACTCGTTACTCCCCAACACAGGTGGCTAGCTGTCCACCCTGAGTAAACCCGGTCCTTTGGATTTCCGTTTCCCTGATCCTGCTTTCCCGCACCCTGCTCACTCGCCCGTCACACGATCATAACAGCGACTCGGTAGCTTGCTAGAGATTTGCAGCAGCTGGCGCGGTTGAACGCGTCATCCATCCTTTATTTTTCATGCCATACAATCTACCCAAACTACCTTTGCAATCGACCAGTATATCTCGATCGACGCATTGGGCACCCCTGGTGTAGAGCATGTATACATCGGAGTGGATCATGAAAACAATACTACATCAGGTGAGAAAATAAAAACACATGAACTGATATTTACAGTATGCGGTAACGTCAATGCTTCGGATCGTTTGCCGTTGAATCGATATATTGATACAAATCGATATATTGTTACATACAAAGCAATTACTGTATTCAATCCAGCCAGCAAAGGCATGCCCAGTGTCATGAAAACAGAGTAACTCGCTAAACCATTAAAAGATATATCATTTTATTTAAGCCTAAAGGTTAAAAACATGGATACTCTGTGATTTGAAGTGGAGGATCTATTGCTATCAGACTGCAGTAGTCAGTTCATCTCAGAACCATAAATCTGTATGTAGGTTTTATTTTCTCCCTGGGGGGTTTCCCCGTGTGCGGTACTCATGTACTCTGGGAAGTAACACTTCAAGGAGCAGAAAGTGATTAACTGCTAGATAAATATTAAATATTTAATATGAGCCCCGGCTCCTCTTTTAATAAGTGAAGTCAATGTTTGGATAGCTAATTCCTGCATTTTGAAAGTATCTGTCCACACCTTCCGTAAACCCGATACTGATTAAATAGCAACCTGCATGACAATGAGTCTCCCAAGCTGTGGACAGTAACCGTGGTGGGCTTCACTCGGGGTCCACAGGGACACTTAGCACACTGTCAGACTGCCAGTATTTCCTCGTTGTTGGAGGATGAACCTCCCTATCTGGGCAAAAATAAAACTATTCAAGGAGAAGTAAATATCACAGCCCCCAGACCCTTTAGTTCCTAATTTGGGGACCCTGAGACGTGTCGTTACACATTACAAATTTTTTTCTGCCTCGTCTGGATGTCGGTTCACAACGTACTATTATTGGATCATTATTTTCACATCAACAGAAAGTAGATTTGAAAATAAGATTTGAGTACATTTTATACGATTGGGGTTTACTCCTCATTTCTTGACGATTTCATAAAGCATCTCAAGTTTCGGACAACGTGTACCATTGTGCGTGGGCCAAGTTGTCAAAATGTAACTACAATAATGAGAAAATTTCAATCGAAACACTTTATGTACATGCATTTTATTTACAAATGCTGTGTCATCGTGTTATCCTTATCTTTAATTTAGGGATTATTTTTGTATTCAGTGTGAACTGCGTCCTCCATAAGAAATGCTTTACCAGCATTGAAATGGCTAAAATCACAACGTTTTTAAAACTAACATGAAAACTAACGTGCCGCTTTGACATCTCAATAGTTAAACTGACAAAAACATAATGTGCCCCCCCCCCCCCAACAGAGATGTAGTGAGGGGTACGTGACTTTGACAGGCCGAAAACGCTTTCCTTACTGCATGGTATATGGGTGCAATTACCGTTATGCTCCAAGAGGTGGCAGCCGATGACTTTTTTCCGCTAAGTCCCTGTGGAAGAATGATATTGCATTAAGTTTATTTTGATTATCGAGTCAGTGTTTTATCTCTTGTTAGGTACTTGAAAGCTTTAAGGTGCTGTTTGCACCACATACTGATAAGGATTTACATCAGTCGCTCGTTAAGTCGATAAGACACTGAAACACTTGTGGTTGAGATATTTATCTCTGTCCTCTTACCTTTTATCGTGCCGAATCGTTTGTGGGATCAACTCACCCCAACCGGATGCGGGACAAACGGTTCAGGAGGCGGATGGGGAACATTTATGGGATAACTGGAATAATCAATAGTCAGTGTTGTGGATGTAATCTATGTCATAGTAAAACATAATAGACACCATGGCCAACAAAGGCGATAGCCTAGGGCGCAATTTCATTACGGGACGCAAAAGAGCGGATGGAAAAAAAAAATCTGGAAAAAGTTCTGTGACGTTACTATTATTTTGACTGTTACAATTGGAACATTTATTGACGAGCGTCATGTATGTGCTACGTATACGCGAAAAAATAAAGGATAACTTGTAGAAAACACGGAGATGCAGGTCAGTTGTTTCTTACTTCTTTCCGTTTGGTCCGGAACTACTTTTTAATCATGTATGAGGATACAGCTATATACAATGGTATACGTCCGCGTCAAGCACAAACTTCAGCAGAACTAATTTTCTCACATGTATTACAACGGGATGACCACCCGCAGCCCCCATTAAACGTCAGAATAATGCGCTATTCCTCAGTGAATGAATTGGCGAAACTGACAAGGAGATTAAATGGGTCAAGAGATTCTGTGGCACCAGGAAGAAAACGCCGAAACGAAGAAAACACATGGTGTATAATAATAATAATAATAATAATAATAATAATAATAATAAATAAAACAACAATAATGAGTATAATAATATTAATAACTAGTATTATTATTACAACTAGTTATTTTAAATTAAAACTAACTAGTTTTGATATTTCACTACTAGTGTTATAAGCGCCATATTATCACAGAATGGCGCCTTTCGGTAAATCTAGTCGTAAGATTTCACCGCCGAGGCCAATAATTTTTCATTGCGAGTCCCGTGTCAGGATAATCCCTCCGTTTTTAACATGCATCATTTTTTTTTTATGAAAATGGCAACATGGTATCATTCAACATTAACTGCATTTAATAACTTTGTATTTTGCTGGTGTATCTTATGTTGCATAAATGGATGAATATGTAATGGTTTATTTATTTATCTTGTTGTGTTTGGGGGCAGGATTCCGGGGGGGGGGGCAGAACAGCCTTCCATGCATTGTGTCTTAAGACATGGCGCTAGCCATGCACGTAATATACATGAGCTAGCATTGAATCAAATCGTGCATTTAATTCGGCGTGCGTGAAAGGAGGGCATTTAATCTAATTATTTAATTTTAAAATGTCACCCTGTGAGGGCGGCATGGTGGTGCAGTGGTTAGCACTGTTGCCTCACACCTCTGGGACCCGGGGTCGAGTCACATGTGTGTGGAGTTTGCATGTTCTCCCTGTGCCGTCGTGGGGTTTTCTCCGGGTACTCCGGTTTCCCCCCACAGTCCAAAGACATGCTGAAGCTAATTGGAGTTACTAAATTGCCCGTAGATGTGTGTGTGACTGGTGTGTGAGTGTGCCCTGTGATGGGCTAGCCCCCCGTCCAGGGTTGTTCCCTGCCTGAGCCTATCCTATCCCTGGATAGGCTCCGGACCCCCCGCGACCGAGTAGGATACGCGGTTTGGAAAATGGATGGATGGATGGATGTCACCGTGTTAAATTGGCTGGCAGATTAACCGATTACTCCAGCGGTCCAAAACACGAGGATAGGGGAACTGACGTCTCAAAACTAATCTCGTGTGTGCAGACTTCAGTGGACTGGTAGCCCCTTGTGCCCTGTGATTCCTGCTATAACTCATCACCACAGGTACTAGCTTAAATAACTAAGTAAGCTGTCAGAACAGGCATACTCAAATGGCGGACTCGGGTCTGCATCCGGAGCGAAACGGAATATAATCGGTACCGCGCGATCGACTAACCCCCCTCGGAATTTGGTAAGAGGGCGGACATGTACAACCAAGACGGCAAGATTAATTCCGAGTTTTGACCACCGCGGTTGACGATCCCATCTGCATCCCATTAATTTCATTTTACTTAATTAATGAGTTGACATTCCTGCACGCTGCGTTACGGCCGAACACTTTGTTCGAGGCTACGACAGCAATGAACAAAGCTGCATTAAGTTACCTGCAGACGCGGATAGTAAGAATTATCGCACGGCCTACGTTTCCTTCCCTGCTGTCTTCCAGGTCAGCAGCGCTCCAGGCCACATGCTTCAGTCTGACAGGAACCGTTTTCATAGATGAGGAAGACTGTATATTTATTTCCGCCTGATCACGTAACATTTGTGGGGCAGCTAGACTGGATCTCTCCTGATTTCAGGGACCCATGCTGTGTGAATACAGTACCTCCATCCTTTTTGGCCCTGGTAGGCTTACTTTGGTGACTTGCGGATATTCCCAGTCTTCGCTGGTTTCGCTGATCTGGTGACCATAGGGATGGTCTATTCCAGCATGTCAGTCCCTCCCATGCCTCCTTTTTTAGGTGGAACCAGATCCCCACTATTACACTCCTGATACTTTTTTGGAGGGGTGCCGTGACGTGTGTCACCCTTCACTGGGAAAAGCGCGCTGGCCGGCCGCACTTCGGGCGGTGGAAGCGCTGTCAGCCGTGTTCTAGCGAGTGAAGTACTTTCACTCTCCCAGAGAGCGACTGTGACCCCCGAAAACCCTCCGCAGGGTTCAGCGTTCGTGACTCGGCTCGTTTACGTTACACTGAAAATTGTGCGTTATATCGAAAAGGGATAAGCAGAATCCCGAAGGAGCAAAGCACCATGACTGCGGTAGAGCCTCAAGTGCAGTACACGACCACGTACGTGACGACGACCACCACGGAGGAGTACATGATCCAGGAGGATGACTGGGACAGGGATCTACTGCTGGACCCCGCCTGGGAGAAACAGCAGCGCAAGGTAAAGTCCGTACTGTGAGAAAGAAGCAGAAAACCACGTTTCCACCTAATTTAATTTATCTAGTCATGGGCAACACACGTGCACAGAAGAGAGTCCAGATTAGATAGTACAACGAGGACAGTGACAAAAAATCTTTTGCAGGTTTGGTTAAACCTTCTTTGTCTATACGACCTCTTCATACTTCAACTATTTTACTATAATCGACCATTATCTCCCATTGCACGATGACATTTATGGACATAGATTAAATATAGGTTAGTTAGGTGTGTGTAACCGACATGTACTGGCTCTAACAAATAAATCACAGCTAATTTTACTCGTTCCGAGCGAAAATGTTTAACAAAAAGAAAAAAAAGGCGAGTCTCCAGGAGAATACAGTTACGCCTGGGCAGATTCCCGACAGTAATGAGAAGCTACAACAGATGTGTGTGAGATTGAAGGGGTGGGACGCACGCGGGGTATCAGCTCTGCAAATAGACTTCCTAAAATAACAAAGGCCCCTAAATATATTAAGAGCCACCTCAAAGCCCCATCCCTTTTAATTCGCTGAATCTGGCTTGTCCATCAGGGACACTGGCACTGAGATATCGAAGCTGCTTTTCTATTTGGCGTGTATCTTGCCTGTATTGTCTATGGCAATGGGTTACAGTATGTTTTTACAGCCACTTTGACTTAAGCACTTTCCATGAGTACGTATCGGTACCTTGAGAAGATGATATCATTTCATAAAAATAGATGCTCCCCCATTTGTGGAAACAGGAGTATCATGTAGTTTCGCACCTGTCCCCTGACCGTCCTTAAGGACCCCCCTGGGCTGACTTGTCGGAGCCCCCATCCGCGCGCTGAATCACCCATGCGATCGCGCATCTCTGACATGTTAGTCCAACTGCAGTCATTTTCCAGGAACACCTTCACAAAATATGAATTGTGATGATACATTACAGGGGAGCTGAAAAATTGTTACCAAGAATGCGGGGTCTTGAATTATGAGCGAAGAAATAAAATAAGTCTTAACTGATGATTACTTGTGTGTCCATTGAGATAAACACATTAATGCGCTGTCGTGGCTTTTCGGAATGGTCAGGCAATACTTATAACGGCACAAAACGAGGTTCTGCCAATCCGTAGGTGGACAAGGAGCGTTAACACCTCTGAGCACTTCATCGCTGATTTGAAAGGTTAAGGGAGAGAGAGAGAGCATGACCTAATGCTCACATGCCAGAGCAGTGCTTATGGAGCTAAAGTTTGTGGTTTAATCCCTTACGTTTCTTTCAGTAGTGTATAATTCATCAGGGAGCGACTTCAGGAAACGGCTTTCTTTGGAAGTCTGCCGCTTTATGTAAATCAGTGACTCAAAGCGCGGATCCTTTCTAATGTGGTTTCAGTAGTGAGGGGGAATTAAAGCGCTGTTTTAATTAAAGTTCTGATGATTCTCGTCCCAACCCAGAGCCACTGTTCCTCCTTACATGACCCGTGAAATGGAAATGCATGCATGTCATATAATGGGAAGTTTATAATTCATACCTTAGGCTTTTAATGCTAATGAACATGAAGCACCTTTTGCTATGAATTTGGGACCTTATTTTTAAAATTAATCACATGTACCACATTTTTTGCCTCTGTTGTTTATGTACGTGGTGGTTATTATTAAACTGACACGTATGCATATGTAATTGGTTTTCACTTTTACTGGTTATATTTTATATTTTGTTTGTATTATAGCCTATGTAAATAGCTGCAGCTATTTAATTTAGACATGCTAAGCACATTAACATCCATTAATTGGTTAATTAAAAATATTAATTCATATTTGGAGCTTAATCCAAATTAGCATCCATGACACTATACAGTTTTCGGAAACTTGACCCGCGTAAATGTTAATGTTACAGAGGGGAGCCCAAGCCGCTTTTGGACGCTTAGCAAAAAACAGTCATGTGACCGATTTAGAAGGAGTGACGAATTAGCCACAAATTTAGCTGTTTTAAGTCATCAGTCACAGAAGATGATACTGCACATCATTATGAATGTTTTTTTTTTTTTTTGGTTTCTTCTATTTCACTTCGCGCAAACGGCCTTTTTGAAAGAGCGCGCTCTGCGTTGTCAGGCCGCCGTAGCCCGTGAGAGGTGGATGCGCCCTTCCGCACTTCTAAGTGAGGTGGAGGATTTATTCCCAATGAAATATCCACCTTCCAGTTATTAAGTATATGGTTTCCACACGTAATCCAAATACTTGCACTTAAGAGAACTGACATCTGTAAACTCTCCCTGAGATATTTCCATGCAGACCTAGTCCACCTTACCGTTCATCCTCAGCTGAATCACGCCTCCCAGCGGTTCCTTTAATGTGTTTAATGCAGTCGCCTTTTGACGTAAAGTAGATATTGTTAGATGGACATATTCCGTTAAAGAAGTGCCAAATTCAGTGGATATTAGGAATTGATAAAACGGATATTATTATTAGTTCTTTAGGATTTTATGAATAAATACAACAGAAAGCTTTCAATGAAGTGTCAAGTAACTGAAAAATAATTAATTAAAAAGTAATTATTTCAGACACCACGTAGGCCTATCTAAATACTTTAGATAAAAACAATATATCATTTTGGATATATTATACCAGAGTCTAATTTTTAGCTATAAAGAATGTTTTCTTTAGGTTTTAAATGAACCATAATAATAAGATACTAGTTGTTATAACTCACTTACTAGTCCGTGTGACTCGTATTTGAGGTGTGGACCCTCCTGGTTTCCAGCCCAAGGTGTTTCCGTTCCGCTAATTAAGCTTAATTAGCTGTGGTTTCGGCTGCAGGGTGGCTGCTAATTAAATGTCAGCACTGCTGGGACCCCATGACGCTCTAGGCAGACCTCAGTGTCGGCGCCCCCTAAAGGTAAACCTCGTCGCGCTATTTCATTTCAATGAGCCGAGCTCTGAGAAAATCTCTGTCACACGTGCGTGTGTTTAATGGGGCGTCAACCTACAGAGGTCGGCGTTGTTTTTTCCCAGAACAAACACGCCGACAGTCACTCTTTCCATTATTTCTGATGAGCGTTATTTCCATAATTCACTGTCCTCTATTTGCAAAGTCAATGTTAAATTTAGCTCTAAAATTTCTTTCCAGCTGATTGAAAATCCATCTCTTATAATATGAAAACTGCGTTCTATAATTACATTAATGATTGGCACTTCATATATTATTCATTATTCACAGTGAGCTAAATTATAACTGGGAACTGCTGTGATTTCTTACAATAAGTCTGAGGAGAAGCCTCTTATGAATGCCCATCCATCCATCCGTCCATCCATCCATCTTCCAATAACTCATCTTGGACAGGGTCATGGGGGGGGGGGGGGGGGGGGGGGGGGGGGGGGGGGGGTTGGAGCCCATCCCTGGTGACGTAAGGCACAAGGCTGGTGCATACCCCAAACGAGATGCCAGTTCATAGCAAAGGTTTAATTTAAATCTGAATGTTATTGTAGAGCGCTTGAAACCGGGAGCCCCCTAATGGTCAGAATGGGAACAGTCATTTAGCTGTCCTTAATTGCCTTATTTTTGGAGAAAGAGCTGCGGGGGGCAGCACGGCCATAAACAGGGTTTATTTTTAAATGAGGGCTGTTTATTACGGCCCAGCAGCTGAGGTAACCTCTCTGTCCTGCACCTCATACAGGACATCGCTCTCACGCCTGCAGCCGCTTAACACCTCGACCCAAACAGCTGTAGACCAGGAGGAGCGACCCCAGAGTTTCAGCTTCATTCAGGGTTTATGGCGAAGCCAGCTTCAAAAAATAGATCTCAGTTTAGCGTGGAGCATCTTTTACATGTAATACGCTTATATTAATATATATATATATATGCACGCGCACACACACACACACAATTAAAACTGAATTAACAATTTACTGACATGTTTATGAGAACCATGTCTCAATGTAATTTATAGGGCCGGTTCAGCTGTTTTAGACACCTTATGCTTTTTGTTTTAATAATACAGTGGCGTTTTCACTGTAACTGAAAAACTTAAGTAACTGTTAAAATTTAAGGCCCAGTATTTTCTCATAAAATCCACCACAGACTGTATATCATTTAGAAATCATTTGCGTCATCAGTCCAGTTTGTTTGCTGAAGTCGGACTGTTTCCGATTTTCCATGGTGGGCCGTCCGGCATTGTGGGGGCCGCGGGGGGGGGGGGGACTTTGACAAATGACTACGGACAACAGAAACCGACTGAGGTGCAGCCGAGCTGCCAGTCAAATCTCTATCCCGCCCATCTTCTGTCCCCCTCCTAAGAAAACATGCTACAGTTTAACTTAAGATATTAACGTCGAACTTTTGTTAGAATAAATATCTGAAATGTTCCAGTAGCTTCAGTTGTTTTTTTTTTTTTTGTTTTTAAATTTCCATGGTAATTGCTCAGACTGTAGGTCTCTGTGAAACAGCACAGCAAGCCGGACATTTCTCTTAAAGAATCATCGCTCCCAGGTACAGAGCTTGAAAGGAAGACACAGATGGGGGGTGCGGGGGGGGGGCATGGTGGTATAGTCTCTGCCTTGATTCTACATGTGTGGTGTTTGTATGTTCACTCCATGTCATTATTTATTTATTTATTCGCAAAAACATGCTAAGGTGAATTGAAGTTCCCAAATTGCCTGTGGTTCTGTCTGCTGCGTGTTCCCTGCGATGGGTTGGTGCCCCATCCTGGATTATTTCCTGTCTTGCACCTCTTTCTTTTGGGATTGGCTGCAGGCACCTGCAAGCATGGCCAAGCGGGTATAGAAAACGGTTGGATGGTTTGAGTACAGAAATGTTCAGCTCAGGATTTGAACCCATAATCCCCGGGGTGGCTGTATCTGTCCTCAGGGCTCTGACAGAGGCCCTTCCTGTGTCCTTCCTCCACCCAGTTCACACAATCTCCCATCTCCCTTACACTCACTACCTTTGACCAGCATCACCATGTCTACAGACACCCAAGACCTGCTGATTTGTTGGAATTATCTTCTGCTGAGCCATGATTTTTACATAAACCTGACCTTGAGTGTAATGGCGAGAAGCACACCAGTGACTGCTAGCAGTTACCATGCTTCATAACCGCAGATTCAATTCTAGTGAAAATGTAACTGCATTTTCATTCTTTATAATTGTTTACTAGAGAGCACATTAACAAAGTGAAAACTGTCAGACTGTGATCTTTATTCTGTTTTCTCCTCTCCTCCTTTAGGAAACGGCCGCCTCAGTCTTCTTGGTCATGGAGGTACGCTTCATGGCTTCATCCTCACTGCATGAACCATCGCCCATCTCTTTAATCCTAACGGATTTTCTCGCACGGTTGTTTGTGTTCTGGCTCTGCTGTAGCAGAAGTAACTTGAGGCATTCTGCCTGCAGTGCATGTGCAGGAAGCCAGGGGGCAGCGCTCTCTGTGAGCCGACATAAAGGCCTGAGTGTCGACCTGAAAATAGGCTGCATTTTGTGCGAGAGTTTTGGGGGATGCAAGCAGAGCTCGATTTGCAGTTCTGGACACGGGGTTCAGCCAACCCCACCCCCCGTCTCCCCCCTGGCTGCCTCAAAGCCTCCCTGCCTCCGCTTTGGGCTGTCAGGTGGCCAGTCCGACAAGTAGAGCAGCACCTGAGCATGACTGCTTGCCGTGGGGCATGATGAGGAAGTCACACCCCCACACAGCAGCAGGCAAAATAAATCAAATACCGCATTTCCGCTTGGAGGGGCAGGGCTGACATGACACAAGATAAGTTAATTGAGTATCTGGTTCTGTAAGTAACTTAGTGAGTGGGGGGGGGTTTTGGTATTAAGTCACATTGCCTGGTGACAGTTTCCGATGAATGTCTTGTGTTTAAGCACCAGCTCCTGTCGTTTCTCTGTCATCCTGTCATTATGGACTTACCGCCTCCTTTGTATCCCTGCAGTTCTGCAACGGAGGAGATCTGGCTGACTACCTACACGGTGAGCGGGACGAGGGTGCTTGCATTTATGTCCGGCTCCGTCGTCTGTCACTCTTGCCAGCGTGAGGCACCGCTGTGTTTATTTTTGGCAGTTGGTCTTTTTGTTATTGGTTAGGGTTAAGATTGTCCTGGAAATGTATGCAAACACAGGTTAGATTTGGCTCTTTCTGCCTCGTGGAATTTTAAAATATTTAGTGCTGCTAATGTGTGTTTGTGTGTTTGTTGTCTGTCTTCTCGGTAACTGTGTAAGTGTTCAGCCTGCTTTGAAACAGAGATGAGTCTCAGTGGGGACTTCCTGCTAAAATAAAGGAGGGATTGTCTCTGAAAAAGTGATGCATCGCCATGCTGCACGGGAGGCATCCCATCATGAAAGATTTAGTGTGTGACCATGGAGACCAGCTGTGATCCCAGATGGGATGTTCCTCCCCATGGCATTGCACACAAGACCTCTGATTGTAAGCGAAAGGCATCGCTTGAAACGAACGGGGAGCTTGAGTCGGACTCCTTGACACCTCCTGGGGGGGTCCACAAGGTGGTGCTAAGTCTTCTGAATGGTGCCCTGTGACTCGTGTTGCATGACAGTGGGTATTTCTCAATATGAGTACTTGAAAGTACTTGTAGTAGACCCTTGCAGAACGTACTTGCAGAAGACCAGTTCCAATACTAAGAACACAAGTGCAGAGGTCAGTAAAAATCCCTGGATGTGGGTCTTGCTCCGCCCCAAATATCAAGGCTGCATCAGTTGCATCCTCGCTGAAAGTTTGTTCTTGGGAGGCAAGTTAGGAAGACCTGTCTTGCCAAGACCACAAGTACGACCATAGCATTCTTAGTAATGAGAAACACCCAGCGTCTATTATGGAAGCCTTTTGTCAAGCATAGTGGTGTTATGAATAGATAAATCTGCAAGACGAGGAAAGATAACAAGCCTGAGTACCATCTGCGGCCTTCTATCCCCCCCCAGCCCACGGCCCCCTGAGGGAGGACATTCTGCGAGCGCTTCTCAGGCAGATTGCAGCTGCCATGCAAGTGCTCCACAGCAGGGGAGTCGTTCACCGGGACCTCAAGCCTCAGAACATCTTGCTGTCGCACACAGGCAGCAAGAAGTCCGGTCCCTCTGGGATCCGCGTCAAGATAGGTGAGCTTACCCCACCCAGCCTAAAGCTGAGGCCTGCCCATTGGTGCATGCACCTGTCAATCATTCCCTCTGGCCCATTAGTTATCCAGGCTGCTCTGTGCACCTTTCAGTTCTGGAATTCAGGTCTCATGAAGCCAGCTGGGGGCGGGGGGGGGGGTTTGATGAAGAAATCACCAAAGGCAGACATTTCCAGGATTTTGTTTCAACCAACCAGTTGAGTACTCTACTGTGACTCATTATACTCTATGGGAGGTATTTTCTGCAAAAAATAAAATGAAAATGAAAATGATAAAAATAAAATATAATCTCCACTTTGCCATTTACTTTCCAAAAGTATTTTCCAGAGACTTTGGAAAATAAATGGCAAAGTGGAGATTGTATTTTATTTTTATCATTTTCATTTTCATTTTATTTTTTGCAGAAAATACCTCCCATAATACTCAACCGGTTGGTTGAAACAAAATGTTGGTTTGGATTTTCACTTTCTGGACCAGAAATGTCCGCCTCTGGAAATCACACATAATAGAGTCAGAAAAGACACAGAGCCAAAATTTTTTGAAGAAACTTTCAGTCTCTTGGAAAGTGAAATTACACCAGGTAGACGGGGGTCCCCATAAAGTGACACCAGTAAGCAGACATTCCCTGTGTCCCTCAGGTGACTTTGGCTTTGCTCGGCACCTCCAGAACAACATGACGGCAGCCACGCTCTGTGGGTCCCCCATGTACATGGTGAGTGTTTAACCTCAGGTCATCATCAGCAATGAGTGGGGCTGGTGGACGCAATGCTGAGCTCCACAGGAGTCACTGCCGTGTGCCGTGATCTGTGTTCAGGACGGGAGTCACTGCCGTGTGCCGTGATCTGTGTTCAGGACGGGAGTCACTGCCGTGTGCCGTGATCTGTGTTCAGGACGGGAGTCACCGCCGTGTGCCGTGATCTGTGTTCAGGACGGGAGTCACTGCCGTGTGCCGTGATCTAGGTTCTGGACGGGAGTCAAGATACTGATTTATCAAGACACCTTGTACCTCGTGCCCTTCGAGGCCGGTTCCTCTCTAGGTTTCTTCCTACTAGGGAGTTTTTCCTTGCCGCTGTCGTCTCTGGCTTGCTCTCTGGGTGGCATTGGGCAGGGACGATGTAAAGCGCTTTTAGACATTGTAATGTTGTGGAAATGTGTTATATAAATAATTTTGAATTTGAATGAGACTGAATAACCACACCCACAAGGAGAGCATGCACAGTATTTCAGAATCAAAGTAATGTTTTGGAATGTTATCCACACAAACCAACTCTAGTTCAGTATTTATGCTCCTATTCCCTCTGTCTGCTCTCCTTCAGGCTCCAGAGGTGATCATGTCCCAGAACTACGGTGCCAAGGCAGACCTGTGGAGCATCGGTGCAGTGGTTTACCAGTGTCTGGTGGGCAGGCCGCCATTCCAGGTGAGCATAAAGCTGCCTTAACAATCAGGGGTGGAGAGTTCAGGTCCAGAAAGTAAAAATCCAGCTCAACTGTTTAAAATCTTGGTCTGGATTTTTACTTTCTGGGGTATGAGTTCTAAGTCATGGAACCCTGGCTTTTCATGAAACCGTTTCTCCTCATTCATGCTGCTCTTGGGCTCTTCATAGGCGAGCTGTCCCCAGGAACTGAGGCTCTTTTATGAGAAGAACCGGATCCTTGCTCCCGAGTGAGTAGGATGGTCTGCTCCACCTTTTTCATGCTTTATCCATTTTTGAAATGGCAAAAAAAACTCCAAAATTCTTCCACTAGAGTTCATGCTCCTGCCACCTCTCTTCTGTATAACCATCACTGGCTCCCCGTCACTTTTCGCATTCAATACAAGATAATTTCTCAGTCCTTCGTGGCCTCGTGCCGCAGTACGTAACTGAGCTTCTCCATTCTTACACTCCTCTGTACTCTTCTGATGGTCTTCTGAAGGTCTTCTGATGCTGGCTCGCTCATAGTGCCCAACTTTCGTCTCTCATCCGTAGGTAGTAGATCATTCGGTATCACGGCACCCAAACTTTGGAAGTCTCCTCCACAGTCTCTGTGCCCCCCCCACCTGCAAAGCTGACATTAAAACACACCTTTTCCTTTCTCTGATTTTCAGGCTCACATTTCATAATGCCTGTATTGCTTGCTTTAAATTTACTCAATTTCATTTTTATGTTTTGTGTACATTTTGATTTTTTATTTTTATTTATGTTCTTGGTTTGTTGTAAAATGTAAAAATCTGGAAAGGCGCTATGTACATTAAACATTATTTTACATATACAATCTGGTGGTGTAAGGTAGTGGTGCTTGTGCTTGCTTGTGTCTCAGGATCCCAAGCGGGACGTCTCCACATCTGGCACACCTGCTTCTCGGCCTGCTGCAACGGGACCAGAAAGATCGCATGGATTTCGGTCAGTCAGCCAGCCTCACGGTCACACGGTCGGCCGCGGGCTTAGGGAGCTGCATGTCCTCACAATCAATCAGCCAGACACTGGCCCCTTGGCCAGACCTATCATCAGATCTGCGATCGTGCGGTTGATTGGGACGAGGGCCAGTTGGAACTGCAGCCAAGGCACATTTAGACGTTTCACCTCTCTGAGATCCTGTCCTTGTTTTTATACAGGTGCCTTTTTTAACCACCCCTTCCTCACATCCACCGAAACGGTCCAGAAATGTAAGTGCAGTGATGCATTTGATCCTTACGACATTATACATAAGAACGTTGCATTTACATTGATACGTATCACCATTAAGTGTCTGTAATGTACGAGGTTACTTTCAGATTGACTGATGTATCAGTAATGCATTAGGTCATCCTCTCTCTGAGCAACACTTTCCAGGTGTGTCCCTCGTTCTGGAAGCATTGGGTGATTTATTTGTGGAGAAGCTTCTTTGGCACTTTTCCCAGTGCTGATGCACTCAGTACGCTAATTCATTATTGATACTGGGCTGGAAGAAATCAACAAAGTGCACGAAATGCAAAAATGAATATGCATAAACTATATTTCTGTATATATCGTCACATACTTGAACATGCATTCATGTGATTATATCTTTGTGTGTGTGCGAGGAGTTAAATCTGTGTTTTCCCACAGCCTGCCTGGTGTTCATGGCCAGGCCCCCAGATCCCTTCCCGGGACGGCACCCTTCCTGTCACTCCACCTCTGCCCTGGTAAGTACTGCTTCGCTGCCTGGTCGCATCTGCCACTGGTCTGTGGTGGGAAGGGAGGAATGAGTGAGGAGGCTGGTAAACAAGGAATGCCATCCAGGGGGGTATGATAATTCGAAAGGTTGTCTGAGTCACGGCAGCTTCACAAAGTGGCCGTTGCGCTAACTGGTTGCCTAGGAGACACATTGGCAAAAATGTTCCTCTATGTACAGTTTTGGTTCTCTTTGCTTTAGTGCATATTAGTAATTTCTGGAGTGAATTGAACTTGGGCTTGAAAGAGTTTAAGGGTCCGGCCCCTCTGCCCCCTGCTAACAGGCTTCTACTGAGGGTTGATGTTGTACTGCTTGGTTCGGTACCTCAGCATTCACTCCTGTGTTGATCCAGTCTCTCGCAGACCCGGTGGTGACCTTTATTAAACCGGCCCATGACATGTGTGGGTCCAGGAAGACAGGAGCAGCCGCCTCAGAAACAAGGGTCCTCTGTGTGGTGACTCCGTCCAGTAAGACGAATTGCAACACACACGTAACACTCACAAACAACACTCACACATAACACTCACAAACAACACTCACAAACAACTCATACAACTTTCAAGCTTCATGACGGATTTGTCTTTGTGAGCTTCACACACACGTACACACTCAGTTTTCTAATTATATCTTTGTGGGGACTCTCCATTCATTTCTATGGGGAAAACTCTAATCACTACTGTATATGATGACCTCAACTCCTGCCCAGCTCTAACCTTAACCATGTATCCGAACAAATTACAAGACTTTTGGCATCTTTAATTTTTGAATTGCATTCACAAATGTTTGTGGGGACACGTAAAATGGTCCCCACAATGTAAAAATACCAGATTTTTATCACATTGTGGGGAACATTTGGTCCCCACAATGTAATATAAACATAATCCACACACACACACACACACAATCCGTGTATTCATATCTTTATGAGGACTCTCCATTCACTTCTATTGGCATAACCCTAATCTACACACACACATTTTTACCGTTTTTATTTTCAATGTCCCCTCCAACCCTTCTCTGCTCTCATCTCAGCCAGTCGTCCAATAGGAGCAGTCATACGCAGGCCATCTGTTGAGTCTCAGCCAATGAAGGCAGTTGGCCGAAGGCCCTCCAGTGAGTACCAGCCCCTGAGAGTGGCTGGCCAAGTGCCCTGCGGTGAGGCTCGACCAATGGGAAAAGCGGGCCGGCATCCATCTAACGAATGCCTCCTGTTCCCGGGGTGAGTGGGATTTCCTTGGCGATGCCCACCCTTCCACAGGGAGAGAA
>JAODJW010000048.1:841670-862645 GCA_026777045.1 Hyperopisus bebe
TTCCTCCTGTGATGAGCGGGTTTTGTATGTTCCTTCTGAGATGTGTGGGTTTTGTATGTTCCTCTTGTGATGTGTGGGTTTCATATGTTTCCTCCTGTGATGTGTAGGTTTTGTATGTTCCTCCTGTGATGTGTGGGTTTCATATGTTCCTCCTGTGTTGGCAGGTTTCCTACTGTGATGTGTAGGTTTTGTATGTTCCTCCTGTGATGTGCGGGTTTTGTATGTTCCTTCTGAGATATGTGGGTTCTGTATGTTCCTCCTGTGATGTGCAGGTTTCGTATGTTCCTCCTGTGATGTGCAGGTTTCATATGTTCCTCCTGTGGTGTGCGGGTTTCATATGTTCCTCCCATTTTATGCAGGTTTTGTATGTTCCTCCTGTGATGTGCGGGTTTTGTATGTTCCTCCTGTGATGTGTGGATTTTGTATGTTCCTCCTATTTTGTGCAGGTTTTCTATGTTCCTCTCATAATGTGTAGGTTTTGTATGTTCCTCCTTTGATGTGCAGGTGTCCTCCTGTGATGTGTGGGTTTCCTATGTTCCTCCTGTGATGTGCAGGTTTCCTCCTGTGATGTGTGGGTTTCCTATGTTCCTCCTGTGATGTGCTTTTTAACTGTGATATGTGGGTTTTGTGTGTTCCTCCCGTGATGTGCGGGTTTCCTCCTGTGATGTTTGGTTTTTTTGTGTGTTCCTCCAGTGATGTGCTGTTTTTTTCCTGTGATGTGTGGGTTTTGTATGTTCCTCCTGTGATGTGCAGGTTTCCTATGTTCCTCCTGTGATGTGCGGGTTTTGTGTTTTCCTCCTGTGATGTGCAGGTTTCCTCTTGTACTCCTGCTCCTCCTTGCTAAGTTACTCACAGTGTAGGTGTATGAGCCCTGCATTGGACTGGCATCCCATTCAGGGTTTACCTTGCATTGTACCTTATGCTGTCTAGAGCAGGTTCCAGGTCTCATGACCTTGTACTTGATAAGCAGTTAGAAGATGGATGGATGGATGTTCAGTTCATATCATAATTCTCAAATAGCCTCTAAGGTCATTCCCTTTAATCTGACTTGCCCACAGACACTTTGTTCTTATTTTTTATTTTCCAATATGTTCATTCTGTGTACAGGCATGCAACAATGTTTCAAAAGCATAGATATCTAATTGTGTTTGTTTCGTGTAACACAGTGATGCAGCCTGACATGCAATGCTGCATAGCCTCACTGCCTAATACATGGTGATTTACGTTTTATAGGCATTAGAATGACTATAATGGTTGAATTATCAGGGACTCTTGCAGATTAATAAGAGCTGCATCAAGCTGACATGTTTCCTGATTTTTACAGCCAAATGTTTATTGAATAAGAAACAGGACATAGAATCCAAAAGGAAGAACATGAACATAAATTATTGAGATGCCTTTATTTGACGCTAAAGTGAAAATAGCTAGAGAACCAAAGGCATAGCATTGCAGGCCCTTAAAGAAGTAGCCCCATGATTGGTCCATCCAGTCATTTGGGAACAATTTGGCATGCTCATTGGCTGATGGAGACTCTAGAGGTGATGGGAATGCTGGGTAACTATGATGGTGTGAACTTGCCGTCCAACAACAGGTGAGCGGCTGCCCAAACCTGACAAGGGCAAGATGCGCTTTCACAAGATTGCCAACGTGAACAAGGCCCTAGACTTCATTTGCAGCAAAGGGGTGAAGCTGGTGTCCATCGGCGCCGAGGGTGAGTCTCTGTCCTCCTCTGTCCATCGCAAACAACATACGTTCTTTGTTTCTCCTCTCAGGGTATCTGAACATGAAAGTTTGTCTTGCACCGATGTGTGAATCTGCTTCTCCGGGCCATTTAACTTTCTGGATTATTCCAGTTCTCCCAGTGTAGTGTGGTATCCGTCCCTAGCAGATCGTCTCATTTTTCCCCACAGAGATCGTTGACGGCAACGTGAAGATGACTTTGGGGATGATCTGGACCATCATCCTGCGCTTTGCCATCCAGGACATCTCAGTTGAAGGTCAGGGGCTGTTACTCAAGAACAACGAGCAGGACCCCTCTATGGTTTACTCTGCTCAGTACAAAATGTTGCTTCTGAATGAATTACAAATAAAGTAATTTAAATGAAAATGCTGGAAGCAGCACTTTTTATATGTAACACACATAATATCTTGCTAGTCTAAATACACAGTAAATTGAATTTCGTTTCTGCACTTTTTTTTAGAAACCTCTGCAAAGGAGGGTTTGCTGCTGTGGTGCCAGAGGAAGACCGCACCATACAGAAACGTCAATGTTCAGAACTTCCACATTAGGTGAGTGTCCGGCTCCCTCTGCTGGCCGTGGCCTGTAGTGTCATGAGTACTTTTCATAGTCGTTGCAAATCAGATCTTTCTCAGGAGCCGAGTTATATTGTCATGTTATTTTTTTATTTTTACCTTTTGCTCTGTCTTCTCTCTTCCTTTTCCTATGCCTACCTCCCTTTCTTTCTCTCCCCCTCTCTGTCACATTCCCCCCCCCCAGCTGGAAGGACGGCCTGGCCCTCTGTGCTCTCATCCACAGACACAGGCCGGACCTCATCGACTACTCCAAACTGCGAAAGGTGCCCCCACTGGCCCCTTCTGCCCCCCCCCCCCAACACCACTAAAAACAGCTGCTCATATGACGTGTTTCTTACTACTTACCTCACTCTTCTCAGAATCACTTTTCTGTTTCTTGTTTGATATTTAATTCCTGTAATCTGAGTGTATTTCACAACTGTGTGGATGGCATGTTAACTGCAGAAATTGGAGGTTCCTATTTCTATGGGGTCACCATCTATAACCCTGGTCAGTGTTCGGTCCACACCTTTCGGTAACTCTGGTCGGTGTGTGTTCGGTCCACACCTTTCGGAAACTCTGGTCGGTGTGTGTTCGGTCCACACCTTTCAGTAACTCAGGTCGGTGTGTGTTCGGTCCACACCTTTTGGTAATTCTGGTCGGTGTGTGTTCGGTCCACACCTTTCGGTAATTCTGGTCGGTGTGTATGTGGTCCGCACCTCTCGGTAACCCTGGTCAGTGTTCGGTCCGCACCTTTCCATAACTGTGGTCGGTGTGTGTTCGGTCCACACCTTTCAGTAACTCTGGTCGGTGTGTGTTCGGTCCACACCTTTTGGTAATTCTGGTCGGTGTGTGTTCGGTCCACACCTTTCAGTAACTCAGGTCGGTGTGTGTTCGGTCCACACCTTTTGGTAACTCTGGTCGGTGTGTGTTCGGTCCACACCTTTCAGTAACTCTGGTCCTCGCCTGTGTTTGTGATTTCCAGTACCTGGGAAATTAAGATTTTTTTTTACTTATATGTACATATGGCTGACCTGAATGATGTCAGTATCACAGATGTTATCCTGTGAGATTGAATTTGAAAAGCAATTAGGATAAAATGTAGTCGAGTAACATTTACCACAATTTTATCATTAATTATCATCATAGTTTAGTTCATAATCTTTCACTCAGTCATTTTTATGCATGTATTATTGCATACACTATACCAAATATGTAGGTGAGAAATATGTATAATTTGTAATAAAACATGTTAATATAATGTCTCAATGCATTTGAAGTAAAACTCAAAAATAATGACTGCATATATTCATAATTCTTGATAAAAAACGGGAATATTATTCATTCCCCCGCGGTTCTATAGCCCCAGAGAATACGCCTTTGATACGATCGTGATATTAGCCGCCACCGCTAAGCCGTGTCTGTGTATTCACTCGCTGTCTTGATAGACATGATTAATGAGATTCCTCAGAATAGTTCATGAATAGCAGGAGAAACGTCAGCAGGCCTTGGTTCTGGGTCTGAGAGTCGTGATTCCGGTTCCAGGCTGTTCAGTTATTGGTCGTGATCAGATGCTGTGTGGCATGTCGTGTTTATGCTTCCCTCGCATTCTCACCCCCAATCCCCCCCCGTACCCTTTGCTGACCCCCCCGTGTGTACGCTCTCCTGTAGGACGACCCCATCGGTAACCTCAACACTGCGTTTGACGTGGCCGAGAAGTTCCTCGATATCCCCAAGATGCTGGACGCTGAAGGTGAGCCGGTGATGATCCTACTGCCCCCTGCTGGTCTCTAAAGCATGGCGCATTCCATCCTCTGTGCTGGCAGTGTTGCTGATTGCGGTGTTCTTGGTATTGGTGGACGTCTGGCTGCATTCTGGAAGTGTTCAGCCCGAGTAGCTGGCTGGTTTGATCCAAATCAAAATATTTGCGGTGAAATATTGTTCTTATTGGTCAAATAAACAGTAATAAATATTCAGACTCTATGTTCCATTTTTAGATATTGTTAACACCCCTAAGCCTGATGAGAAAGCTATCATGACCTACGTTTCCTGCTTCTACCATGCCTTCGCTGGAGCTGAGCAGGTGAGAGGGAGCATCTGCTCTTCCTCATACGATGAAAACACCAGCCACCGACCATGCATCTCATACCATTATCATCTGAATCCTCTGTCCTTCCCCCAGGCTGAGACCGCTGCTAACAGGATCTGCAAGGTTCTGGCCGTGAACCAGGAGAATGAGCGTCTGATGGAGGAGTATGAGAAGCTGGCCAGCGAGGTAGGACCCCAGTCCACACGCCAGAATCGCCCTTGTGCTCCGTCTCCCCCGAGCTGATCAAGCATCCTCCCCCGGCGCCTAGCTGCTCGAGTGGATCCGCCGCACCATTCCCTGGCTGGAGAACCGAGTGGCGGAGCAGACCATGCGCGCCATGCAGCAGAAGCTGGAGGACTTCCGGGACTACCGTCGCATCCACAAGCCGCCGCGCGTTCAGGAGAAATGTCAGCTGGAGATCAACTTCAACACCCTGCAGACCAAACTGAGGCTGAGCAACCGGCCTGCCTTCATGCCCTCCGAGGGCAAGATGGTGTCGGTAGGCGACCCGCCACACTGGCCTGCCATACTCCATGCCCAGTGCAAGACATGCCTGACTGTCACATGCTGCCCTCTGCTTCCCTTAGGACATCGCCAATGCTTGGAAAGGTCTGGAGCAGGTAGAGAAGGGCTATGAGGAGTGGCTGTTGACAGAGATCCGCCGCTTGGAGAGACTGGACCACCTGGCTGAGAAGTTCAAACAGAAGTGCGCCCTGCACGAATCCTGGACTGCAGGTACGGGGATTTGGGACAGAGAGCAAAGCGAGTGGGAATATCAGTCCAGGTGCATCGAGTCAGACTTGAGACATAGACTGAGCGTGATGTGAAACATCCTGTATATCTGGCTGTATCAGCGGTTCCTCTGGTAAGGTTCTGAGATGTTTCTTCGGTGCCAACATGCAGGGAAGGAGGAGCTGCTAACACAGAAGGACTACGAGTCAGCTTCCCTGATGGAGATCCGCGCCTTGATGAGGAAGCACGAAGCGTTCGAGAGCGATCTGGCCGCCCACCAGGACAGAGTGGAGCAGATTGCGGCCATTGCTCAGGAGCTCAAGTAAGCTGGAGTGGGTCGAAACCAAAATGTGAATGGAAATAGGACGGTGCATCCACAGCAGGCGTGTGTGAGCTGTCTGTCATTTTCCCGGGGAGCTAGTGAGCTGGATTACCACGATGCTGCCACCATCAATGCCCGGTGCCAGGGAATCTGTGACCAGTGGGACAACTTCGGCACTCTGACCCAGAAAAGGAGAGATGCTCTGGAGGTATGAGAAGCCCCCCCCCCCAATAACTTTCAGAGCCAGAGGAATCCACACATTTAAAATTAGTTGAAGTAGACAGTTCAGCTAGTGCTTACTGTCAGCTTGGATTATTCATTCTGTATCTGTGCTCCAGCGTGTTGAGAAGCTGTGGGAGACCATTGACCAGCTGTACCTGGAGTTTGCCAAGCGGGCAGCGCCCTTCAATAACTGGATGGATGGGGCAGTAGAGGACCTACAGGACATGTTTATCGTGCACAGCATCGAGGAGATCCAGGTATGTGGAGATGCCAGTTGATAGACGGTTGGACGGCAGGTAGAGTTAGATGACCATGCTGTTTGATATCTGTCCCACGTTCCCCTATCAATATGCTCCTCCTCTCTCAGAGCTTGATCACAGCCCATGATCAGTTCAAGGCCACTCTGCCCGAGGCCGACAAGGAGCGCATGGCAATCATGGGCATCCAGAACGAGATTCTGAAGATTGCCCAGACATACGGCATCAAGCTGTCTGGTATAAACCCGTACACTAACCTCTCCCACCAGGACATTAGCACCAAGTGGGAAACTGTAAGTAGGCCCAGATACGGTCACGCATTCTTCCTTCTTGTCTCGGCGAACTGGAAGCTACCCATGTTCCTGGTCTCTGATGTTTGCAGGTGAAGCACCTTGTTCCTCTCAGAGACCAAATGTTGCAGGAGGAGGTGGCGAGACAGCAGGCTAATGAGAGACTCAGGCGTCAATTTGCAGCTCAGGCTAATATCATTGGACCCTGGATTCAAACAAAGATGGAGGTAATGCAGATCCTTAACTGCATACCTTTCATATTTGCCCATATTTACCTAGTTGCCTTAATAAATTAACCAGGTTCTATAGGTGTAACGATCAAAAAGTCCATGTGATTATCGATCGTTACAAACGTGGCAATCATCCACCGTTTCTTCCGCTGTGTTTGCAGGAGATTGGCCGCGTCTCAGTTGACATCGCCGGCTCCCTCGAGGAACAGATGAACAACCTGAAGACGTATGAGCAGAACATTATCAACTACAAGTCCAACATTGACAAGCTGGAAGGAGACCACCAGCTCATCCAGGAGGCCCTTATCTTTGACAACAAGCACACCAACTACACCATGGAGGTGCTGATGTGAAGTGATGATATCTGCATCCCTACCGTAGAATGCTGTTGAGCCACATTCCTGGTCATTGTAGAATATGATGCTTTTCTTGGTTACCAATTCAAGCAATTTGCCCAATTTTTTTCTGATATTATGGGATGTCTTTGGCTTAATCTCTCCCCTCAGCATATCCGCGTGGGCTGGGAGCAGCTCCTCACTACCATCGCCCGCACCATCAACGAGGTGGAGAACCAGATCCTGACCAGAGATGCGAAGGGCATCAGCCAGGAACAGCTGAACGAATTCAGGGCCTCCTTCAACCACTTCGATAGGGTGAGAAAAACGAGTACGACCAGGGAGGGAGGGAGCCAAGAAAAGAAAAGCGGAAAACTGTACAGCGCGAGCTTTGAGGAATTCCACAAAGTGTTGCTCAGAAGGTGCATTATTTTCAAATGGCAATGAAAGCATCTCCTCCCTACAGAAGAGGAACGGCATGATGGACCCAGACGACTTCCGCGCCTGCCTGATCTCCATGGGCTACGATCTCGTGAGTAGACGACGTGCCGAAGGGGTCTATAGAGTACAGGGGACCAACTTAGGCAGCGATGCAGGAACCGCCAACAAACCGTATGAGACGGATCCCCCCGTCCTTTGAGATCCCTTGTATTTACCATTCAGGTGCGCTTCGTTTTCTATGTATCGTACGGAGACTGACGCGAGGTTTTTAGCGATGTTTGCACAGCTCTTTTCCCTGCCCCACTTTACGCTTGTGTCTGGTTTATCACCGGTAGCTTAGCAGCAAGTTGGCTCCTTGGCAGCTGTAAGCTTGTTAGGTATTGTCTGGTTCAGTCGTAGTTCGTTTTTGAGCCAAAGCTGAATGAATAAATGTAAACACAGGTGACTGACAGCTTCTTATTCTTGGTTTACATGGAACCTGCAGACCTGCTCTGTGCTGCGTTGGTGATTATTGACAGCAGAAAGCCTTAGTGGGGCAGAGCATTTGATCTATTTTTAGCTGAGCCGAGTGCTTATTCCGGGCTTGGTGCTCAGGATGTTTTCTCTCGGATCCCAAGCTCTCTGGTCTCGCCGTCTCCTCAGGGTGAGGTGGAGTTTGCCCGCATCATGACGCTGGTTGACCCCAACAACACAGGCGTGGTCACCTTCCAGGCCTTCATCGACTTCATGACCCGAGAGACCGCAGAGACCGACACTGCTGAACAGGTCATGGCTTCCTTCAAGATCCTGGCGTCGGACAAGGTGAGGGGCCAGGCTCCGCGTTTGCACCTGCTGCCGAGTCCCTGGACAGCAGGGCTTACGCAAAAACGGTGCAATAATGAAAGACCCCTAAATGTCCTTAAAGAGAACCCCTCTCAAGGCAATTAGCATATTCCTACCCGGCCCAGCTAGATTTAATTAACCGAGGCATCTACTGGCTGATCGATTGCCGCGGTAATGTGATAAATCACCGGAGCGCAGTATAAATCGCTGCCTTCCCCATCGTGATAAGCATACAAACCTGGAGAAGAATTCGCATGTAGGTTTCTATCCTGCTTCTAGTACCGTTTGTAAAGCTCCGATATCTCCGTGACGATGATGCAATCGCCGTGTGATGATGTAATGCTGCATAGCAACAGCACCTTCCTTCCTTCTGGCAGAATTACATCACAGTGGAGGAGCTGCGCAGGGAGCTCCCGCCAGAGCAGGCAGAGTACTGCATCAGCCGCATGACCAAGTTCGTCGGGGGCGACGCCCCCACCGGCGCCCTGGACTACATCTCATTCTCCAGCGCCCTTTACGGAGAGAGCGATCTGTAAACACCCTGCTCGCTCGCTCCATCCTCCCCGCCCCCGGCCCACTGTCTCCGTACCCTTTATAGCTACCGTGCTGTCTGTTCTGGTTCCTTGTGCCCCAGTTTTGAAACCTGCCTCTAGGGACTGGGCGGCTGTGCTCCACAGCCACGTTGTAATGGTCACACTGGCAGTTATTTTTTTCTCTTATATTACGATAAATATCAGTAACATCACCTCCCCAAATTTAACATTGCTTTTATCTTGGCCCACAGTTGGTCACGCAATGATTTAGCCCGTCGGAGAATATCGGCCAGTTGCCATAAATACTGCAGATCACAAGCAAGCGAGTCTCATATATAAAATGTTTTCTCGTGGTAATTATGAGCAAAGCCACCCAGTCCCTGTTTTAAAGGCATGTCCTCCTCTTAGATGGTGATTGTTGGTTGGTGATTGTTTTTGCAGACGTCTGCTGCCTGGTAGGCATTGTGTGTACGACGCCCCCTTGTTGCCGTGTAATTAAGATGCCGTGTTGCTGTGATGGTCCTCGTTTCCCTTAAGCTCATGGGTTACGTCCAAGTACACCAGATCCTCTCGTCAGGAACAACGGCTGAATGTTTATTAACTGTTAAGTGATTATGGTTTTCTTAAGAACGGTCGGGAAGAGCCGGAATCATTTTCTGGTGGTTTTGAGAACGTAGATGGGAATGGCCATCAAATTAGCATGAGCAGTGAGCAGACCAAGCAAGATGGTAATAAAACAAAATATATGATCAGGAAGGAAGGAGGTCGATCCGGAAGCCGCTTCATTCAGCTGTGGGACGTGTGCAAAGAGGGCCACTGTCCTTTGAAAATGATGTTATATAACCGTTGTATCTTTGTTATAAACACGTTTTCTCTCCATCTCATGTTTGTTTGCTAAAGGGACAATGCTGTTTGTATGTTTAGTGTGTGAGAAAATGTGAACTAAGAGTTTTAAGCATGGGGATGCGTTTCATGTGTCACTGGAAAGTGCTTACAGTCAGAGGATCTACAAGACAACCATCCGCAGGGCTGTAAGACCTGCCCGTGGAGTAGAAGTGGAATCCAGATAAAAGAGGGAGGCTGTTAACTGATCAGATGCCATCTCTGGTTCTGGTTCTCTGATGAACGGGTCCTACTCTGTACTGCTGCCCGAGTGCTGCCCCCCCCCAGCCTGTCCTGCACTTCTTGCTTCCTGTGATGACATAAGAGGCCTTCATTGGTTCAAATGGATGTGACACCTTGGAATAAAAATGAATCTATACGACAACAGTTATGTTGTATTTATTTCCACACTCCGATTGGTGGTTGGGGGCGGTGGGCGTGGTTTAGATACTTAATTCATTTCCGTTTCTGCTTTTGTTTGACGTTTGAATTCCTTCAGCGATTTCTGCTGGTCAAATCCAAGTTACAGGGCCGTCACAAGCTATATTAGGTCTGTATTGCGATAAATTAGTATTTTTCAAGAGGTCTTTAATAAATGACATACTACTGAATTTAATTGACTATTCATCCTGTAGTGGCTTGTTTGCAGTTTTCTATAAGCAGATTTCTTTAGGTTGTGTATTACACAGCAGTTTGTAGTATAATACTATGGATTAATTTGAAAGGTGCGAAATACGAAACACTGCATTTTTTTTGACTAACATTGTGCCCAACACCCAAGTGATGCTACATTCGAAAAAACACTTGCCAGATTTCACAGCGCTTTCACCTGTGGAGACGTGGTCTGTCTACATGGCTCTGGCTTCCCCGGTTTTCAAGCGTCCGCAGTGTTCAGGCCTCCTGAAGTGGTCAGGCCGCTCCAGTGCTCCAGCGTCCTCAGGCACCTCCAGTGCTCCAGCGTCCCCAGTGATCTGGCCCCTCCAGTGCTCCAGTATCCCCAGTGATCTGGCCCCTCCAATACTCAGGCCTCCCCAGTGCTCTGGCCTCCCCAGTGCAGTATCACTGATCACACAAGCCACTCACACACCATCCAAAGCTGGGCGGTGCTGATTCTCCTCCAGATTTGGCAGATAGGAGCCAATTTGTTCTGCAGCTGAAAACTCCAGACCTTAATGGAGGGCTGATCCATTTGGACTCAAGTCATGATCTGTGTCCAGAAAAGATAATGTGTGATGTGTGTCTGTGTGTGCAGTATATCTGTATGTGCGTGTACAGTGTGTATGTACAATGTGTGTATATGTATAGCATGTCTGTGTGCATGTCTTGACAGTGTGTGTGTGTGTGTGTGTGTGTGTGTGTATGTACAGTATGTGTGCATGTACAGTATCTGCGTGGATATGCATGTACAGTGTATGTACAGTACCTGCGTGTATATGTACAATGTGTGTATGTCTGTATGTACAGTATATCTGTATGTACAGTGCGTATGTACAATGTCTTTACAGCATGTCTGTGTGCATTTATGTACAGTGTGTGCATGTATGTATAGTCTGTCTGTGTATATGTACCCTGTGCAGGTATAGTGTCTATGTACAGTATGTGTGTATATGCAGCGTGTGTGCGTGTATATGCACAGTCTGTGTGTGTAAATGTAGTGTGTGTGTGTTTAGGTACAGTGTGTGTACAGTGTTATACCAGTGTGTATATGTACAGTGTGTGCCCCAAACATTTCCCTCCTTGTACAAACACTCTGCCTATCTGCCTTATTTAAAATAGACCCCAGCCCATGTTCTGCCCCCCCCCCCCACAAACAACCAGTCGTTCACATAAAACAATCCCATTTTTGGCTGTGCCGAATGCAGAGCACATTCACTGCACCTCTCACCCCGCGGCGTCTGTCTGCAGCTCGCAGGCCCCGCATCAGCACCACCGCCACGCAAATACTGAATGCGACTAAAACCGTTAGATACCTCGAGCCAGCCTCAAACTGCTGCAAATGCATTAACCAGGTACTGCACCCATCATTCCCAGTACTCCCAGAACTGTCCACTACAAGCAGATATATCAGAAGAGATTGCTGGCATCATTCGGATCTAGTGTCACACCTGTGTCCATCAATGAAACTGTATTTTCCAAATTCGCATGTGTACTTACAATTACTGAAATGCGAGAAAAAAAACACAAATCACAATACATCAAAACAGATACAAAGTAACAGTTTATTTCATTTTATGCTTTGGACGTTTCCACAAAAGAATTACGTTTTCGTAGATGAAAAAATTGGTGCTAGAAAGGGGGGGGAGGGGTCGAATAAAGGTAACAGCATAACAATGCAGCTTCAGCTATGCACACATTTATTAGTGACTTTTACAGTCTAAAAGCATTAATATTACAAGCAACCACTGAAGACTGCAGTCAGCATGTGCAAAAAAAGGAATACTTCATCCACGTCAACAAGCATTGACACACAACAACGCGAAAGAAGTGGCTTATATGTAGGTATTCATCCCCCCCCCAATTCAGAAACCTCTGAGCGGGGGTACAGTTCAGGGGTTTTCAGCTTTCCAGTCTTAATCAAGGAATCCCCACGTGAAACAGCAGCAGAAGCAGCAGAGCTGCCCCTACCATCAATTAACTAGGAACTGCGGATTTTTTATTACATTTTTTTTTTTTTTGGGGGGGGGGTCATATTTCTTGATTTTGGGGGGGAGCCACCCTCGTTTTTCGCTTTGCAGAAACCAGAGGATTGCTGCAAACCCGTTGCAATTGCTCCGTAAACCTTACAGGGGGCGACGGAGCGTCGGCTGAAAACCCCTGACGCAGTGGGAAGCAGCACAAGAATTACTTCACATCTCTATTCACAATTTTCAGATACCCGACAAGTGGTTTTTCAAACATTAAAAGTGGGAATGTGAAAGACCCAAAAGTGGAATTTGTGACAGGAGAACAACAATCTTTTTTTGCTAATTTCCGTTGGCAGCTAAAAATTCAGTCACTACTGTTTTAATATACTGGACATAACCATGTAGGACAGCCGCTTCTTTAACTAACTGTATACATACACAGAACCATTACTCCCCCTGGTGGTGAAATATGAACTGCACTAATCCTGCACCTCTCTCCATTGTCAATGTTTAATTAGCTAATCCGGACGGGATGTGATGTCCGTCTGATTCAGAAAGCCGAAATCGCACGCGATTATTCGGGTTTATCGGTCATTCTGCATAAGCAAAGCCTTCACTGCACAGGCGGAATCCTTCAGAGCAAATCATTTCACCCAAAAGAACAAAGAGGAAGAGAACAGAAAAGAAAAGCAGGGAGTAAGATAAGAGACTGCGTGCTGATACTGAACAGACACGCAAGATCCGTTCATCAGAAGTGGATTCCATCTCCTTACCCAGGAAATATCACTCGGTTAAATTCAACCACCTGCACTTACATCATCTCTGTCCGACTGTCTCTCCCAACCAGGATATTAATCTTATGAATTTAGCTAAAAACTGAAAACCTCCCCAATATTTCCCTCCATTCTATGTAAATCTGCTGGACGTGCATTAAAAGAGTCTTCCTTCAAACGAATAAGCCCATGACAATGATACTGCATTAGTAAATTCCAGTAATCCAACACAATCCAAAAAAATGTGTTGTGATCAGAGGCTGTGGTTGACTTTCTCGTTGTCTGTTAAAATAACAGACAGGGCTGTAAAAATTCCTTCAGTCTATTATTACTCATCTTAATTTTCATTATTTAATGAGGACAAGACATGATTATTAGCATGTTTTCATTCAGAGCAGGTTTGTAGTTCATGCAGGTACATGATCGGCGTTTTCTCAGTTGTGGCAGAGTTACGGATCACCGCGATGTGTCTGCTGTCAGCTATGAGCTCATGGACGGCGCTGCCTGTGGTCATGGCTGTCACTGCGAGGTTCTGCAGACGACGTCATGCACGTGAAATCAAAGACAAGACTAATTAATATGCTGACTCACCGCCAACTGGACAGGGGTGTGAATTACTTGGATTAAAAGATGAAAATTAAAAATATTCAATGATGGAAAGTATTCGGTTAACGCGACCTCAGGCTGACTGCTGGTTCTGGCACTTTATGGTGACAGTCTGCTCATTCTGAAATGCAAATCGTGCATTTCCCACAAGGATTACAGCTCATGGTCGGCCTGTCAAAAATATCAAAATAAGCCTGGTGGATTTCAGGCCAGTCGACACTGAGCGTTCCCCTAAAATGAAAATACAATGACATCCTATTTTATATCCTTATATTTTAACTTACATCTAAATCGTACCCATAAGTGCTAAAATGCCAATTTTCTTCTTTCATTCTCTGGTGCACGGTCAAAGTTCTGCAGTTTCCTACAATTCCCAGAATTCCCACTCCCAATTCCCAGAAGGCCTTTCACCATCAGCTCTGGGGAAATCGGCCATTGAACTTCAACATCACCACAGCGGGATTATAAAAACAAAACACAGAACAAAAAAAAATAAAAATTGCATGAGAGGACTGAGTATATTTATACCGAGTATCAGCAAAACACTTATTACGTGCAAAACTTTTCACAGATTTGCAATAAAGTACAAAGCAAAATAAGATCTTCATTGAACGAAATACACTTTGCCATAAAAGAAAGTGCATGATACAGAATCTGACGATGAACAAACTAATATTAATAATGTCACTGATAGAATGGCCCTTTAAATACCTCACCAATAGCGGTGCAGCGCTGCTTGCCGTTCCTCCGATCCAGCTCAGAACAGAACCACAAGGGGAAGCCTTTTCACACTGACCTCTCTGCCATTGTACAATGCTGTCTAAGGGGGCATGTAGGGGTCCACAGGGATTTTAAGCACAACCACACTACACAGACCCATGCACTGGTGCCTAGTCACTGACGACCCACTGAAAGACAGCCTAGACACGCATGCAGATCCACGCTTCACCAAAAGGGCGGCACCATAGAGGAGAGAAGCAGAACCACAGGCTGCAAAACTCAAGGATGACATTTGTTTTGTACCTTTCAAGCTGTAAAGCAAATAAAAAGAAAAACAAGCCCACACAACTATAATCCAACCATAACACAAAACTGATGTGTTTGTCACTGAGCCACTCTGAAATATATGTATATATATATAAAAACAAACAAACAAAAACAAAACAAACAAGAACCACATCTTTGGTGCACAGCGAGAGCCACCCTCTGAAAAGCTGTGTCAACATGATTTAATGCCTTCGGCTGCCTTGGGATTTAACCATTTTTTCCAAGATGAGAGCACATGCCATCTGTGAAGCAATGTAGCTGAACATGTAATGCAAATTAATTGTAATGTGCAGTTCAATTTAAAATGAAAACTTCCAAATGTGCTGGACATTGCACAGCTTAAAAACAGGTGTAAAAAGAGGTTACATAAAATGGACCAAAACCGCCGAGAAAACCGTCGCTTGTAAAAACGGGTTCAGATGTAAGCAGGAATCTCCCACTTCAATCAAGGCCACAGGAGGGCGCCACTTCAGCTCGCGTCGATCTGCTGGGTAAATCATTTACCAATTCCAATAGTCGACGTGTACCGCTCAGAGAACAGGCAGAACGGGGAACATGGGCGCTCCTGCTGTCCAAGGAAGCAGCATTTCATACCCAGCTTTTACAAAATGAGTTTACACCTTTCTAATAAATTAATAGTATTTCAGTTCCGTAGAACACTGCACTTAAAACACAAATCAGGGCTCGGGGCATAGCTGGACGGCTCACTGGCCGTCACTCGCAGGCAGACAAACTTGCTTCCAGTTTACCCGCAGTGCTAGACGCCACACACAGAATCCAGAATCCAGGACGCCAAATGAGAAGTGTGAAATGCGATGACAGCTGACACGCTCCCCCTACTGGCGACACCCAGTATAGCCCTGTTAGTAGGTGCCTTCCGTTCCTCAATGGAAAAGACACAGAACGAGCAAAAGAAGAATCGGACCTTAGACTTCGGCAGATAAAAATGGAGGGGTCCGCCCCCGCTGCTTGCTTTCTCGTTGGCTAACGTGGTTCCCGGGAAGCACTAAGTGACAGAGACCGTGCACAATGACTGATCGCTGGTCTGCAGATGAAAGCACAGGGCTGCTTCTAGGAGGCTGGCTTATTATAGCCAAACAGTCCGATCGGAAGATACTTCACATGTGTGGACCATTGGGCTGTAAGCTGGAAGAACTTAATGTCGTTCCACTCAACACCATCTATGGAAACTGGAAACCAGACAACACAAGGTTACGAGGATCAAGGTGTTTCTGCTTTAGACATCTTCTTTAAACACTTACAGAGAATAAGACAAACCAGAATAAGCCTCGCAAACAAGTGTAGTTTCTCCTCCTTTCCTTTAGGTGGAGTCGTGGTTTTGTTCAGTCACAGCTTTGATATGTGGATTAGTGGAATCTGACCTTGCCCTCACCCTTGATCTACACTGGCCACCCCGCCCTCTCTCCCCGCCCGCCCGATGGCATCGTACCTTTAAGGATGGTCTGCTGCTGTTTGGCAGAACAGATGAGCCGCGTAATGCCCTCTATGACCTGGCTCTTCGAGTCCACATCCTTCTCTCTGGGCTTCTTCCCCAAGAAGATGGTTGGCACTTCAGAGTGATGGAAAACAAGTATCATGGGGGATCTCGCAGACTGAAATTACTGGGCTTACAGGAGCTTGTGTGCCTGCTGGAAGATTCATTTTGTTCTACAGCATCACATAAATTTTGCCATTTAGCTTCACCAAGCAGTGTGAGCCTGGCCAGGTGCCACCCCTGGGCAGAGTACCACTCCCCTCCCCGTGTGCCACCCCTGGGCAGAGTACCACTCCCCTCCCCGTGTGCCATCCTTGCCTTTCTTGTTCTTCTCCTTGGTGACCACGGTCATCGCCATAGTGTTGGTCTGAGGCTGGCCCTCTCCAGCGCCCCCACCAGGGAGCCGGCTGACCTGCACGGAGCGGAAGGCGCTCTTCAGGGTGTTTTTGGAGCCCGTGTCGCGCCGTTCCCCCTCCCGCCGCTTCTCCACCCCCGGAGCCACCCAGTAGTCCACCTGGAGCCCGATGGCATCTACACCATGAGACATGCTGGGGCTCCTGTGCGGGAAATGAGGAAGGTGCTTAGCAAAGCATGAAGGGAAACTACATAAGAGACACGCGAATGTGCACGGTGAGCTCACCCCAGCACGGTCAATCCACTGCTCATGGAGGGGGAAGAAGGGGGCGTGGCCACATCCTTCATCCCCGCCGTTGGAGACCCATGAGCGGGAGGGGATGTGGAGGGTACAGACAGGCTGAGGGCCATGGTCTCCTCTAGGTCCCCCCCTGTTACCGTGACGGGGGCATATGGCAGAACACAGCAGGAAACGCAAGAAATAAAAGGTCGGATTTGCTTTTCAGCGCTTTATCTGGCTCACAACAAATCGACAATAATAATATTCAGCATTCTTGGGGCAAAGCTGTACTGCTGCCCAAATGTAGCAATATCGGGATTCACCTGCGGACGCTGTACTGTGTTCGATTAATCCCACCTTCACAACCTGTGTGACACAGACTCCCCGTCAGGCCTTGAGTTAAGCCCTCTGCCAAACTCAGTTACACAACAGCAGCAACGATAGCAGCAGCAGCAAGAGCAGGAGCAACAGCAGCATCAGTAAAACCAGCAACAAGAGCAGCAGCAACAGCAAAACCAGCAACAAGAGCAGCAGCAACAGCAAAAACAGCAACAAGAGCAGCAGCAACAGTAACAACAACCACCGCAGCAACACCAACAATTATAGCAGCAGCAACAGCAGCGACAAGAGCAACAGCAGCAACAGTAAGAACCAGCAACAAGAGCAACAGCAAAAACAGTAAAAACCAGCAACAACAAGAACAGTAGCAACAGTAACAACAACAACCACAGCAGCAGGAACAGCAGCAGGAACAGCAGCAGCAAAAACAACCAGAAAAACAATGACAGTCCAAAGACTGCCAAGGGTGAGGAACAGCACACCTACCCCAACGAACGGAATGAATTTCTGATAGGAATCTTCATCATTCCTAAAAGCAATAAACAGTCATTGATAGTTACCCCAAAAACATCAGGAAAACAGGTTAAATAAACACTCAGTAGAGAGGGCAGAAATTGTAAACACCATATATTTACAATTGAAATGCAGAGCATGAGAGTGCCCGGTGAGGGCCCCCCCGAGCGAGACAGGGTGGGGCGATGGGACTCACATCCTGTGCTTGCAGGTCAGCATGGCCTCAGCGATGGGCAGCTGGTGGGTGACTGTGGCCCCATTTATGTACTGTGCGATGCGAAGCCCCACGTCCAGCGTCTCTGCAGCGGGAAGAGTCACGCCTGTGTCTCGCTACGGCGCCTACCTCATACAGCGTCAACGGGGAATGACCCACACCTGCATCGCTGCGCGTTTACTGGGCGGACAAACCCTATAGACCAGGCGGTACAGATCCAACAGACAAGCCAGATTTATGGATCTACTGGATATGAGGAAGAGATAAGGTGGGAGGGGGGGTACCGGTCTGTGGGGGC
Source organism: Hyperopisus bebe (assembly GCA_026777045.1). Lineage (NCBI taxonomy): Eukaryota > Metazoa > Chordata > Actinopteri > Osteoglossiformes > Mormyridae > Hyperopisus > Hyperopisus bebe. The sequence goes on from JAODJW010000048.1 coordinate 859,661, forward strand.
TCGCTGCGGTTGAACAAGTCCCTCCATGTGGAGTCCAGGAAGGCGGAGTTGTAGCGGTTGTCAAGGGACGCCAGGTGCTTGGCAACCGGATGCGAGCCTGGAGGTAAAAAAAGTTATGAATAAAGACGGACGCTGATGAGTTAATGAGAGGAATGGGCGCCAAGCGAGAGGTAACTGCAGCGTGGAGGAGAACATTAAAGCGGGCTAATTAACAAATACATGGAGCAGGTCGCGGGTCAAAGGTCACGGCAGGGTGACGCTACGCCGGCCAGCTTACCCAAAGGAATCACCAAGAAGCGGATGTGGCCGAGCCAATCGGATGTCTTGCTGGCCAGCTGGGAGACAAACAAGCGCAGGACGGCCCCCAGGTAGCTTTGCCCCCCCACCACGGCCACCTTCACCGGTTTGGGCATGGAGGAGTTACAGTTACAGCTGCAGATGGGGGGCAAGGACCAGGGAGGGGGATAATCGGAAGAGGTAGGGTACAAGTGAGCTAATTCTCACAAACTGCATAGGTGTAAGATTAACAAATGCAGGGTGAACAGACAGGTTGGCTCCGCCCCCATCACACTATAGCCAATCAGGTGAACAGACTCACAATTTCTGTATGCGAGTCAGGACGGCGGAGAGGACGGCCTGTATCTCTGCACCGGAGCACGTACAGACCACCGGCTGTTTCTGAGACTGCAGGACCTCCGCCACGTACTGAGGGTAGGAGACATTTACCCACAATGCATTGCAAAGCCTGGTACCCAAACATCTCGATTACTGGGCAGACATTCATTCATCCTCATCATACATGACAGCATTATTAAAAAAACAAATACTGGTTATGCAATTTTCTTGCAACATCTAAGCTCGTCAGTTGCACATGCAGACAAAGACTAATTACAGTGACTAAACACGGGGAATTCTGGGCAGAAGCATGTAGGGGGCGCTATCAGTTTGCCAGCCAGCCGTGGGTACCTGTCCCTGCCAGTCGCTGCCATTGACCAGGATCAGACTCTCGGGCAGGGCCGTGTCCGACAGCAGGATCTGGTTCAGCTGGTCGTACATGGCCTTCCTCGGAACCTACGGTCACAATCGGGCCCCGGGAGAGACTGGGTCAGCGCAGGACCAACCAGCACAGACCATACATTCAGGCTCATGTACTCAGGGCATTACGGTAGAGGATCATGGAGAGGCTATCACAGAGTAAACGCTGTGCTTATGAGAAAGTGTAAAAACTGTCATCTCATGCACAATTTAAACCCTGAGCTACGTATCACACCCACATGCAAACCGCAGACTCGCTGTCTGTGATCCGGCCTGCTGTCACCTTCAGATGGGGTCTTTATATACCGTGTGTGACCCACCCCATCGTCCAAAGAGATTTCGACTTGTTAGTTTATGCCCAGATCGACTAAGCGTACGCTTAGCAGTCTGCGGTCCCTGCCCTGCATTGCTCTGTGACGCATTATGTGGCTTTGGAAATTCATTTATTATAAATCTGTGTTGAAGGATGTGGAAGAACTTCACAGAGAAGTTATTTCATGCTGTCTGCATATGGCAGAAGAATTCACAGCACAGGGCTCCAATGTGGTTCTCTGATAACTGTTCTTTGTACAGAGACATTATACCATCTATTAATGGAAGGAAGGTGACGCAACCAAGTGTAAGCTAATGTCTGATTGGTGGATACCTGGGGTCAAAGGTGAAGACATGAAGGAAAAGCAGGACACATGGCGGATGGAGAAAACAAGAGCTGATTTGGGTGCGAGTGCGGTGTTGAGGTATCGGACACGTGGCGGGGGGCGGGGTCACGGTACCTGTGCAGCATGTCCCAGCTCAGGAGAACGCTCACTGTCGGAGCTGTTGGTGCGCTCGCTCAGGGGCTTGGAGAGTTGGCGCTCCCTGGTGGGCGTACTGCGCCGCAGACGGGGCGTGTGCCCGCCGTCCAGCCTGCGTGGCGAGAGCATCCAGGTCAAGAAAGGGGCACGTGGGATAAAGGAACGGCAGAGAAAGGCAGAGGGAGGAATCTGCAGCTTGAAGGAGGCTTGTGTGTGCATGAGTCAGTGTGTGTGCGTCTGTGTGCTTCTGCCCGCGTGCGTGTGCGTGGTGCCCGCGTGCGTGGTGCCCGCAGACCTGGGAGACGGCATGCTCTGGATCTCGGCCTTCCCCGTCTTCAGCGGCGTTCTGGGTTTCTCCGGCACCGACACGGTTATACACGGCCCCACATCGCCAAACAGCTCCTGCTCGTTCAGCTCCTGTGTGCCGTGGGACGGCGTGTTAGCAGGATGGTGAATCTACCGGGACGGCGAGGGAGCGGCGTGGCGGAGGGCCGGCTTACCAGCGTGTCCGTCTCGGAGTAGGGCTCGTCCGTGTTGTGACTCCGGGATCGCCTCATCTTGTCCGGAGGCTCGTCGCCCTGCTACACACATGCCATTACACTGGTTGCTATGGTAACGTTGAAAACAATGGTGGGTGGTTCCAGGCCTCGTCATCTAGACAGCACTGTCAGCATGCCCCCCCCCCAATCGCCCCCACCACATCCATCCCCAGCACCTTTTCAGCACCACAGAGAGCTATTGGAGCCAGACTCCACTCAGACTCACATAAAAAGCACATTTGAGTTACTCTGCTCCTTATTTTGAATGAATTCAACAGCGGACTTGAAATCAATCCATTTAGGATGTCAATTAGGGTCAATGAAAAAAAAAGTAATTAAAGAATTAAGGGGGATTTCCTGGTTGGAGAGACTCTTGCTGTGGCCAAGTGCAGATAGAGGCTTTTAATGCATGTGGGTGAGTCCAACCTAGCCATCCATGCTAATGCTAACTGTGAACATCAATCTCACCACTACATAATACATAATACTGGTAGACATAAACTTTCATTGTAAATACTGATATTGTGCTACATTCTCTAAATGGCCTTAAAATGAATGATATATCGTGTGTTGTCAGATGCATTAAGACACACACACACACACACACACACTATATA
>JAODJW010000048.1:886821-897057 GCA_026777045.1 Hyperopisus bebe
CGGGGGGGGGGGGGGGGGGGATTCTCACACCGTGTCATTAATCTCTCACACTGTAAATATAGAAGCCACAAACTTTGCAGCACAGGCTGGTAGCATCTGTCGTCCTGCTTCGGAAGGAGGACATCAACAGAATCATTAGTTAAAGTGATGATGTGTCCGTCTTGTACGTTAACGTTGGCTAGCACAGTCGTTAGCGTGAAGCTTCCACACCAGCGACACCCACACTACTTCCATGCCAAAGAAAGCCGCGTGGCCAGTTTCTAGAGGATCAAGTATTTCTTCATGGAATGTTCTTCTTGACCGACTTCTTGAGTGTTTGCATTCCCGGGGATGTCAGAAGCCACCGAATACCTCTGTTTTGTTTTTTAGCCACTGAAAAAGTCTATGTTGTGTTCCTATAGTATGCCCACCTTCTTCGGATGACATATCAAACAAAACAAAACAAAACAAACAAAACAAACCACTAATCTGTTCTACATATATACTCAACCACAGGTATTATCTGGTGCTAAGCATCTCCTCATTTTATACTGCTCGAAGGTATTTGGTTACATCAGTAAGTACAAAGTAACTGATAGTTACCCTTTCTGTGTAGCTAAAATGGTGAAAAAATTATGACCTGAAGCGGAAAGAGAAAAAAACGTTTTAATTAGCCAACTGTTTACTCGAGTCAAAATCATGTTAAATCCCCGTCCTGCCGCCCTCACTACATGTCCCAATCACTCAGCTCTAGTAAATGAACCACCCCCCCCGGCCCGGACCTTGGTTCCAATCTGATCCCAATACTCAGCCTTTCTGATTGCTCTCAGCAATGACCTCCCCCTTAATGAAATTATATATTCTATTCACATAGAAGCCCTTTCAATAATAGTGAGCATCTCAGTCAGTTAAGGATCTTTGTCGATATCCAGAAGGTTGTAGGTTCGAATCCAGAAGAAGAGTCGCCTCACTTTTGGCCCCTGAGGTAAGACCCTTAACCTCAGCTGCTCATTAGCTGCGGAAGCACTTTCACCCCTAAACTCGCTCTCACTGATGTATTCCTGCATCCATCTGAGAGAGCGAGATGGGATGCGTGAAAAATCTAGCGATTTTTATCACGACCACACCTGTCGCCTCGCGCCATATTTCTGCTCAGCGCCCTCCTGCACATGGGCGGCACTCTAAATTGAGATCCCATCCCATACTGATAATACTTTACATAAATCACAGTGACTAAAATCCACTGTAATCGATATGAGGGGAAATAAAGGGCAGATTGTATATCACGCTTTCAGAAGTGGCATGGAGCGGCTGAGCAAGCTAAGTCTCTATGCCTGTGATCAGATGGTTGTTGGTTCGAGACTCAGCGGAGCCGCCGCATGTCTGTGGACCTTTGAGTAACGCCCCTAACCCTGGCATAGCTATTTTGATCAGCTGGCTGGAGTGAAATTTTGAATTTGAGACACGTTTGCATGTACATAGCAGTTTTATTACCTTAAAAATAAATAGTTTGTAGTGTTTGCAAAATACCACAATGCTTTTGATGTTGCTGATTTTAGATTTATAATGGAATAATATAGTCTGACAGGATCCAGTACTCATTACTCCACAGTTAATGCAAAGGCAGATGCTGCCCCCTGGAGGCCAGTCTGAGAGGAGCACAGTACTTGTTACTTGATGGTTAATGCAGAGGCAGACACTGCCCCCCAGAGGTCAATCTGAGAAGAGCACAATACGCATTACTTGATAGTGAATGCACAGGCAGATGTTGCCCCCCAGAGGCCAGTCTGAGAAGAGCACAGTACTCGTTACTGGATGGTTAATGCACAGGCAGATGTTGCCCCCCAGAGGCCAGTCTCATTACTCAAGCTCTTAAATACTGTAATGACTCATATAAACCAACAAGGCAGCAGAACAGCAGCCCATATCACGCAGGCTTTTTTTTTTTTTACCCAGACTCCCACTTGTCGGCTAAGTAAACAGCTCAGTGGAGGAGGCCAAGAGAGGGAAGTGTCTTTTTTCGCGTTTGTTTGCCAGCTATGATCATCATATGGGCGAGTGAGAAACGTCCTCGCTTGATTAGCATTCAGTAACAGGCCAGCATAAGATTCGTCAAGATGTGGAAGGACTCAGCATGAATGCAGAGTGTCTGCTGACAATCCTGCAGGATTAAAGTTAGCCCCGCTTACGGACGGGTAGGTGTGAGGCCTCGATCGTCAGGTTAGGGAAGAGGGAGGGGCCTCACGTCGCTAAAAGGTGATTGGCCAGGGAGGACACATTCTGAGACAGAGGCGCAGAAGAGCAGGAAGTGAGTATTTGTGGGAGACTGCAAAGAACACAGATCTCGGCCCTTCTGGAATGAATACGTTATACACTATGGACACCCCCACAGTCACTGACCTGACACACTGGAGGATTTTCACTCCTCATTCACTTCCATCGTTTGCTTCAGACCTTCCACCATTCCAGCCTTTTTCAATTCGCCAGCAAAATCTCCAGCTTGTACGTTTGATCACCATGTGCCGTGGAGGCCTGACAGGTTAATAAACCGGAAGACACCAGAGTGCAGCTGCAGTGATATGAAGTAAGGTTCCACAGAGCGCTGTGTCACCGCAGGAGGTCTGTCCGGCTTCCAGCATGGTGGGCTTCATCATCTACAAAGCTACTAATTAGAAAGTGTAATCAGCGATTCCAAATTAAGCCAGCCACACTTGAATTTAAGTGAAGCTGACAGCTACGACAACATGCCAGATCAGGACTGTATTATATCGCAAAAGTCAATTTGCTCTCATCAAATTAGACCATACCATTTAATTTAAGTAACAATGCAGCCATCCTCATTCATACATAGCTCAAAACCAAAAATAACTTCCCATATAACTGCCATAATCCAGTTACTCTCTCTTAAAAGCGCTTTAATGTTCTGATTTTATACAGTTGTGCTATAAATGTACATTATAACCTGGATTTGTGAGCAAACATACAAAAGATTGCACTTAGGAAGTTGCTCATGTGAAAACTGAAATGTACATTATAACATTAAAGATAATGGCGCAAGATCCAGTTCATATGTAGAACTAATTTATTCATGTCCATTATAAGCGTATTATTCACCGTAATGACTGCTGATACATTGTATCACAGCTCACAATAGCCAGCATCCAGGATTTATTCCCAGTTCACTAGAGATGAAATGAGATACATTGTATCACAGCTCACATAATGGCCAGCATCCAGGATTTATTCCCAGTTCACTAGGGATGAAATGAGATACATTGTATCACAGCTCACACAATGGCCAGCATCCAGGAATTATTCCCAGTTCACTAGTGGTGAAATGAGATACATTGTATCACAGCTCACATAATGGCCAGCTTCCAGGAATTATTCCCAGTTCACTAATGATTAAATGAGATACATTGTATCACAGCTCACATAATGGCCAGCATCCAGGAATTATTCCCAGTTCACTAGAGATGAAATGAGATGCATTGTATCACAGCTCACATAATGGCCAGCTTCCAGAATTTATTCCCAGTTCACTAATAATTAAATGAGATACATTGTATCACAGCTCACATAATGGCCAGCATCCAGGAATTATTCCCAGTTCACTAATGATTAAATGAGATACATTGTATCACAGCTCACACAATGGCCAGCATTCAGGAATTATTCCCAGTTCACTGATGATGAAATGAATGCAAATTGTGCTGCAATATTTAAAGGGGACTTTGCGCTGCGTATTAACTGGCTGAAATATCACTGCCTTGGCTTCTCTTTGCTTGCTGTTGATGGATCAGGTCATCAGGCTACCTTAAGCGTAACCTCTGCTCATCCCACTGATCTCCAGCCTCCTGCTCATACAGCCTCATCTCCATCCATCCATGTACCAAACCGCATATCCTTCTGGGTCACGGGGGGTCCGGAGCCTATCCCAGAAGCTATGGGCACAAGGTGGGGAATAACCCAGGATGGGGGGCCAGCCCATCACAGGGCACACTCACACACCATTCACACCTACGGGCAATTTAGTAACTCCAGTTAACCTCAGCATGTCTTTGGACTGTGGGGGGAACCCGGAGTACCTGGAGGAAACCCCACGATGACACGGGGAGAACATGCAAACTCCACACACGTAACCCAGGTGGAGACTCGAACCCTAATCCCAGAAGTACGAGGTAACAGTGCTAACCACTGCACCACCAGCCTCATCTCAAACCCATTAATATACAGTGCCATTCAAAAGTTTGGACACTCTAAGCCACATGCAAATGAGAGTGATAAAGTGTCGCATCACATGACCTACACACAGCAGAAATGGTTTTGGGGGGAGTTTGACCTGAGAGTGAAGGAAAAGCGGCCAATGAGAGCTCAGCATATACGTGGGACCTCCTTCAGGACAGCTGGGGAACCTGGGGGGGTCACCTCATGAAGCAGGCGTAGAGAAGAAAGCAGGGTCAGACCTTCCCCGGAGCACTACCACAAAATTTGAACCAGCAACCTTCTGAGTTCCAATCCACAAATCTGCCCCCCCCCCAAACAAATTATTGTTTTTACAATTTTGGTCAGTGCATAATTCCATAGATGTTATTTTATAGTTTTGATGTGTACAAATGAACTTTTTATAGGAATGTGTGTCCAAACGTCTGACTGGTCTGTATAAATGATTCATATTTTCTGCCATGATTTAAATGACCTTCAACATTCCAAATACAACTGTAGCAGATGTACTGAAGTAGACCTGCAGGCCAAGGTGAGACCGACCTTGAGCTAAGAGCGATGAAATGACAGGGGTCAGTGCGACGCGCAAGTTTGGCTGCTGTTGAGGCAGTAAATGTTCCGCTTCTACATGTCAGCAACGATCTTGGAGCAGACTGACTTTCACATCAACGTCATCGTAGTATCTCCCTGCAAAACACAGGGCGTGACGTTCAACTCGCGGGGGGTCTTACAGGGACAGCTGGAGGGAGACTGAGGGCCCCCACAAACCAGGTTGAGAAACACTGCTCTGGGTGATTCCGCTCCCCCATTCTGCATGAAATCAGCCAGTCAGTATACTGTATTTAACCTCTCATTGTTTTGTTTTGATATTACGTTTAGTTACCAGTGTTTTTTTCCGCTGGTTGAGCTAAATGCAATTAAATAAATTCAAAACACTGTTGCTGCTTCCCTTGACACCTCCTATCTTTGTACAAGACATTTTGCGGGGCAGGTCCTCAAAGGTGCAGAGGCATTTTAAATAGTTTCAGCCCCCCCAGCCTTGTAGGCTTACTTGCTTCTCCGTGTCCGTGTGCCGCACCGACATTATTTTACCACATTTATGTATATAGCAGTGTTGCGTGTTCGTTTGCCGTCTTCACACAAATTCCGGCCTTTTCACGTCCTAAAACTTTTGTCACCCTCCCACAAACTGCGAATATGTTTACTGAGGGGGGGGGTGTCACATTCTATGGACAATTCAGAGATGACAGGTCACATAATTGCACCGTGGGAGGAAAGCACGACACTGCACTCGTGCCAGAGCCTTTGTGACATACAGGACACGACATGCTGTATAAGTAAATGTGCGCTGGTATCCTGGTGAGTTCCGAAATGCAGTGGCTCATTCCGGTTGCTAGGTGGGAGCATCGCCTCACAGTAAGACGGTGAACTGGAGCGATTTTTGCGCAAACTATATCATAATAATGGCAGGGATCGTAAAAACGCAGATGCTTTGCAGAAACGGAAGATCTAACGCGGTTTCTCAGCTGCGTAGTTCCCAGATGTACGAAGGAATTATTTCCGCTACAGGGAATGTATCAGAAAGTAGCCGTATCAGCAATTCTGTTCCGAAACATGATTAATTGTCAGTTTGTATGATGGTTACTATTTAGAAGTCTACGATAAATTTCAGCTATGAAATCCCCGCAAGCCTTTGTGAAAATCAGTGTAGGCAGGCAGTCGGCGGAGACTTGGGGCAGGACTGTATCCAATGTCAGGCTCGTCGCAGTAGTGGGTGGGACTAGGGGCGCCTTACTAATAATGTGTTTATCGACTGTACTTTGTAGCAAGCCTGTGTGGATAGCGGTGGAAACACCCTTAAATAAAGCGTTAGCCATAACAAAACACGGGAGGCATAGCGCGTAAGGTAAATATTTTTCATTATTTTTGCAAGATCTGGGAAAGTTTGCATCGCTGCTTGGTGTTTTGCAGAGCCTGTATATTTAGCCATTTTATCCAGCACCATATACACCGCACTGAACTTTATCCTGCCAAATGACACAGCCTCGTCATTTCTACGTACAGCGGTCATGTCGGGCGTATCTGAGATTTGTGATCACGCTTTTAGGTTCTTTGCCTTTTCATTGTTGAGTGCCGTTGTGTACATACGGCCCAATTCGTAGATGTATTTCGAAATGACAAAATTGCAAATAGTAGATATTTACGCTGCTTGAAAGCACAGGGTTTTATATGGGGTATATAAAACGTTTCCAGTAATTTGTCTGACGGATTAATCCCTGCACAAAGCGTACGGGGAAAACTCGAATCACCGCTTGGATGGATGGCGGATTTTAGTAAATGGTTGCTCTGTTATGGAAGAAGTCTCCGGGACACTTAAAATTAGGGGTTATTTCACATAATAGAAACGTATTTAAGCTTTAAGCAGAAAAAAGTTTATGAGATTATAGCTAATTTAGGATTGATAAATCAGTAGCCATTTTTTTGGATTATTTTTGTTAAGAAGGGGAAATTGCAGTTGGTAATCCTTTGCAGTCAAATCCAGATTTTAAATGTAGTGTTCAAGGGGAACTGTTTTATTTTAATCAGGAAGACGTGATAAGGGTTATCATCGTGGATAAGAAGCGTATGTGTTTGTAATTTAACAAAGAGAGGACAAATTACCGTGAATATTTCTTTATTCATGAGAAATTACGTTTTTTAAAAAATCGATTTAATTGTCCGGGCCTATATGTGACGTGATTTGTCTAACACTGATTTTCTGGAAATTCAGCTGAATGTTCGTGTTTTTCCATGCTGATTAAAACTGGCTGAAAGTCGAATAAGACTGAAGTTTAATTCGGGGTCACGAAGCCTCCTGCCGCTACTGAAACTAGGGAGTGCTGGCCGTTTGTGTAGAGTAATACATGTGATACGGAAAGATTTATTATTATTATTATTGTTAATATGAGGGTGTGTCAGATGACTGGCGTCCCATCTAGAGTGCCCCCCCCCCAGCGCTGTGCTGCCAGGGATAAACCCGTTACTCTGGCTAATTGGTATTTAAAAACGATAATGGAAGTATTGGGTTTTATTTCGTTTGGTTTCAGAACCAGTAGTTATAGCTCTCGTTTAGTTGTAATTTTAATTTTATTCTCGTATCTTATTTCAGTTTATGGAAGTGTGTCCATTAACGATACTAACTCTGCCTTGCGTGCTGTAAGTATACACGCATGGTTAGTTTTGGTAATATTCTTATTCTTTCTTGTCTAGTCCGCACTTCATAAAGGTGACTTTTAAGAGTGGCTTTGCTCTACAGCGCCACCCCAGGCCTGTTGTCAAAGTGCGCCGTCGCTTTGAAGAAAAAACCGCGGCTGGTCCGCTTTCGCATAAAGTAAAGATCAGCCTTAAGAAACTGCTATACAAAAAAACTTAATTTCACTTGTCATCAACTGCAGGCACCCCGGTCCATTGGGCGCAGCTTAGCTCTGGCCTGATACCTTCCCGGACACGTCCCTTCTGATTGGCCGACACGCTAGCAAAGGGAAGCATGGAGCGGGTGTTCGCCTCGGGTGTGGCGGCCAGGCTGAGGAGCCAGTGGGACCGCGATGAAGGATTTGGGCAAAATGACAAGGCCCTCAAATTCCTAGGCCAGGACTTTGAGTCCCTGCGAGCCAGCTGCCTGCAGAGACGTTGCCTGTACGTCGACGACGCCTTTCCCGCCCAACCCTCCTCGCTGGGCTTCAAGGAGCTCGGGCCACAGTCCTCCAAGACGCAGGGGATCCGCTGGATGCGTCCCACGGTGAGAAGGACACGGTGGCCCATTCTCCCTCACAAGGCCGAATCGATGAACAACATTTCCGTTTGTTGTTGTGTTTGGGATGAAACCACCAGTGACCTAAAGTCAGGCTTCCTCATCATATGTTACAGTGCGGGGATCCCAAACTCACTCAGTCCGTTTGTTGTTGTGTGTGAGATGAGACCGCCAGTGACCTCATGTAATCCAACAAAGGACTTTTGTTAAATTTCCACAACTTCTTGAAAAAGTATCCCGTAAACTGAGGGTGTTTTGGAAGTTTGCTCCTCTGTGCTTTACGTCACTCCGCATTCATGCTCCTGTAGAGCAAAAAGCTGACCTGCAGAGCTATTTGTACCGGCCCGCGTGATCCTTAAAATGGAAAATCAGAGAAACAGGTAAACCTTTGAGTTCAGACCCCATGACAATCACAAATACAGCTGCTGCTTTCAGCACGGCCTGCAGAGACGAGTCCCTCCAAAAAATGACCCTCTGACATGGTGAAGCTCAGATTTTGCTCTGCACAGAAAATAGCTGCTGTAAGATGATACCACTGTGTATCATTTGCCTGCAGGACCAGTACATCTGGATGTGACAGTGGGCATTTTCTCAACCAGCTTAACAGCCAGCTGGAGCAGACAAAATGATTTCATACGTATTACAAAGTAGGATACAAGGCATCAGATTGGAGATACAAATGAAAAGATACATTGTCGCAAACAGCAGGAAAGATTCTAGTATTAACTAGAGATGCACGATATATTGGGTGACATCAGTATCGGCCGGTATTCACTAAAAATTAAGATATCGGCATCGGTCCGATGTGTCAATCTTAGCCGATATTGCCGGCCAATGTGTAAACTTTATCAGGATTTAGAGTCTGCACCACCAGAGTTGAAAACAGTACCGAAATAATGGCAATGGCTACATTGGAGGAACAGCCATTTCCAGTAACAGAGGACGAGGGATTTCATTGGCTCATTCAAAATACCAGACCATGATATGTTTACAATTGGTTATTAAATCTGGCCTGTAGATCGATCTTTCGTTTTCCGCAGAATGAAAAATGACGTAACGTCATTCTGCTAAAATACGCCGATAGACACGACAAGTTTCACTGCCTACATCAGTGTTGCTCAAAACTTCCACATCGGTGCATTACTGGCTTTTACCTCACATTCCTGTAAATAAAACCCTTTTGAAACAGCCGGACAATACTTCTGTCGCTCAGGTTCCAGTCCCTCGGAAAGCCAGTGACTGGCTTACTCTGCTGGCAGCAGGCAGGGCGGGGTCTGTTATGTTGGGGGGGGGCATGCGTGCCTCCCTGACCTCACCATGTCTGTTTGGCAGGAGATTTGCCACAACCCGCAGTTCATTATAGATGGAGCAACTCGAACCGACGTCTGCCAGGGAGCCCTGGGTGAGTCCAGCCGCCATCTTTACCTGCATTTTTCCCTCTGTGGTGCCGGTTACCACGGTAAATACTGTCATGTAGCAGATATCAGCCTAGAATTTAACATGCGTTATTGTCAGGATATTGTAATATTGTGGGGTGGTGGTATGTGGATCAGCAGGTCAGTGCTCTGCCGATGTGATCAGAAGGTGGTTGGTTCAAATCCCAGGGCTGCTGGGCCCCTGAGTGAGGCCCTTAGGGACTGTCTGGCCCTGCTTTCCCAACAGCCCTTCACTTTCGATAAAAGCTAAATAAATGAATGTAAAACAGAACTGGTGTCTGGCACAAGAATCACAAACCCGGTGCATGATGCTAAGCTTCGACTCATGCGGCTGTTATAAAGTGATACAGTGATCGTGCATATGCAGTGATTTGTAGCATCACTGCAGAGTTCTGAATCCACCAGTGAACTTACTGACACTATCAATGTGAAGCACCTTCAAAGGGAGGTTTGGTGGGTAGGTTTCAGGTTCCAGTCCCGAGAGGGATTTGAACACCCTTCGGGGACGTAACCTGAGTCGTTCCAGTAAAACATCCTCCTGTATGACTGTAATTTAATGATCCTTTGAATAACAGTACTGGATGAGGAATAAATGAAATATCTTCTCCCGGAGCTGTTTTAGGAAGCGTAACACCCCCTCGGGTATCTGGACAGTGTCGGACACCCTGTTTGCTTTTGCAGTGCCAATGTTTGCCGTTCACATCCCTGCCGCGTCGTCTTTGACTGTAACCAGTGTTATGGGAATTTGGAGGTAGGAATGTACAAAGGAGTTCAATGATTTAACTCAGCTTAATTTATTGAGATATC
>JAODJW010000048.1:1056323-1067350 GCA_026777045.1 Hyperopisus bebe
GCGTTGGGGGGGGGGTGGGGGGGCGGCAGGCACTCACCGCAGATCTTCAGTGGGGCTTCCAGCTCCAGCAGGATGGGCTGGCTCAGGAAGATCTCCCTGGACTTGATACACAGACCCCGCACCTCTGCCTCCGTCATCTGCACGATCTTCCCAGGACGGCATCCCCGCACTGGGGAGGGGAAGTTGGTCAGAAGGTCCTCCTGTGCTGTCCCGGGCCCATGGCAGGATACTGAATTCCTTTGTCCAGTATTACCAGTCCCCCAAAAACCAGATTAATCAGTAAACCTTCCAGAAGTTCCAGTCTTTCATGTTGCTGCTCTAGTGTTGACCAAAAGCATTCGAGCAGCAAGAGCTCCAAACTTCTACCTGGCCAACAGAATCAAATCCAACACATCCGAACGGTCTCCAAACCACCTTCAGACAATTTCACTCAACCTGCCCCCGACGTTGCTCACAATTCCTTCATTGAGCGTCACCAACAGGAGCAGCAAAACCCGGTTATCAACATTCATAAGCCAAAGTCCTTTCATAAGAGCAGACTCATGCTCCCATAGTAACACCGCATGGGTCAGAAATGCCGCTCGACAGGTGCCAAACTTCCGGCCTTTAAGTGTGAACTCAACGCCAAATATGGTCACCTCCATTAGCAACGCACTTGGTTTCATCCTGCTCCACCCAGCAGAGAGAATCTACCTGAGATCGGAGACAGGATCCACATTCAAAGAGAACCTCACTGATGAACTACAGGTGTCCATATTCCCTCAGTGCTTTGCAGTTATAACAGGTTTCTGAAATCCTATTTGAACAATTAAAAAAATCCAGCTGGCTTTCATTAGCTTTTGATGTACTGACCTGCATATTTCCAGAACAGACCAGGCAAACGAAGCGTTTGAGAACAGTTTACTATTAATGTAATTCCATTAGAATGAAGCGTATGAGCTAATGGAGAAGAGTCTAAGAGTGCTACTGATCACTGTGCCCGCCCACTAACCACTGTGCCCGCCCACTGACCACTGTGCCCGCCCACTGACCACTGTGCCCGCCCACTGACCACTGTGAATGTTAAATCTCCTCCCTTCCATTTGGGTTACTGAGAACAATTCTACAGATTATTGTCTTTCGCTTTTTTTTTTCCTTCATCTTATCTCTCCATTGTGTCCCTAACAAACTCTCTGTTCTGTTCCCAAACTGCATGTCACTTTGACATTTAACCCAGCATATTACCGTTTTTTTAACGCCTTGCCTCACCAAAGGCACCATCATACTTGCGTTGTTATAGGCCCATGCTGGTCAGCTGAGCAAAACGGCTGATTATAGGGGCGTGTCAGCAGGACTGAGGACGGAACGTCTTGAGATCAAATCAGTTTCCACTGAAAAGGGCACTGGCTGTACACCAGTACAGGAGTACAGGAGACAAGACGGCAGCCAACTGGCTGATGGGTCAGTACCACACAGAACCTCTCACACACACACACAGCATTAGCGTCTCTGCCTGCTTTTGTCCATCTCAGCTGGCATGATCTCACCCTCGCTTCCCGGCCACGTTCCCAAATATGTCCAATGGGGAGTTGAGACTGGGAAAGATTAGCGAGAGAATTAAGCGAAGAGTTCGGCTCAGGATTAAAAAAGGGCTTTAGCAAATGCAGCCCGTGCTGGTCCAGACCCGAAGGAGAGGTTAGCAAGACCCGCAGCTGGGTGACAGCTACCGCCTAGGCCTCTCTGCCTCAGATTCCAGCGTGGCCTTTAGAAGCACCATCCACCACATTATGTTTTGTGCTGAGATATAAACGACTGTAAAGTAAGCCAGTTCCTCCCATTCAGACACCAGGAAGTCAGCTAAGGTCCATCTCACCAAATCTCCACACTATTTTGCCTTCCTGGGATAAATAATTCAACACTAGTGTTTGTGGTCATGTTTTGCAGCCATGTGAAAAATATGTGAGACCTTTAGTGTAAAAGCATCCTCAGATATATTGGCAGGAGAATTCAGTGGGAATTCCAATAAATGCTCGACAGCATCACTCTCTTACCAGGAGGAAGTACCCAGTAAACAGAACTGGCAGTTTCCCTATGACGACCGAAAAAGATCATGGGTGTAATAATGACAAAAAAAAGAAAAACAGAACTTCATTCTGGGAAAATGCACCTCAAGTCATGTGGGAGGGGTGCGTGGCATCAATCAATCAATCAATCAAAATGTATTTATATAGCACTTTACAACAACACAAAGACCAAAGTGCTTCACAAATAAGCAAAAACTCATTTCATGACCAAGCAGGCAGTAAGAGTGCTGCCCAGACTGACCAAAAGCCACACACAGCAGGGTTGGCTCCCTTCCTGCCGGACGCTACTGATGAGCATGCAATGCAAACGGCCAACATCTACAGTGGGGAAAATAAGTATTTGATACACTGCCGATTTATCAGGTTTTCCCACTTATAAAAATGGAGAGATCTGTAATTGTCAGCATTGTGAGAGATAGAACCTAAAAAAAAAAAAATCAGAAAATGTATAATTTAAATAATTCATTTGCATTTTATTGCATGAAATAAGTATTCGATCACCTACCAACCAGAAAGAATTCTGGCTCTCACAGACCTGTTAGTTCGTCTTCAAGAATCCCTCCTATCCTCCACTCATTACCTGTATTAATTGCACCTGTTTGAACTCGTTACCTGTATAAAAGACACCTGTCCACACACTCAATCAGACTCCAGCCTCTGCACTATGAGCAAGACCAAAGAGCTGTCTATGGACACCAGGGGCAAGACTGTAGACCTGCACAGGGCTGGGATGGGCTACAGAACAACAGGCAAACGGCTTGGTGAGAAGGCAACAACTGCTGGCACAATTATTAGAAAATGGAAGAAACTCAAGACAACTGTCAATCTCCCTCGGACTGTGGCTCCATGCAAGATCTCGCCTCGTGGAGTATCAATCATGAGAAAGGTGAGGAATCAGCCCAGAACTACACGGGAGGACCTGGTCAATGACCTGGAGAGAGCTGGGATTACTAATGGTAACCTTTGAGACTAACACACTACGCCATCATGGATTAAAATCCTCCAGCGTGCGCAAGGTCCCCCTGCTGAAGCCAGCACATGTCCAGGCCCGTCTGAAGTTTGCCAAAGATCATGTGGATGATCCAGAGGAGGCATGGGAGAAGGTCATGTGGTCAGATGAGACCAAAATAGAACTTTTTGGTATAAACTCCACTCGCTGTGTTCAGAGGAAGAAGGATGACTACAACCCCAAGAACACCATCCCAACCGTGAAGCATGGGGGTGCAAACATCATGCTTTGGGGGTGCTTTTCTGCAAAGGGGACAAGACGACTGCACTGTATTGAGGAGAGGATGGATGGATGGGGCCATTTATCACGAGGTTTTGGGCAACAACCTCCTTCCCTCAGTGAGAACATTGAAGATGGGTTGTAGCTGGCTCTCCCAGCATGTCTTCCTACATTTGGGGAAATGTGCCCTTTGGGAATTTCCGTATGAAGAGAAACTGCCACCTGAGCGAAACACACGTCAAGAGGCTCATAAGGCCTGTGTCAAAGCTCCTGTTTGGCCGAGTTTATGAGCTTCCTAAACAAACCCTTTAGCTAAAAGACCAAACACATACAGATGTTGCAAGACAGGAAACACCTATATATAGATGTATATGAACTCGGTGCAGCACTTCAAAAGTGGTTGAGACATAATTGTCTTTGGCGTTGCTGAAATAAAGGACCTTACCAGTGGAGCTTTTCCACTGGCATACAGGAACAGAGCATTCCCGCAAAGAGAGCCTTGCTACAGCACGGTTCTGGCTCGCTTCGGTTTTCCACTGCAGACGAGTCGGCTCGGTAATCATAAAACGAAGACGGAAAATCTCAGGGACACTTATTTAATGCTACATGGTGCACATCATGAGTTCCTATGTGCTAATGTTCTAGCACATCTGTGAGAATCGCCATGTTGCTAGCATTAAACGCTAGCGAAATTAGCATTCAGCTGCGATGTGTGATACTACAAATAATGAATATGTAGAATATGCCTTTCAAATAATGAATGCATATTGACGCAGTACATTGGTGCTTCTCTGCATTTTGACCAGTCAGATGATGGTGATGCAAGCAGCACAGTTAGGTCACGTTTCGGCCTTGCTAGTGAGCAATGAAAAACGGCACGGCTCAGGTGCCGCTCGGTTCTGGATGCCAGTGGAAAAGCACCATAGGAAATGTTCGCCATGTGGCCCATTGATGCAAACTTGTGATACTAGAGGCAGAAAAGGTACAAAGTCAGCACAGTAACCTGGGAGGAGCAGAAAGAAATGCTGCTGTACCAGGTTTCTGTAGACAGACTGGTTTGACTGCTCTACAGCCTTCCAGGCAGGATGAGGTCCAAGTAGGCCATTTCACTAAGAACATCTAGTGCTAGATGTTAGGGGCAGGGTAACTGCATAAACCTGTAATAATTAAAATTATAAAAAGATTTACCAGATTCATAGTTTAAAAGTCACATTGTTTAAATTATTTAAAGTATCTGTCAAATTAATAATTAAACACATTTGGGTTTAATTCAGAAATTAGTTAATTCAGAAGATGTTCTTTCCATGTAACAGGGTGCTCCACTACAGCACCCGGTGCCATTGTGAGTTACAAGCCTCAAAATGATGGCTGCCAGGGTCACATGACCACCTTGTTCCCAGGGACAGAACCTCGAAATGGCCCCCGCAGCAGTCTGTGGCGGAGCTCTGCTGCCGTTCAGCAGAAAGCGCGGCCTCAGTACACGAAGCAGCAGGAAGGCGTGAGAGCTGGCGGCGGCAGCGGGACATCCACACACTGTTGCCAGGCGACAAAACCACCGATTCCTTCTGATTGGCTGCCCTCGCGCCGTGCTGCAAAGCAGTGCGGCAAAGTTTTCAACTTCACTGGCATGTCCATGCGCTGCCTGCCACGTCACTGGGCGGCCGGCGCGCTGCCGCATTTCCGCCCTTCAGATTTACCCCCGATGCTCAGATCATCCTGGTGCGCCCTTTCAGATGGGAGCTAAAGGCAGGAGCAGAGGGAGTGGAGGGAGGGTCTCTGAACGGCGACTGCCTGCTGACATCACAATGCCAGAAAACAGCTCAGTGCATCCAAAGCTTTCCAGGTACATCCAGCCTGGGGGAACTGGGACTTACCAGCCATTTCCCCTCCAATTAAAGTCTGTGGCCATTTAATTGCTTATGTATGTTTTTTAGCCTATTTTTCCAAGTGAAACTTTTCCCCAAACACCCCCAAGAGGGAACACTTTCCCAAATTTAAAAATCTATTTAATTAGAAACCCATGTACTCCTTGGACGAGCAGACGGGGGTGGACCCAAACACCTGGGAAACTAGGGGGGTGATTCTGTCACCTTTCGCCAGTTTGTCAGCCAACTTTTTGGGGGTGGATACAAGCCAGGCTTTCTTCAATACCACACACACACACACACACACACACACACACACACACACACACAGGAGCATGCTGAATGGTCAGATACTCTATCCAGATAATGAGTGGCCAACCATAAAATTAAACAAAAAATAATGAACGGAAACGCAGGCCAGCGACCATCTCGCAGGCTGGCAGAGGCAAACAAAGGAGCTTTTCTGGAGCGGTGAGAGAAGTCAGAGAGGGCTGGGGAATTTACAAGCGTCATACAGGAAACACTGTTCAGTAATATTTTCAGCTTTTCACTGCAAGTAAGTGACCTAGAGCAGCAGCCTGAATTAGATGGACAACAACTAGAATGTCTAGATATGTATAAAACAGCGATGCTACTTCCCTTGACAGTATAATACACAACATTATTTAAGTAATTGCAAGCTAATAAGATGCTCGAGTCCCGGCTAGTCCAGCGTAAATCCTCATCCCTGAGGCTGTGTTTAATTTTCAGGGCTCAGTACACAGACGTGCTAGAGTCACTGGTATGGAACTCTGCCGCCTGAAGGATGACCATATATGGTCATTGTTTTAGGGCTCTGGAGGCAGAAGGAAGCAGGGAACAGAGTAAAAATGGGTACAGACCAGCACTGGACACCAACGGTGCTTTTCCACTGTCATACAGAAACCGACCTGTACCCAAGCTGTGCCACGAGTACAGCACGGGTCCAGCTCTCAGGATTTCCACTGCAGAAGGGTCGGCTCAGTAAAGGCGTTGCCTAGTTTGGAGAGCCAAAGTGATGTAAAACTGAAGAAACGCTTATTTACTGTTCACACGGTTCACATAATGATTTACTATGTGCAAATATTATTTCCGCTTGCATGACTCTGAGAATCGCTGTTATGCAAGTGTCAAAGGCAAGTGCAATTAGCATTCATCTGCGTAAATTTGCATTATGAATCCTCTCCATTCGGCTGTTCTATAGTACTTTCAGTTGGAGGATGGAAATTTTCAAGTTCCGAGTTTTCAGAAAAGCGATGTGCGGCACTACTAATAATGAATAATATATAGAATATACGTTTTCTTTCTTCAGAAAGTCCGGACGGAAAACACCATCATCTCCATGCATTTCAGCCAATCAGATGATGGTGAGGCAACAAGCTCCGTTTGGTCACGCGTTCAGCCCTGCTAGTAAGCAGGACCATGTGAGCGAAGTTACGGCTCGGCTACGGCTTGCATAATTTGCAATGGAAAAGCATCAGTTTGTGGCACAGGCCGGGAAAGGCTAAGTTATTGGTGGCAGAGGAAAAGCACCACAAGGCTACAAGCCGAACACAGCTGCCCACCGGATACGCGAGCAGCCATACCAGTTGCCTTCACACTAACGAGAGCCTGAGAATATCTGGAAACTACAAACCGAGAACCTAGAAATATTAAGAAGACCAAGACGCTAAAATGTCACACTGAAGTAAAGTGAAACCGATGGATTTTCCAGGTTCACGGGATGCAGGGCAGTGCTGAGACAACGCGTGTCATCATTGACACTCATCCTTCCGGACGGCTTTAGAGCCCCATCCTCTTCCACGGGGATTTGCACGGAAGATGCAAGCTGCTTCAGGCACCTGGAAACTGAACAGACTTCAAAGCGCACCAAAGATGTAACAACAAGTAGTAAAAAAAATAAAGAAATCTGTCCCCTTGTTTTTCCAAGAGATTTCCATCCAAGCTGCCAAAGCTCTGTGGAAACCTTCCCCGGAGTGTTTGGCAAAGAGCATGCCACAGGTCTAACACCCCCACCCACCCCCCAGCTAGCTGGCAACATGCCAGTTAATGCAGCTGGAGCAGAACTGAGCAAAAAAACAGGCCTGGACCCTACAAGACTATGCGCAATGCCACCTTGCCTCAGAAGGTCACTGAGGGCCCTTTCAGTATACACATACGGGACTACGGTGAATTTCCATCATGGCAGAGAGAGGCTGGGGCAGGAAAGGTCAAAATAAACAGACAAATCACACACCCCCCCAATCCCTTTCACAATCGAGCGGTGCCATGTGGGGATGGAGCGAGTGCACACGCATACAGTGTCACAAGAAGGGCCCTTGTTTGCTATATAGTGCCACTCTCCTACAGAAACAGCAATCAGCTGCAAGAATTCCAGGAGGACGAGGCGGGGCAGCAGTGCTGATCCGTCCTGCTCCACGGCGCTCTAACCTGAGCACGCCTCCACAACGGACACCTCCAGACCCGCTCCCATGCATCTCGCCGCTCGTCTCCTTCCTGCCATGACTGGACACATTAGTACTCAAAGAACCGTCAGGAGCCATTTTGTTTTTCTCCAAGGGGACGCCGACAATAAATCTTTCAGCAGCTATGGTAAAAATACTAAAATAAATTCCACAGGCATGGCACAGCGTCACAGAGAAGCCTAACAAACGCTTCACAGAATTACACCCGATCTGCATTTTCCATTCTCTCTGGTCTGGGTCCAGTCCTCCTCCTCGACTGTACAATGCCAGTGTTGTTTCTTTAACGGGGAGGCATTCAGGAGCAGTGCAGGCAACCTATACGGTTAGTTTTCCCCATATAAGGTGGGCCTGTACTGGCATTTAATGCTACGCAGCTGAATCCTAACACAGATATATCCTGCTTATTTAATACACGCAGGTAGAGGTCAGCTGAAGGACGCTAAACCCACCTCGCACTCAGGTCCCAAAGAAAAACCACCAACACTATTAACAGAGCATCTGCACAGAAATCCCCGAAATCCTGGCCTCACGAAGTCTCCACAAAGAGCTTAAAATTAGTGCCCAGGACAACACAGCTTCTCGCAGAGGCTCCAAAGAAATCAGCAGCATTAGGGGCGAAAAACCAGGCAAAACTTCATGCCAACCATGAGGTGGTGACCGCCACTCTGTGCCGACTTCTGCCCATCTCAAAATCAACATCTTCCTCAAACTGTGACCATCATTTTATTATTCAGAACACTGCTTCTACTCCTGGGCATTATGCAAATATCATTGATATATCGATGTCAATACAAAACATACTTCCATGCATTTTTTTTAAAGTCGATTTCTCCATTATGGGTTTTCTCTGCTTAGTAATCATGTTGTTTAAATAACGGACCTTCTTGCAATGATAGATGCTTCCGAAACACCTTACGACACATTTCTTCCAGGAACACTTTCTGTCCCTCTGTTGAAATGGTTTTACTTGGCACTAATGGATGCTCTGTTCTCGTACCAGTTCCTGCTAGATCCCTCTGGACGATATAGATATTTGCGTTGCTTTTCTGATGTTAGGTTATAAGCAGCGTTTCCACAACTATCCCATACTTCTTATGTATTATCTGCCTCACTTGTAAGCTGCTTTGTGCAAAATGTAAATAAATGGAAATAGCAAATATAACCCATCATCCTAAGATTTAATCCTAAAGCCATTCGATTAAAAAAAAAAAATCTTTAATCATTAGGCCGCTTGCTGCTGTAAACACAGATAAGAAGAGGTTTGTGGCTGCCTAGTAATCAAGAACCAGAACATTTCTCCTTTGTTAATGACTGCATGTACATTAGGGAACATCCAAACTCAGCCAGCACATTTCATAACATTCAGCAACACAGATACAGATCTCTGGCCCTAATAAGGAGCAGTTTCTGAACACTATCAACACACCAATCAAAGGATACCCCACCAAACGCTCTCAGGCGCGCTGCTTCCCCATTTCCTGAATTTGATCCTAGCAATTCTTGTGGTACCATCAGCACTGTGGGCCAAAGGCAGAGACAGAACACTAGCTACCAAAGGCAGTGCTGCACTCTGGAGCCAGTTCAAATATCACAAAATGGTTTCCTTTAGTTCACATACTGCCCAGGCTTACCTGTCGCTTGATGACAGATTATACAGAAGGGAAGGACGTGGTTCTCCTATTAAAGTGACAGCAGGTTACGTTTGGCTCAGGACACTCTGTCAGCCTTCAGTACGGCACCTACCATACAGCTTAATGATGGAAATAGTCCCTGGCCAATGAATTAATCATAAAACCTTCAGCGACATTACGCATTACGTAAGTATGAGGTTGTGGTCATATACAATTAACAGTAACATTATTGGTGTTCACTTGGCTTCAGAAGGCTAAATTTAAATTTTCCAGAGTTCATTCCATAACAGCAGAGGACAAACCTAATTTGGAAACCAAGGTTAAATCTACATGGTAACATCACAACATTATCTCCAAACTCAAATTTAGCCTGCCGGATAAGGGTCTGTTTTGAAAGTCTAGATACTCAACGGGGCAATAATAATAATAATAATAATAATAATAATAATAATAATAATAATAATAACACAGCCTTTGAACAGCGCGGATGAGCAGCGGAGGGTAAATGGTGAGCAGCTTGGAAAGCAGGCTCTGCCGATGGCGTGGGAGGGGCTGCAGACCGCCAGACCCAGAGCCGGTTATTTATAACGGGACAGAGCAGTGCAGCTGCAGGCCCCCTAACATTCAGACAGCGGCTGTGATGGGACACCGAGCAGAGCAGCAAACCCCCGAGAGGTGACCCTCAGTGACGGCCTCCGTGACATTTTATACTCCATCAGAAACAAACCGAAAAACTCTCTTCAACAGAACTATTTCAGCACTTTTTCCTGAACTTGATGAAAAAGCAGCATGGTGACAGCCCATTCGACCCAGAGAGTTTTTAGATTAAATAAACAAGCGAATGCATCATCCTGGTCCACGTGGAAGACCAATATCAGAAAATTAGATTACTTAGAGTTCTGATGTCATCCTCCCCAGTCAACAACAGCAACAGCAGCAGCAAAGTCCGCACCACAAACAAAGCCTTCAAATAGTCTCCACTCGCCCACGACCATTGGCAATAAACCAAGAATGGGGGTGGGTCTTTGGGGTCACTACTGAAAAGACAGTAAACATCTCCCGCCACAAGCTCGACTCTCCAAAGCCCTCACCACAGGGCATCACCGCACTTTTTGCCTGACACTGTAAACCAGCATTCCCCCAACCCTAACCCAACCTTCACCAATCAGGAATGACAATCACTGAACTAATCACAAGATTCAAACCAGTACTGATGGTCTGGTGAGTCAGTGAGTGACACTGTAGCCATGAATTTTACTCCTGCCCTCTGCATTTTTTTTTCTAGGTGGGTTCTCTTCCATATGTGCACCGGTGTCTCTAAGCTGGACTGGGATCGGACCAGTGTGTGCCCTGTATTTCCTGGGAGAGTTGTAACTTTAGTACACAAACACACAACTGACCTAAAGCTTTAAAACATGACCATAATGGGCTACTTGTCAAACAATACAATGTTTACCCTCCTTACGTACATACTGCCATACCTCACTATACAGTCATGCACTGTGACTACTGCAATGTCACAACCACATCTGCGTTTCCCCTAAAGCCCATCAAAATACAAGCTCAAATATAACAGATCAAAGCTAGGAGAATGACCGGCTAGTACTGCACTGCAATGCACATTATTAATAGATGCTTTCCCATTGCAGGAACCTTTTTTAGTAACCAGAACCTGTTTTTAGGAACCAGAAACTTCTGTGTTCCCACCACAGGAACTTGGCTCAACTCTAGTTCCTGAACATTTATTTATTTATTTA
>JAODJW010000048.1:1080386-1097213 GCA_026777045.1 Hyperopisus bebe
TGACGGTCATCTTAGCGTTTAACGGTGACCCCCAACACCGCCCAGTGACGGTCATCTTAGCGTTTAACGGTGACCCCAAACACCGCCCAGTGACGGTCATCTTAGCGTTTAACGGTGACCCCCAACACCGCCCAGTGACGGTCATCTTAGCGTTTAACGGTGACCCCCAACACCGCCCAGTGACGGTCATCTTAGCTTTTATCTTCTTACATTTTCCCTCTTGTTCTCTCGCTAAAACTGCTGACCTAAACTTCCCGTTTTTTTTTTTTTAAACCGTTTTTTTTATTTGAGCAGTTAAAGAAGCCGACATCTGGGCGGATGAGTACGACCTGAACACGGTGCGGCTGTGTTTCCAGGCCTCGATCCCCCTGCCCACCGGGGATCACTGCGCTCTTCAGCCTGTCGTCTCTGAGCCCATCTACGACAACCGTGAGTCGGTCTGGGAGCCGGTGGGCCGGCCTTAAACCGGGGAATCTGGCCGCGCGTCCTGCAGAAACCACGTGAAAGTAAGAGACCCCACCATCCACCCCCCCGCAGGAGCCCCGAACACGGCCGAGCTGAAGATCTGCAGGGTGAACAGGAACTCGGGGAGCTGCCGGGGCGGAGATGAGATCTTCCTGCTGTGTGACAAGGTTCAGAAAGGTGAGGTGGCCATGGGGGTCTCCCCAACCCCCCCCGCCCCCCCCCCAGGTGTCTGTGCTGCCCGGACCCTCGGTCTGCCAGCGCGCCGAAACTGAGCCCGGAACACGCTCCAGAAACACAGACGCATGGAAGTACCTCAATAGGATAATAGATCTGGGATGCCGGTGCCCCTCCCCCGATAAACGTGGATGATGGGTGTGCAGGGACTGTGCCACGTGGCGTGAGCCTGACTGCAGGTCCCCAGCTCACCAGCAGTGCAGTGGCGGTCAAAAGTTTGGACACAGCCACCCATAGGAAGTTCTCTACATTTCGATGGGATTATGCACTTACCAAAACTGTGTTAAATAAGATTAATTTGTTTGGGGGGGGGATCAGCTCTTCCGGTTGGATCCCAGAAGGTTGCTGGCTGTCCCTGCTTTCTCCTCTACGCCTGGTGGTTCCCCAGCTGTCCTGAAGGAGGTCCCACGTCTATGCTGAGCTCCCATTGGCCGCTTTCCCTTCACTCTCTGGTCACTCAGCCAAAGCCATTTCTGCTGTGTTTAGCTTGGGTAGCCAGGTCATTCCTCTCCTTTTGACTGGCACTGTATGGGGTTAACTGTAATTTCTCCTCCCTTGTACTGTGTCGGGTTCAGGCTCAGCAGCTGGATACATCTTGCCAGGCTAGTTAAATGTTTGCTTAATAATGGCAGCCAATATAAATATGCCCCAAGATGTAGACATGTCTTGACCAGCAGGGGGTGCTGTGGGTCCCCCCTCCTCCACACACTAAACCCCGCCTGTCTGCATGCAGAGGATATCGAGGTGCGCTTCTTCCGGGACTCCTGGGAGGGCAAGGGCTCCTTCTCGCAGGCGGACGTGCACCGGCAGGTGGCCATCGTGTTCCGCACGCCGCCCTACAGCAGCGTCGACCTTCACGATCCCATCCCGGTGAAGATGCAGCTGCGGCGGCCGTCTGACGGGGAGGTCAGCGAGCCCGTGGACTTCCAGTACCTGCCGGTGGAACCCGGTCAGAACCGTTTGCACGTTGCTCATGCTTCATGTGCATATAGCTGTTTATAGTGAGCGCACGCTGTCTTTTACATGGGTTACGTCACTGCTATCAAACGGGACACACCTAACGTAGCGCATATATTTTTAGGTATATTTGCATGGCTATTTAGCCCTGTAGACTCTCTTCAGTTTCATTTACATTTTTCGATTTCTGGAAAGCAAAAGCTAAGGTTTCACGCCTCGGAGTTCTGGGTGAGGAAATCGATGGTGCTGCCTTGGCGAAAACCCAACCCGATCCGAACCGCAGTCTCTCCTTGTGGCTCTGCAGATGAGTACCGGCTGATGGAGAAGAGGAAGCGGACAGAGGGAATGTTCCAGAACCTGAAGCTTGGCCCGCCGCTGCCAGGTCAGGGTAACCTGCGGCTCCGTGAGCAGGACCTCGACAACATGCTGCTTTTAAGAACATTCAGTCCCTGTTATTTCCATTCATTTCTGGTTTATATTCTTATAAATCGAACTTGCCTGCATCCTGATGATGGAAACCACACACTGTTTTCCCTGCTTGTGAAAATCTGTAGTAGTGTACACATAGAGAACAGATATTTCCTGCAGCCAGCTCTGTCAATGGCCCTTTAAACCTGGTTAATGGGAAGACTGTAAGAGAGGGGAAGGTGGTCTAAGCAGGCGGACTGTCTGCGCCCCCCAGGTGCTACACCTATTGAGAGACGGCCCATGAACACCGCCAAGAGGACGGTGACGGTCTCCAAGCCCCCGGTCACCATGATGCAGCCAGGTAAGTGCTCTGACGCAGCCTCACCTGGGAACTGCACAACTGATTGATTAGCTGGTCAGCTTGATCACATGATTAATCGGATATCAAATTTTTTTTTTTTGGGTGTCATTCGCCTCCATATGGAAAGTCAGTTAAAAATTTTATGTAAATTATACACTGATGTGTCCTGTCACTCGGGTGACTTTGTGTCATGTAGTTGATGCCTTATGTAGGGTTGTACAAATTAACCTCCTGTGATTATTTACTTTCAGTGGCCAAACCAGGACCCTCCATGCTGCCCAGTACCTACGTCAAACCCGAGATCCTCTTTGGGTCCCAACCAATGCAGCCCTATACCCCCATATGTAAGCAGGGGGCAGCAGTGACAGTGGCCGCTCCCGCTCCCGCCCCCACCCCCAGCAGCTGGCAGTTTGCTCCCCAGCCTAAACCCACCCCACTGGATAACTTCCTGGCTTCTGCATCTGCCACCTCGCAGTCTCAGGACTGTCCCACCGTCAACCTGTCGGACCTCTACGACTACCCCTTTCCGGAATTATCTTCTGGAAAGGACTTGGAGGCCAAGACCAACGGGCAGTTCGGAAGCAGAGATGGTGGGTCGGGGCCCTCAGAGGGGCCCGGATCGGTGTCCGGCCTTGCAGGTCTCCCCGACACCCACTTCAGGGTAGATCACGGGCTATGCGATGACGGGCTATGCGATGACGGGCTACCCGAGTTCCCCAGCTTCTCGGATGTCCAGACGGGTAACCTGGACAGCATCAATCCTGATGATATCCAGGCTCTGCTGGGTCAGACGGTGATGCCGGACAACAGCGGGCAGGGGTCCGAACTGCCAGGAGCCTCCGGCTTGAACCAGGTGGATACGTCTTCCCACCCCATGGGCGCCAGCAGCACATGGATGAATTACCCAAACAGCATCATCAACCTGCTGCAGAACGAAGGCATGATGGCGAACACGGACACCCCGAGTCTGCCCGTGCTGGAGGACCTGGACGACCTCGGCTCCATGGATGATGAGCGACTCATGTCCATCTTGAACAGCAGCAACCAAGCCAGCTTCATGTCTGGGCACCCCCCATAAATTCCCGTGATTCACTCCCTCCCTCCTTCCTACAAAAGACCCCGGCTGCACTCCTTTCCTCTCCATCCCCGAGTGACCGTTTCGTATTCCCCCAGACTCCCGGTGACATGGGGGCGGTGCTCCTGATGCCTTGTGTGTGGCTGTGGGCATTTCTGCAGGCCCTCCTGTGCAGCGGCGTTGCAGGAGTGGCCTTTGCGTGGCTGTGCTGACGTGGACGCCATCTGCAGGAGTGAGACGGGGAAGAAAACCGGGGAACGCTGTGCTTCCTGAAAAATTACAGTAAAAGGTGCCATCTTGGTTTATGCGCCTCATATGACTGGGGTTCTGGGTTCGATGGCCTGTGCAGTTTTTCATCTTCCCCCGGTTTTCTCTTCGCTCATGGTCGCATCCCACAGTCCAGAGACGCGCCTTCAGGAGTACAGCAGCCGTAAACTGTGCTGGTCCTGGCCGGTCTAAGTGCTCAGTGACGGACTAGCCTGCCTCTCAAGGTGCACCATGCCACATACCCCATACTTCCAGGGGAAACCTATGGATCACCCGCACCCCGGGCGGATAGATTTGTGTAGGACATGGCTGTACATGTAGCTGTTACCCATTAATTATGTCTCTGAAACTCTGCTCCCTCATCAGGCCTGGTGTAGCTTCGGGTATGTCTCTGCCGTAAATGAAAGTCTGTTTTTGAAGGCCTCGCTTCCAATGATCTCATGAAGGATATATATTACTGACATTTAATATTTATTCCTGTTTAATGGTTGTTACAAACTGATGGGTAATGTTTACTGCACCAACATGTATGTCGTGTGTTAAATCAGGGGTGGGAGCCTGTTCCGTGGAAGGCCGGTGTGGGTGTGGCTTTTTGGAACGGTGTGTCAGTCCGCCAATAGTTAAACGGTGGTTCGGAACTCCAGTCCAGGGGACCCACTGTTATTGGCTGATTGAGAGGCCATCCCAAAATCCCGCCCCCTGCATCAGCCCTCCTTGGATCAGACTCCCCACCCTGTGCGAAACAACGTCTGCACTGTACTTCATCAGCCATGCTCCTGTAGCTCTGTACCGTTTCTTTAAAAACTGATCACTTAAGCAGATTGATAGCAAAAATTACTTGTAAATGCAAATCTGTAAGCCTCACAGAATTATGTACATATATATATTTTTAAGGAAATTAGTTAGAATGTGCCTTTAATTTGCAAAATGTTCATTTGTATTTGGGGAATGATTTGGTAAACACACCAGAAGGATATATTTACTGGTTTACTGCTAGTGACATGCGGTAACTTGGCTTAGCAGTGCGTTCCACATTTGTGTCAGTAAAGGGCATCATGCTCTGGTTTCTAGCCCAGAGGGTACAGAGTAATACAGGCCTATCCATGGTGCCTGCAAAGGGAATCGTCTTTGTAAACGCCGCTTAAAGGCATGTATCCAGGAGATCTCAGCAGCCTGCTCTGCAAAGTTTGTGAATTTGTATTTGTTTTTCTGTAACCGCAATGACTGTCATGAATGTAACAAATGTCAGGTGTCAGCGAAAACCATTATACTGCTGTCGCCATTCAAAAGGCTTACATTGGTCTTCTGTAGTCTGTAGTTATCTGCACTTTTACTATGTTATGAACTGTCAAATATATTAACAATATTTTATATAATTAAAAATTATAACTTCAATATGAGTAAATTCTGTTCCTGTTCTGTTCCTAGCATTGACTTAAGTTTTCCTATAATCTAAACATACAGCTTCTAATACGTTTTAATGTCTTTCTGTGAGTAGGATGTCCTTAAACGTTAGATGAGACTGCGGGAGTTGCAGGTCCCTCCCATAGACTGAGGCCACTGGAGTTTAGGTGGATGGGCGTTTCCCAATTGTTCGTAGTCTGTCTGTATCGTGATCGACCGGCATCCTGTCGATCGCGTGACCTTCACCCAACTGCATGGAAGATGAATGGATAAAGATGCTTTGATTTAACAAACTTTGAATGAAACGGTACCTTGATCGAGCGTTCAGGTGGTTCTTTTGTTTAAGTTTGTGCCTGCAGGCTTTCACCCTATAAAGTTTTTCCACTCAATTGTTTTCTGCGACTGTCGTCTATATTATTAGATGGCAAGGTAATATGCTCTGGAAAGAGAGATCGCCCGCAATTACCTACATGTCAACAACAACTAAAGATTAAAGCTATGTTCCACATGATTAGATTTTTTAACAGTGTCATTTTAAAGATGCCGTTAGATAAACCGATTTGAATAAACCGTGAAACAGCCATTCGCGATCACGAATAACTTGAGTACCAGAGGTGTATCTGAAATTAAACTTATACAACTCTATTTTGACAATCAACAGAAATCAAGCATAAGACCATATGTAACCAGATAATTTGAATACATAGTTTCAGTACCCAAATTACACATTTCTCTAAAGGCGTATTTTGGGTGGCGTTACCCTCTCTCCCATTTGTAATTTAAATGTCACGTTTCACTTGAATAAGCCAAACCGCAAAATGACTTTTTCTTTTTTAACGCGCATGCCTCGCTAAACATTACGTACTTCTGAGGTCATTGGCAACGTGGTATTAATAGAGCGGCACTTGTCCATGATCACTCCACTTTAGCGTCTTTTGGGTCTCCTTGCTGAACTGTGAGCTGTCCTGTGCCTGTATCTTTCTCCACTCAGGGTTCCGCCATACTCAAGACATTCACGCGTGATATGAAGAGTGCAAACTTTATTTAAAACAGCGAAATGGGAAGGCTCATCTTTTACCGTAAAGCCACCAAGAGCCGCGCACTTGTTTTTGTAAACCCAATGAAACGTTTGCTAATTTATAACTGAGTTCTTACGTCGCCCGTTACAATCTTTGATAATTGATAAGCTCATATAGTGGTCGATGAAAACCGACTAGAAATAAGTTTATAGAATCGTAGTAGCATTATCTAACTGTATTATACAGGCAGAGAAATACCATAAACACAATCAATGTTCCACTAAAGTCCGATCCGGCTTCTCACACCCTCTGGTTGCCCTGGATTGCCGGGCTACCGCCCAGTGTAACCAGCGCTATGGTGCCTGCTCTCTTCAGGACCCCGCGGAATCCCGACGGTGCCTGACATAGTCCGAGATTGCGCGATGCTGCCCGAGACTGGCCGAAACTTTCCGAAACTGCCCGAGAGGAGGCACTGCTGCTCGCGCTGGGCCGTGCGATAAGGGAAAGGGCTATTACAAGAAATCGTCGATACTGGTGGGGAATTTTATTCTTATTATTTTAAAGGAAATATCATGCCCAGTAAAAAAAAGAAATACAACGCCAGGTTCCCCCCGGTGAGTACAGAACCGCATTGTTTTAAGACTGCTAGTGAAAGTTGATTTGTGGATGCGTTTCTCATTCGGGCCTAATGGGTTCAGTGAGCCCCGGTCTTGAGTTAACGTTGCAGGCGGATGTGGGGCTTGCTTGCCGCGCTGATGTGCCAAGTGTGGTGGCCGGTATCGAATGCTCTTTCTTTAGTTTTGTGGTAAAAAAAAAAAAAAGGCTAGAGAAATATGTCTTTGGAGTGGAAAGTTTGAACGGCGAATACAGCTACTAATCCACTAGCACAGCAGAAGCGGCTTCGTATCCCGATGTTGTTCAGGAAATAATGTTTTGTGTTCGTGTACCTTTCGTGTCACAAACACTTTGTCAGACCTGGTTAATGTCCATTTCCCATAGGCCAGGATAAAGAAGATCATGCAGACGGATGAAGAGATAGGGAAAGTGGCGGCAGCAGTTCCAGTTATAATCTGTATCCTTCCTGCACCCCCTATTCGGACTTTTGTAATAAATACCAGACCTTGCACGGATGATAAGTATAACAAGTCATTTATTCTGATTTTCTCTGTAATGTGCATTGCTTGAACCAGTAGACGTGATATTAAACAGGAGTGCGCATGCTCAGATGTAAGCAGTACCCGGTTTAACACTGACAGCATGCCCGCACCGTTGGAGTCTTATAGCCTCGGTTTAGACCGATGCCTCCTTAGATCTCGTATTTACTGTACAGTCCGTCAGAGTGTCCCTTGACTGAACTTCAGCACGTGCGCTAGAGCTGTTTTTGGAGTCCCTTCTGACAAAAGCCTGCCAGGTGACACAGTCCCGAAACGCGAAGACCATGACCACGTCACACCTGTAAGGCTCCCCTCGCCGTCCGCCCGACAGCGGAGCTCTTGGGACCAGCGCGCGGTGGGGGGTGGGGATTTATGTTTAGTGTCTTGCTTTTTGAAAAGTGTGCTGTCGGGCTCCTTTTCAGAAAGCAGTGCATTGAACTCGAGCAGCAGTTTGACTTCTTAAAGGACCTGGTGGCGGCGGTTCCCGACATGCAGGGCGATGCCGAGGATAACCACGCGGAAGGAGGGGAGAAGGTGTCGCGCAGGTCAGGCCGCGGCGTCGCGTGCGCTTTCATCTAACTAGTCATGTGTATTCAAATAAATATATACATATATACACGTCTACCCATAATCCATCTGCTTATCCAGAACAGGATTTGGGGGGGGGGGGGGGGGGAGCCAATGCAATGCAATGCAAGTCAGGGTTACACCCAGTACGTTATGGCTGGCACATACACAAACTCATTTAATATTTATGCACTTCTTTGTTCCACCTACAGAGGGCGCAAGCCAGGGTCTGGGAGGAAGAATGGGGGTGCCGGCACCAAAGGAAAGGACAAGAAGCAGTCAGGGACTGAGTCCGAGCAAGAGGTGAGTGTTACCCGCCTCCCCCTGGTCTTCTGTGGGTCTGTCACTCTCTCCCCAGCCTTGGTGCACGAGTAAAAGCCAGTTAAGGGTTATTGTAAGAGAGAGTCGCTGTTAAGGGAGGCAAGCGGAGACGTGACTCTCAGCCTTTGCGTTGCAGGAGGACTCTGAAGAGAGCGAGACGGAGGAGGAGGAGGAGGATGGGTCCCGGTCCGCCGCCAAGCTGCAGGCGGTGGCTCAGTTCCAGGGGTCAGCCGCTACTCTCAGCAAAGCAGCTTCTTACTGCGTATTACAGTGGAGATAATCGTGTTTCTCTCTGCCCACTGCAGCCTGAAAATGCCCCCGCAGTACGTCCAGCCGGGGGCGCCTCTGGGCTCCTTCGTCCCGCCACCCTCGCTGCTGAGCTCGGCGCTCCCTCCGGCCGCCCCGCCGCCGCACGACAACGACGAAGACGACGAAGACTATGACTCCTAGCTCCCCCTTTTTGGTTTTTACCTTTTTTGTTTCATTTTTATTGGGTTGGAGTGAGGGAAGGGGCCGAAACTAGCCTTTCTGCAAGGGGACATTCGGAAAGTGTTAACGTCAGCGACAAGGGTAGCAATTTGGCTATTATACGTTTTACCATTCTCTTTTTTAGTACAGATCTTATGTCTGTCTTTTTTTGTAAACTTTTTATTTGGTTGGTCCGTACCTTCCACTGTCATGGTGTTAAAATGGGCTATAGCAGAGAATGCCATACTACAGGGCCCCCTTGTGGAAAACTTTGAAATGAAAATTGCACTCCAGCAAATGAGCTCAGCCTGCGGGGGTCTGAAATCTCGCACGCTGCTGATCGACTCAAGAACACATCAGTGTTTTTTGTCGACTTTCAGAATCTAGATTTTTTTTTTTTAAATAGATAAGAGCACAAATACTTTTTATTTGAGAGTTCAGTTCTTACGAATATTTTGATTGTGATTGGCACTGCTGGTGGTTATGGGATAGGACTGTGTAGCTACTGGTGTGGTGTGGTGCAGGGTGAATGGGGGAGGTATAAGGATTAAGCAGTGTACAGTGATGGGGGGGGGGGGGTAGCCATGACCACAGACTTGTTTTGATTCTGTACAGTTCACACAGAGAGGCTGGGGGAGCGGAGAGTTTTAATTGTAAAAATGCTTTATATTCCTGACGCAAAGATTCCTTTTATTTAATTTTTACTCGTGACCTTTGACACAGTATTTTCCCTAGTTTGTATTTCACGCTGGAGCTGACTGTAGTGGGAACATGAGAGCTTGTCACCCGCGCAGTGTGATGCGTATGCAACATCTCCAGTGTTTTTTTCTCACCCCTCGCAAGCACGGATTCACACATCTTTAACTGAGGTCTGCAAATTGCACACTGGCTCTGTCTGCAAACATCCTGTTTAATCACCCACTCTCCCCTCCTCCTCGGTGGTCTGTTCTTTTTGTTATAAGGATGGTAGTTGCTATGTCACTCTCCCTGTCCTAAGGGGGAAACGGCAGTATTGATGTCGGGATATTTAAGCCCGGGTTGATGTGTAATCGTTCATCATGCTCATTGAAGTGGACACCTTCTCCCTTAGAGCTCTGCAGTGGACATGTTCGCTCATCTGTCTCCGTTCTGGCTTCTCTTGAGAATGAGATGCCAGTGTGACATTAAATAACCTCGTGCTCTGCACATCCGCAGCAACCGCGTCCAAGTTCTGGAGTCATAGCTACTCTAATGGGGAAAAAAGGGAATTTAATGCTAGCATTCAGTTTTATTCGTTTTTTTTAAAAAAAACAGTTTTTGTGTTTTGATTTTGATTAAAAATGGCCAAAATCAGAATGGCTCTTTGTTTTCGTGATATTTAATAGATCAGGATCATAGTGTGGTTCTCCCCTCTCTCCAACTTTGACCTTTGATAGAAAAAGCTTTTCTTTTAAACTGTTTTAATGTATTCAGTGAGAAAATGTGGATCAGAAATGAGGGCCAATGTTGGAAAAAACTCATTTTTGTGTCACATTTCAGTGTTTAGAAAGGCAACAAAATGCTGTATTGTAAACTTTTAACATTTTTTTTTATTTTGTATGAGTGAAATAAACTTCAGGTTTCCGTATATAAGCCTGTCTATCTTTTTTTTTTTTTTTCTTCCTTAATTTGTGGGTGTGGTGTGTAGGTTTTAGGCTGAGTGTCTGAATAAATAGTGGCTGTTTTTCTGCAAGTGCAAGCAAGGCAGAAACGGCTGCTTTTGTTTGATCGAATTCAGCTTAGGGAAGGTTGTGTTCTGACCTGTGATGCACACCAGCTCCAAATGTGAGCTCTAGCCCACGGTCAGCTGTTGGCTGCCCCCTCGTCCTGGTGAGCTCCTGCTTGACTTCGCTCAGCGTTGAGGCGATAAGGACCCTACTTTTGCCCTGTGGCTAAATGGCACAGTCTGGAAAGTGCTGCGGGAATGTAGCCATTCCCCGCTGGCTAGGGACCTGCGGATCCGTTACAACAACCTGGAGACTGTAGCCATGGAAACGGAGGGGATCTGCCCTGCTCAGAATGGTGCCACGGCAACCCTGGCCAGGAAAGCTATAGGCACTGGAATGGGAGAAGGGTCTTATGGCGCTTTAATGTATCACATTAAGGGCAGCAATAGAGAACTGACAGAATTAAAACTGTCACCAGAATGAAAATATTCATTGTAGAATATAGTAGGAATACCTCTGACTATGTTAAAGTGTCTCTGCATACGTGTGGTGATGTAACAAATGGATTCCGCATATGCATTTTCAAAAGACAGAAGAGCTGAAGGGAGAGTGAGACTGAAGCAGAGAGACAGAATTGAGAGAGAGAGAGAGAGAGTGAAATGGACGAGAGAGCAGACATTCCTGCTTGGGTGACTGAATAGCTTAATTATGTTTGTCCAGTCAATATCTGAGCATTTGTGAGATTGAGAGAGGAGCGGGCTGCTGACCCTGCGGGTTGGTTTGACGGAATACTTTCAGCTTTGCAATGGGACTTTGGCTATTTCTGGCTGCCTGTTTGGTCACTTCTCTCCTTAAATGCGGTGAGTAGGACCCTCTAGCAATAGAAATCACATCCTACTGCACTTTTTGTAGCCAATTAATTGGAATATCCCACATAACAAACCCAAAGAAAGCTGCAAGTGAAAATCTAAAGTGACTTCTAATTGGAAACTGATCGATTATCAAGTGCAGAGGTACTAACAATCGCACTTAATAAGAAAAGCGTTTTCATCTGCAACTCAAAGTGTCACTGGACTGTTTAATTTGTAGGTTTACTGGGTTATTTAACATAAGAATTTAGTTACTGATGTGAAAGATTTGGGGTTTTAAAAAGGTCGTCATGTGCGGTTTACCTGATGACATGTGAGAAGGTGTTTTGTTCCCAGCTGAAGTTTTCTGCATGGTAATTAAAGAAAGAAAAAACACAAAACACTACAGCCACCACAAGGTCAGATGCGGGCCGGTTATTCTGATACGCTGACTTCTGGTTATTGAACAGGTCACTCTGGCCCCAACTGCAAGTCTGTAACTGACATTTACCCAGCATCTTGCCTTGACTGGTATATTGGAAGTTAAGTTTCCATGGGAACATACTTCACACAAAGTATTCAGCGTTAGCCAACCGGAACGCTCTGTTTGTGGATCGAGCGCTGCTGTCATATGTAATTAAACAGGGGCAGGGCTGTTCTTTTCACACAGACAAGCGGAGAGGCAGATGGTGGGGGGAATCGGGGGCAACACTGACGTAGAGAGCAGAAGGAGACTGGCGAGGGGAGCCACACAACAGCGGTTCTGTTTTCAGAGGCTTGAACACTTACCTTAGAGCAGGGGTGCCGGAGCCATGTGTAGCTTAGTTCTTTCCCTGTTCCACCATAAATGATTCAAAACTCAAGAGCTGTGTGGTAATTAGCACAAGGAGTTGAATCAGGTGTGTTAAATGAGGGGAAACCCAAAAATGTGCAGGGCTCTGGCCCTCCTGGACTGGATTTGGGCAACCCTACCTTAAAGGAAAACTTCTTCAACTCTTCATACTTCTGACTTTATTTTGCGCACCTAAAAATACAAAAGAGGTAGAGCTCACTGCAGCAGTCTCAGAAGTTTCAAAATAGACCGCGTGCCTCTGGGAGGGTATATAAAGGGATATTCACCACGTTACTCTTCTGTGATTGTCACAGCTTCACACGTCAACATTATTTAGCTGGTTAGCTGACATTTATTATCCCAAGTATCTTAATTGAACTGGAGTAAATCGAATTAAGTAACTGGCTCAAGGGTCCAGCAGCAGGACACTTGCTGGGATTAATGCCAGCGGCCCTAACGAGCATGACATAAAATGAGCAGGCACATGCGACTCTGCGGGGGGAACCGGGCTGACGTGGGTTCCAGCCCTTCTGAGCTGGTCTCTGGTCATCAGCAGGGGCCGTGAGGGTGACCATGAGGCAGCGCAGCCTGGACGTTGTCCAGGGTGACTCCGTCATACTGGCATGCTCCTTCTTCACCATGAGTCCGCTCTCCCGCCTCAACATAGTGTGGACCAAGACTCCTCTCTCTGACCCCCAGTCCCCATCGCAGGTAAGATGTCACAAAGTTCAGGAGCTGGACAGAGGAAGCTAAACGAGGAAGCCTTTCTTACTCTTCCCGAAACTGCAGGTGCTGTTACGTTGTACACAGCGTCCGGTAGGTGGCGTACGGCTCATGAATGATTTGGTTATCTGAGCTGGCAATGAACTCTATTATATGTCGCCCTCTGGTGGTAGAACTACAAATGACACCATTCAATCAAGCGAGTGAAGACCTTCGTGTGACCAACTTCGACCTGTGGCAGCTGGTAATTTAACATGGACAAACGCAGAAGAGCTGAGATGAGCCCTCACGATGAGGAGCCACGTCAGCTGTTACCTGATCATATCCGGCGTTTTTGTGACCATTTATTATAAAAATGAAAATATTGCAGCCAAGTAAATCGGTGGCCGAGAAAGCCCAATGTAATTCAAAATAAAAAACGCACGTGTAATAGAATAACAAACTGCAAAGAAAAGGATATTATACAATTTCATAAGACATTTTACAAACGCGCTGCAAACACACAGAACACAACGGAAGTGTTTCCGGAGGACACTCTATCGGGCGAACTCGTCAGTTAGATGGTATAATCTGCCTGAGACATAAAGGAGGAAAAAAATCGGTTATAATGATCACCCGCTTATAGCTATCAATTTCACCCAGACAGACGTGATCACTATATGCGGTTTCCACTCAATTTTCTATATTTGAACAGTTTGCTAGAGCAACTTCATTATATCAGGAAATAATCAAGCAGTAAAACTTATGAAGATGAAAAGGTGGAGAAGCCCACGCAGAACCAAAGTCCGTTATTGTACAATAAATAATATGATGCTGCTTATTTTTCATCAAGCCATTGACTAAGTGCTCCCTTACAGAAGACTGCAGGATACGATGGCAGCCTTTGTCTCCTAGGTAATAGTGTACGATCACGGGCAGGCGATCGAGAGCCCTGCCCTGATGGGCCGCGTCGCTTTCCTGGATGTGCCTTGGAGGGCTGACATCATCCTGAACGCCACGCACACCTCCGACACTGGGATGTACCGCTGCGTGGTCAGCAACCCCCCCGAGGCGGGGGGGCCCGGCGTCGGCGAAGTCACGCTCAGCGTCTTCGGTAACTCGCCGGCAGTCCTTTCTCAGCCGCATCACCACGCCGCCGCTCACACGGGCGCATGAAGAACTTTGCTGACCGATTATTGCCTGACAGAATGGACTAACAGGCCTTTGTTAAAAGACAGAATATTTAGCCGTTTTCATATTCAAGAGAAAAATATTAACCTAATGAAAACCTCCAATAATTCGTGCTTGTCCTCTGTAGAGGACATTGTTTTTGCTCATATCTCTCATACTGTACATGTCTCTCTGTTAAGGCCCGTTGGTCCTTAAAGGGGACGGTTAGGACTTTTACATGACGTCACAGGATATCACAATTCCCTTGGCATATTTAGTGAAGTTCAAAATGTATTTTAGGTGAAGTTTTTGCTTTAGGTGAGTTTTAGTCCCGTCAGATTTGGGACAGTTCTCTGACACCTTGTGGTTAATCCCTCAGCCCCCGAGTCAATGGTGTTTCTCGCTCTTCCAGCACCCCCGTCTCTACCCCTGTGCCTCTGGGAGGGGGACGCTAGAGCGGGGGGGAGCGTCACGCTCTCCTGTGCGGTGCAGGAAGCCCTTCCCGTGCCTGAGATGCAATGGGATAAGCTGGAGCCCGAAGAGATGTCGCTGCCCATTAATATGGACGGTAAACTCTGGGGCAGGCCTTGTTTGGTGGCCTCAGCCCTGTCGCCATCAGGGGAATCCTACTCCTGACAGACATTGAGAGACACCCTGACAAACAGACACCGTAACAGACATGCAGAGGGACACCCTGACAGACATACACCCTGACAGACAGACAACCTGACGTCAATAATAAAGCACCTTTTCAGCAGTGGCCTAATGGTTAGAGAAGTGTGCTTGTAATTAAAAGGTTACTGGTTTGAATCCCTGACCTGGAAGCCACCCCACTGCTCCCCAGGTGCTAAGTAATCGCTGTCCACTTTGTCACGATGCCCCATATGGGTTAAATGCAGAGGACGCATTTCTTCGTTGCTTGTAAACAATGACAACCGCTCGCTTTCCTTTGAGGCTCAGGACACCGTCTATCCACCCTCCCTCTGATCTGTACACTGCAGGCACCCTTAAAGGGACGCTGTCAATCGAGAATGTTTCTTCTCAGAATTCAGGACTGTACCGCTGCACTGTGTCCAACATCCTGGGGACTCAGTGCTGCTACATCAGGCTGAAAGTGAACAGCTGTAAGCGTTACCGTCTCTTTATTCAGTTTTATGGCTGCACATATACATTTCACAACCACGTACAGTCAGTCAGTCCTGCTACAACGATTACGACGACTCCCAAACTTTATTACACACAACAATGAAATAAAAATGTTACAATAGATATACAAAAGCACAGCTAGTTTATCGAATATTTTTAGACCAAGTATTTGACCTGTGCAGTGAGGTTGATTCTTTTAGATTTGAAAATTGGTTCCACTGCAAAAAACCGGTTCAAAACATTCCGTTCATGAATTGGACATCGCTCACGTGGGTAGCTGTTTTTGCGTGTAAGTAGTGTTTCTCGCTAAGACCACATTGCAGTCAGCATGGTGCCTTTCTCGCCGAATTAAAATCACGCAAATTCAAATGCGATTCTGCGTTGTATTGGACTTGGGTACCAACCTATCACATGGTGTCCTAACATATCAATCGCTGTGTGATATCACACATTGTAGCAGGACTGATTTTACCATGATATTTCATATGTATCAGTCTTCATTAAAACTACGACTTAATGAAGACAAATACACAATTACCTGAATGTTGCTATTAAGCAGTCAACCGCTTGAGCTAGAATTTTAAAGAACTAGGTAATACATTTTTGTTCAACTCGCTTGTGCACAACTAGTACGGGATAAAGATACTTTCCCATCTCTCTACCCAATGTTAGCTCTAGAACCTTCTCCCGGCGTCCTGCAGGGGGCACTGCTCTCCCTGACCATGACCCTGGTGCTACTCGCTCTCTCAGCCCTGCTCTTGTGGCTCCGTCACTCTATGAGGATGAGCGGGTGGCAGGGAGAGGAAGATGGGTGTTATAACAAGATCAGGTACACCCCCAGCCTCATCCGCCGCACCTTCGTGTGACCAGCTGCAGGTGGCGCCGTCACTAAGGAGCTTTGTAGGTGCACCTGTCACTGAAGGCCACTTCATTCTCACTGGGCACGGGCTGGACTGCTGCTGCTGAATCCTCTATGCACAGATGCTTTTTCCCCACCTGCTTCAGCACTGCAATGCATCCTGCTAGGCAAACTTTGCTCCTCCCGATTCCCTGCTGCAGAATGATTGTGGCACAACTAAAAGGGAGGTTTTACATGTGTCAACCTGTCTACAGCCATCCGATCACACTGTCCTCACCTTTAGGGAACAAATCCATGAGATGAATAAAATATGCCGACCACTGACGGCTTCCTGGTTTGTTTTGTCGAGGTCTAAATCGGGCAGGAATTGCAAAAACGTCAGCAAGAATGAAACACGTACAATTAAACTTGCAAATAACACAAAAAGCTTTAATTTAAATAGGGGAAATTTCACATAAAAAACTGTACATGACTTTATATTGAATTACAATCTTTAAATAAAACAAATGACCGAAATTAAGAAAACAAAAAAAGGATGTGTACTATTTTACAAGGTTTGTGCAAAAGCAGTATCCCCAGACTGCAGGAGTAAGGTCAGTGTGCACGTCCTTGCGGTCAAACTCAGATGGGCCTTTCCAGCCACGATGCCCCCCCCCCCCAAAAAAAAATGCAGTAGTGTCCTTGAAAAATACCCATTGGATCATTAATAATAAAATATTTATATACTTATATACATTTACAAACATGCTGTACATAAATGGCATTGACTTCATCCCTTTAAGTGATGTTCAGGTCTGCCCAGAAACTTGTGCTTCCTTTTGGCCAATAAGAAAACGACAGCCCTGGTTTTGATGGGGGGGGGGGGGGGTTAAGAACCTTAAGAAG
>JAODJW010000048.1:1110572-1124558 GCA_026777045.1 Hyperopisus bebe
CCTCCCCCACGCACCCCTTCGGCCCCGCCCTCACCGCTCTCGTCGTAGAAGTAGTGCACGGCCCCCTCGGACGTGTCGTCGAAGGTGGAGGCCTCGTGGACGCCCCCGCGGGGCAGGAGTAGGGAGGAGGCAAACTGGAGCGCGGAGGGCAGGGTGAGTGTCCGGGAGCGGGAGGAGGTACGAGCTCGCCGGAGGTCCTGCAGGCTGGGAAGGGGGAGGGGGCCAGCGGCAGCAGGCTCGTTACGGGGGCTTACCGTCACGCGGGAAACTAAGCTACGCTCACGGCGGGAGCATTGAAACGGATTAAATAACCCGAAAAATAACTTCAAAAATAACTATGATGTACTACAAATAGATAAAAGAACACAGCAACTTCTACATAACATGCTGCAGATTAGCTTCTGATAAAAAAAAGTTTTATTAAAAACCCCTTTTACAGATTCAGCAAAATGGTAACTCTGCCTGAGGGACTTAGAAGAACAATAAAACGATAAAATGTGTTTAACAGATAAAGGATTTTGGCATGAAAGATAAACAGGTAGATCGTCAC
This sequence comes from Hyperopisus bebe, assembly GCA_026777045.1. NCBI lineage: Eukaryota > Metazoa > Chordata > Actinopteri > Osteoglossiformes > Mormyridae > Hyperopisus > Hyperopisus bebe. The sequence continues at coordinate 1,111,123 of JAODJW010000048.1, forward strand.
CTGCAAGTACAAACATGCTATGCCCTGTAAGCTTTTCCCAATCCAATCCACCGGGACTCCCAGACCACATTTCTGCTCTCTCCCTTCCGATCTTCAACACCTCGAATGGGTGCATTGACAGTTGGGACGGAGCACAAATGTGGACCGTCTGGGGTCCCTGAGGACTGGATTGGATAACAGTGCCCTATAAGAGGCCTTGTACTGACGGGGAGAGTCAAAATTACAGCATCCAGTCAGCCAGCATTTCATGCGGCTTTTGATCATTCAAAATCACGGTTCAAAAATAGTTTTAAAAAGTTTAGTTAGATCCGTGCCTAATGTTTTTACATTACTAAAGGATTCAGCAGTGGCTGAAGGAGGCGAAAAAAGATGTTCAATAGGTTTATATAGCATTTTTAGAGAAAAAAAACATTGTACAGTAAGGTACAGTACATGTGGAGCAGCATACTGAACACATGTAAGGTTACACATAACTACGGTACTGTACATTTTACACAGATCTGTAATCTAGGCATGATTTAAAGTATACGACAGGCTGGGAACAGGAGTATGCAATGTAAACAGGCAAATTATACGAAGGTCTTGAACATAAGCAGATTCGGGTTGGGCACCCAACTGAGTGAGTAAGATGGGGGGGCACCGTAAATAAAAAAGGAGGCGGAAAGAGCCAAACGAAGCCTCTGTGCGGACAGAGACAGCCTGAGCGCGGTAAGCGGGGAGCCAATCACGGCACCCGCCAGCCGGGACGTAGCTTACCTTGGGGGGGAGCCCATGGCGGAGGGTGGGGGCGTGGGGTTGCTGCCCGCGTTGTGCCGCCTGCGGATGGCCTGCGCTCTCTTCATGCTGCTGACGGAGTCCCTCTTGCCGCCGTCTTCGGGAACCAGGGCTGGAGGAGGGCAGGTGGAGACGAAGGGCGTCATATCAGAATGAACGCGGCACGTAAAAAATAAGCCAGCATAACGGAGAGCGTGAAGGCAGAGTGAGCAGGGGAGAGGAGTCAGGTTACAGCCCAGGACGCGTCTGCGGAAAGGCCGGCTGCCCCCGGCCGTGAGGCGAGGGGGGTCTCCGGCCAGGAATATCCCATCAGTCTGATCAAATCCCCTCTCTAAAAGGAGCTCAGTTTTGGCAAAAAGGTGAAGAGAGATTCTCTGGTCTCCATAAGCCACTTTCATTTTCTCCAGAAAATGGGCTAGAAAAGCCGTAAGCGCAGGTAATTTGATAAGTCGCCACACGAGCGATGACAGGTGACCACGGGAGACAGAGGCGGCTGCTGACTCACCTCCTCCGATGGCTCCTTCCTCCAGCAGGTCGGCCGCCCGCCAGCCAGTCTGATTACCGGCCCAGGAGCCTTCGATGGCTTCCAGGCGATGATGGGCTCCGGGGAACCCATCCAGATGGACTGTGCGTGCCTCCAGGTCGGACTTGGAAAGGGTGAGAGGACGCTGGGCAGGGGGGACGGACGGAGGCAGAGGCAGGGTGGCTGGGGGCAGGACTCCGGAGCTGGAGTGACCCCCACCTGCGCCATCCATGCTGAGCACCCTGGCGTGCGTCTTCGCGCTCGCCGTGCTGGCTGACCTCTGGGCCGCCCTGGAGTGGGAGGGGCCAATTGAATCAGAGACCTCCCCTTCGCCAGGACTGGACAGCTGAGTGCAAAGAGTGGGCGGGGCTGGGAGGCCCGCAGCAGCGGAGTCCGGAGAGTAGCAGGAGGTGGAGGAGCTGGAGTCGTCGTCGGAGCTGTAGCGGCGCTGCGAGCCCAGGCTGGAGCCGGCGCTCAGGTCGCTGCCCTCGCTGCCGTCGTCGTCCTCGTCGGTGGAGTCCTCGAACAGGCTCTCGCTGTACGCCTTGGGGCCCAGGCGGCTCCGCACGGGGATGTAGTCTCTGTGCTGCCCCCGACCGTGATGCCGGCGGTAGGAACCCGAGTCGAAGCTGCCGCTTCCTGCCCCACACCGCTTGCGCGGCGCTTTCCGACGGCCAGGTCGGTGCAGCGCGCCGCCCCCACCGCCCACCCCGGCTGCCCGTAACTGCTTCAGGTCTTTGGGGCGAACCACCTGCTGCACCTGCAGGGGCACTTGGGTGGACAGCAGGAAGGGAGGAGGAGTTATGGGCAGGGTGGGCTCCGAGCAGCCCAGTCCCAGAGCCAGGCCCGCTGGCACCGAGCTAGCCTGCCGGGGCGGCGGCAGGGGGGGCAGGGAAACTCCCCGCTCCAGGTCGCAGGCGTCGGAGCGCCCGCTGCTGGAGGGCGAGGAGTCCTGCAGGGGTGCGGACTGCGTGAGCTCCTGGGGCAGGCAGGGCAGGTCGTCCCCTTCCACCAGCGTGCGGTCCAGGCCCTGCCCCAGTGAGGGCTCTTTGGAAGGGGAGCGCAATAGCTCGCTGTCGGAGAGGTCGTCGGTGTCGCTGCCGCCGCGCAGCGCCGGGCCCTCTATGCCCCCCAGGGCGCCGGAGCCTGGCAGGGGGCCCTCGACGGCCAAAGCAGCGCCCAGCGGCGCCGACCGGCTCAGACTCAGGGACGGGCTCTCCAGCTGCGTGGAGTCGGTCTTCTCGCTGCGGTAGCTGCTCACCGTGCTCAGCGTCTCCCGGTCAGGGGCGAAAGGGCCCGGGTGGAGCCCCAGGCCCAGAAGGTTCTCACTCAGCTCCTCACTCAGGCTGCTCTTCAGGAGGGGACTGAGCGGGGCGTCGCCCAGGCTCCCGGACTCTGCCGAGGGCCGCAGCGGCGAGTAACCGCCTGCCCCCTCCTCTTCAGGGCTCCTTTTGGACATGCGATCCGCCGACTGCTCCGCTTCGTCCTCCTCCCGTTCCTTATCCTCTCCCTCCTCTTGGCTGGAGGGTGACGGGGGGATGGAGGGGCATTCTCCGGACATGGGACCGACGAAGCCGCCCGGTACCGCCCCATTCGGGCCCATCAGGCCGGGGAACTCGCTCCCCAGGGTGGCGACCAGGCAGGACTGGACCACTCCGGCAGCGCCTGCGGAGAAGTCGGAGAGTGCCGTGAGCATGTGAATGCAGGCCCTCCTGGCAGGCCGTCATCCGTCGTCATGGCGATGCTTACGGACTGTGTCCTGGGACCCATGCCGGAGCAGGTCTCTGTGCGCGGCGGTGACAATGGCGCTATGGCCGTGCTCTCGCACCAGCTCCTTGAGATCTGGGGAGAGAGCGATCGCGCATTCACTTCTCAGCGGGCTATTGTCTCAGAAGAGCGCGCGGTAATTATAGCTATGCTCCAGCTACACACACGGCACGATCTCATTTCCTGCCACGATTTCCCTTTTCCGCTGGAACTTTTGTAAGGCGCGACAAAAAGACTCTTGATCGAGACTGAGCTCTTGGTTTCACTTTCGATCCCTCGGGAAACTAGACGCAAAGTCAACGCAGTAACATGTAATACGGCCGTTTTTAATATTCACCTTTGGAGCCTCCTGTGCCATCAAGCTGCGGCAGAAATTCCTTAATAAGCAACAAAAACAACAGGATCACTCAAGCGTCCCACGGTACAAATACAACAAAAAAAACGTATAAGCTTCGGATTACAAGGCAATTACAAGCAGTTTCATTCTTTACTCGTATCATAATTCACGGTTCTGGCAGACAGACAAGCTTTAGTGCTTCTTTGTAGTCACGCTGGCCATCGAGATCTCAGCCAGGAGACTTCCAGGCAGAACTGCAATTCTTAAGCACCAGATTTTGAACTTCAGGTGGACGTGAATGAGACCACTGCCCAAGGCTGCCTCATATTGGGCCAGCTGGTGCACTGAAAGACCCCAGGGGACACTCGTAGCGGAACGAAGCGGCAGAGGACTGACCGAAACTTGGTTTAACCCAAAAAGAGAGTGCTGTGAGCTGCATCGGACAGGAGGGGTCGAGTTGACCTTCCGGAACACCGTCATCTCAACTCCAGCTGCACTGTCCCTGACAGAGAGACAGGTTGAAATGACGACGTCAACTTAAGTGGTACTGCAGACAGACTGTGCTGACACCGCCATATTAACAGGCGGCAGTTAGATTGGCTTTAAGGTTATCCCAAGAGCTAGCAGGCCATCGGCTAGGGCAGTAAGACAAGACTGAGTCTTGTTTTGGAAAAAAAGAAAACTCTTCTGCAATGTTAGCATAGCAGTAAGCATATAAGAATGTATCATTATGGTTCTTGCACAGATCACAGCAGCACAAAGGTCATCGGTTTTCCCAGCATTCCCCTCACCACGACATGTACCTGTGCTGGGTCCGTTCAGGGGCAGCAGTGCCCTCGTCTCCATCGTCCACTCTGGCGCCCTCTGCTGTCAGGGAGGCCTGTCGCTTCTCTACTATCTCCCCCAGGTCGAACATGGCGTGGAGACGGAAGTTCACTGTCTTGATGGCCGTGAAGAAGGCAGCCACAACCAGGCAATAGACCCCGGCCACAACTAGACTGGGTGGCAGCGCCTGTAATGTGAATGGAATGGAGTGGGTTAAGATGGAGGAACAGGAATGGAGGAAGTGTACTGATCACCTTGATTTGTTCGCCTCAACATTGTCTCCAAAGGCATTTCTGAGTCTATGTTCGGCTATTAAGCATGATCTACACCACTTATTTCAGTCTGAACTTTTCATAAAACCTCTGCCCTTAAGAGCATTGTTTTATTTACTATATGACAATTGCCTTATAGTCAAAATAAAAACGGAACAAACCATTTAGACAAAGCTTTGAGCTGTATAATAAATTTACTGTCACACCCTTCACCTAAGTCAGGGATGGACAATCTTATCTGCAAAGGGCCGCTGTGTATGCGGGTTTTCAATGCAACTCCCTAATTAGATTACTAATGAGATGACTTATTGGCTGAAGTCCTCACACCTGAGTTTGAACAGCTGACCCACAGGTTATCCCAAAAACCCGCAAACACACTGGCTCTGTGCGGATAAGATTGGCCACCCCTCAGTTAAACAGAGAGAACCACCTGTTTGGTTTGGCGACTAGTTACACTGGAATAAAGCTGGGACAAGCCCAACAAGAATGGTAAACACTTACTGTACTGTCACACAAAACACATTTAAAGCATTTGCAAACACTTCTTTTGAATTCATACAGCTATCTAAACACTTTTGTCTCCGTAGATAAAACCCACACACATTCAGTGGGTTGGCGGCCTCAAAGGAAAATACGTTTAAGACGGACTTCATCAAACCCAGAGGGAAATTCTATTTATACAGTAACGAGACAAACAAATGCAACAAATAATGTGCATTTGATACATCCTAGAAAGCATACTGAATGAATATGGTGCAATATATTCCCAGGCACCTATAAGTAAAACATCGATGGAATTCCTAATTAAGCTCAAATAGAAAGAAAATCATCCCAGCAGAATTTTGCCCGTCCTTCCAAACACCAAAATATGAAAACAATGTATCACACCTTTCAGTAATAAGCTACGGACTCAGGGAGATATTGCTCATAGCTTTGTGCTTCAATGACTTCTAGTAAAAGCAGCTTACTTCTGACAGACAGGAAATAGTCAGTTGCGATGAGAGACTATTTCTAACAAAGCACGTGGATAGACCAAAAAAATCACTGAATCTCAATATCTAGCATTACGACACCTGAAATTTCATTTACACCAAGCCCGTTCAAACTATGAGAGGTCACCTTACTTGTGAAACGCAAGTGGAAGTATTTACAAGATCGTTAACCAAAAATGAATCTGGTGCCTAGTAAACACCACGCAATGTCACCCAAAACCGGATGGCCATGTAACCATGGTGAAATGGAGGAATCGCAAGCCATAAACAAGACAAAACGGAACTTCCCGGATCTGTGCAGAGGTGCACTTACCATGTAGAGCAGGAACGGGAACGTCAAGAGAAAGATCCAGAGGTAGAGGTGAAAGCAGTTGGAGAAGGTACTCTGATGTGGGTCCACATACCAGCCCCCCGTGAGAGAGGCCCACACCCCCTGACGCAGTATCTGGAGAGCTTGAGAGCCCATCGTTCCTTCTAGAAAGCGAGCGAGGGTCCAGACCCCTCACTCTCGAAAGGCCACCTCCTGCTGGTCAGCGTTACCCTGTCCTGCGGCCCGAAAGCACCCGGTGCTCCATGAAAACCACTGGCAGGCTTTTGAGGCAGGGGCAGGCTCGTCCAAGAAAAACACGCCACGGGTTTCCTGCAGTTGTCACGCAGGGAAAACTCACATGTCCTTTTCCAGCAGGTATGGCAATTTCACTGGGCTATTCTTCGAAACACAAAGCCTCTCACTTATTATCTGGGCAACAATTTGGCACACTGGTGACTCAATGAGAAAATAAAAACATTCATCGGCAAAGGAAAAAAAATGTTTGGTTTCTTCTATTTCCCAGCACTTTAAGATAATACACCTCAATAAATAATAATAAAGAAAAATACCTATCCTTCAAACTATCAAGGTACAACGGCTGTAGATCATATTGTGGCTAATAATGACAAAGTGGAGGATCTCTGATCCTTCCAGAATCACCTTATCTTTATATAAATATTAATGCGTCAATAATGGCTTTTTAATTTATTGCTTGGAATAACTAAAATGTAATCAGCCCAATACCATTGCACGTCCTGACAATAAGCAGCAATGATAGATTATAACACCCAGTAGAACTTTTGGCCCTCTAACTTACTGCGCCAGTTAACTAGTCAAACTTTGTTTACCCAAATACAAACGTGCACTAAAATCAAGCATAAACAAGACCGCTAAACGAACATGAACCATCAATGGGTCTGCGACTTTATAACCCTGAGAAACAGCCACAAAAATACAGATCTAATGGAAAAAATGTAAACCTTTGCTTGTGTTTTTGAACCAGATATGTTAGCCACTATCAATGAAGTATCAAAAGTTAACGCTGGGCGATATTTACCTGATTAATTTTGGATACCCTTTAGGGGACACGAGGATTTCGGTTCCTCATATTTACAAGCTAAATCTTTGATAATCTCTACTGCAATAGTCCTTCTTAACTCAACATGCCCTTATTATTGGTGCTACCAATACAGAAATCCGGATTTTTGAGGGGGGGGGGGTCCCTTGTTTTTCTGTTGCTTTGACTAGCTGCATTTAACACAGACCCTCCTGGGGATGTGTCCTATACGAGCAGTCAGCCCTGGGCAACCACCGATCCGATAACAAACCAGGGTATTCAGCTATCCGGCCGGGCAGCTCGGCCAGCGGTGCAGGCAGCCGGACTCAGGCAGCTACATGCGGTTCTCTTCTCCCTAAATGCAGCTCCAAAGTCCCTACCTAATTCCCGGCGGCTCGCCGACACTCCGACATGGTCTTACGAGCCGTTTCGGTGGGCACGGTGCTAGATACGCCAACGAGCCGGTGGGGCGGACGCCTAAGCACCGGCCGAAGGCTAGTCGAGCTTCGGCTACCAAATAAAAACAAAATCAAACCAAAGGAAACCGCCGATACAGTCTCTCGTTTAGCCACCAGGCAGCTAGGCCCCGGGCAGAAACACCTCAGCTTAGGCGGCACGGCCGGAGCGCAGCGGCGCGTCCCGTGCCGACCGGAGCCCGCGCGGCTCTCCTTCCGCGTCTAGCGCTCGGCGACGGCCCCTTCTCTGCTTTTTCCGCCGCTTCTCCTCGGACCGCCAGCGGCGTCTAGCTCTCAGTCATCCTGCTCTCCGTTGGCCTTTTCCATCCAGAAACGGGGGCACCGGCGCATGTGTTTCGGTCTTCGTAAAGAGAGAGGCGTAAGAAATACGCATAGAAGCGTCATTGCCCTTTAACTACATGCTACTCGGCTTTTTTCCCTTAAGAAAAACATGTTTGTTTTAATTCCTGGGGAAAAATACAGTTTCTCTCTCACCCCACAAACTCCTCCTTTCGAACTCGCCCATTCACACAGGTAGCAAATGCCCCTCTACAGGAAGAAAACCTGATATCGCAATTCGATTGGACAAAGTTTACCTCTGTCAAGAATTTAACGGATCTGATTGGCTGCATCGTAACAAACTGAGACCCTGACCCCAAAGTTAACCGCTACGAAATTCCTTCATGCGATTGGTGCTTGTGACCATCGCTCATGGCATTTTCGCGCATGCGCGGAGTAAATGAAATATGTATTGCTTAATCATTGGATTGGACGCTGGGCACATTTTTTGTGTGACTCGATTGACAAGGCTTAGTATGAATATTGAAAAACATATTTCACAATTTAAAGTTATATACCTACACATGACACATATGTAATACCTATATAGGCGTGTTTAAAATTTCATACCAACTGATATTAACAAGTTAACCTGAGTCTTAGATGACAGGTGCGCCATGTATACACAGATGTAATCTAGCTGTGACATTTTCAACAACAGCAACATGCATAATAATAATAATAGTAATAATAATAATAATAACAACAATAACATACTTTGTGTAAATATCTCGATGCATAAGAAAATCATCTTGTTACAGAGACCTTGACATTAGACTACTTCCAGATATAAGTATATATATACGCCGATAAACTATATTGGGGTTTATGTATTTACTCATCTGTAAAGTATATTTGTCAGAAAGTGAGAACTGTATTGATTTTGTTGGTTCTATACGAGAAAGAGTCGTGATATTGTTGTCATCTGATTCTTTTCCTGTCGAAAAAAAGTTACGAAACCCCACCCTTTCGACTGTAAGCGGATACGTGGAGCGGCTGGACGCGCCGAAGGAGGGAATGCAGTCGCTGCGGCAGAAGATAAGGCTGTTAGCGCGCTGTTTCTCTATCTGCATGGACTGGCAAGACGTGCAATTATCCCAGTAGAGGAGAAGCCGATGACGCGCGATGCATCAAAGGAGCTATTATTGTGGTTGCTTCAGAAAAAAAATGACTGAGAAACTTTGTATAGTTCTTCCTGTTTAAAATTAAATTGAAATAATAAAAAAACTGCTCAGCAAACGACAGTGCCGCTCGTGGGAACGACGTCAACATGAGATAGAAATGCAAAATAGTGGATTTGGATGTGCCAGAGGATATTGGGAGTGCCTATACCAAGTCTGCGCAGGTACCGTTAACTCATCTGTGGCGTTAAACTGCGGATTTGCCAGCTCGAACTTTTTGCAACCTCGCTCCGAGCTGAATGCCTCTTTCCTGCTATTCTTCTCCACCTCTCTGAGTTTCCTGCTAAGCTGTATAACTAGTTACAAGACTGGCAATAAACAGGCGAATCAAAGCCCAAGGTGGAGAAACTAAAATCTTGTTGTTTTTACAATTTATATCACTGGGTTTCGTTTATAAACCTTTACAGGGGACTGAGACACTGACTGTTGTAACATCGATTATGTAGCAGATTATTTGATTGTGAATGTTTATTTTTTGCAGTGCAATCGCAAATGGACTTTTCATTTCGAATTATGGCTCGGAAAGTTGGATTAAAACGCGTGTAAATACGCATTTCTGTGAGTCAGACACTTGTAAGGGAGCAAAATGAAACCAACTCAGCCAACAAAGTTACGCAGATTTATTTAAGCGGACTAGGTGCGCGTTTGACTGACGTCTGTCACCTAAACAGAGGGTTGGCATATGAGGTCCAAAGTCCTAATGGATCTTAACTCAAACCTCTGTCTTATATCTTAATGTGCGATTTAATGTCCGAACAGGTCCCTGATGAGATCAATAGGCAGACGCGAAAGGGAAATAGGTGTTTGGAAGTTCTGCATATCCAACAGAAAGCAAATACGGAGCGAGCAGTTTAATGGAGCCCCTGAAAAGCATTTTTTCTGGCTGGAAAGGTGTAGAACAGCCCGTGATGGGTAATTTCACCAACCCTTTATGGACCGCTTTATTCGACTACGAAGCGACCGGGAAGGATGAGCTGACGCTCCGCAAGGGCGACCTGGTGGAGGTCCTGTCACTGGACTCAGAGATATCCGGAGATGAGGGCTGGTGGGCAGGCAAGGTCAACAACAAAGTGGGCATATTCCCATCTAATTACGTTTCCTACAAGCCGAGCTGTAACGGGACACTTCAGGGACCGGCGGCCGCTAAGGACTTTGAGCCCGAGGAGGTGGACTTTGCTGAGCTGAGCTTGGAAGAGGTGATCGGAGTGGGCGGGTTCGGCAAGGTCTACCGCGGCACATGGAGAGGGGAGCTTGTGGCGGTGAAGGCGGCGCGCCAGGACCCCGACGAGGACATCAGCGTGACATCCCAGAATGTGCGGCGGGAGGCCCGGCTGTTTGCCATGCTCACGCATCCGAACATCATCACCCTCAAGGGGGTTTGTTTGCAGGAGCCGAACATGTGCCTGATCATGGAGTACGCGGCCGGCGGTCCCCTAAGCCGGGCGCTGGCCGGCCGCCGCATCCCTCCGCACATCCTCGTCAACTGGGCTGTACAGATCGCGGGGGGGATGCTGTATCTCCATAGCGGGGCGATCGTTCCTGTCATCCACCGGGACCTGAAGTCCAACAACAGTAAGCCCCTCCTACTAGACTATGCTCTACAATTAAACGTCGCTTAGTACATACACAGCCATAAATTCCCACCAAGAAAACTTCTTAAAAATCAAGCTTATTAGGAGTTATTTACAAGGGACTATAAATGAACTAGGTTCAGATGAATAAGTATTGGACCAAGCTAACCTGCATGACATAAATCAGTTATTTCTTTGTACAGGCACGGTTAACCAAAAAGGTTTAAAAAGCCTAAATTTTAGCTGGCATGAACTGTAATGCTGTTTGCCTTAGTTTTTTCGGAAGTATTTATCTGACTGAATAGTCTTATTTATTTAAGATTATTGGTGTTCGCAGTTTTTGTTGTTGCACCAGATCGACTGTTTTTTTGTTTGCTATCATAACTAGTATTACTGCCAAGATATATCTAAGTTTTATATAGGAAAAATATTGCTGAAAACAGTTCAGATAAACAGCTCAGAAGAGCCTGCAAAATGCCTGAGCAAGTAAATCAGACACTGAAGGTCCACGGGCGTGCTATGGGGCCCAGGCGTCAAGGAGCTGCTGTCGACGTCCCTCAATTCCGGGACATTTCAGCAGCTGCCGTGTCTTTTGAAGCAGCGCTGTTATGCTCGCGTGAGCTTTTTAATTAAGGCGTCGCTTGAATGGACACTGCCGTAATCATAGCTTAGCTAAATTCCTCCCAAGTCTACAAGATTGGAGTTTCATTTTTTACACACCCATGTATTTTAAAAGAGAACAGAAGATACCAAGATGCAGTAAAGCCCACTGAATCCACCCATCCATCCATTTTCTGAAAAAGCTTATTCTATTCAGGGTCGCAGGGGTGCGGAGTCTATCCCGGAGGCTACAGGCACAAGGCAGGGAACAACCCAGGATGGGGCACCAACCCATCGCAGGGCACACTCACACCATTCACTCACCCACGCAAACTCACACACGCACACTCACACACGCACACTCACACACCATTCACTCACCCACGCAAACTCACACATGCACACTCACCCACGCAAACTCACACACACCTACGGGCAATTTGTTTACTCCCTACTGGATCCAAACATCTTTAGGCGAACGTCCACAAATCATTACTAAAGGTGTGATGTTTTCACCCTTCAGAAGCAGCATATCTCACATATGAAGCCACATCCATCGCCATCTCGCATGCACAGACAGCTCTAAGCCTGTGTCAGTGCGTGCACAGACAGCTCTAAGCCTGTGTCAGTGCGTGCACAGACAGCTCTAAGCCTGTGTCAGTGCAGCATTTTTTATCTGGCTGGTGACGTGAGACAATGATTCATCTAAACATCAAACCTTTTAAGATTTATAAAGATGAGAAACCTTTGAAATACTTACATTTAAACTATGATACTACAAACCTGCACCATAACCAGTGTATCAAATGATGGGTGATGCTGGGTGTCAGCCTGCACAGTGAAATTTAAATTTTTAGGAAAGAATGTGTGTTAACTCCCAATTACATAGAGTATGTACTCGTATAGTATTTGTGTAGTAAAATTGCTTGTTACTATATCACTGGTCCCAGGATATAACTGTGGTATATTTTACAGTATGTATGCGTACTGTGTGTGTGTGTGTAGTGTGTGTAGTGTGTGTGTGTGTGTGCTGCGTATGTGCCTGCTAGGTTTAGAGTCTCATCCATTAATCACATATGAAAAGAAACATTTTTTAATGTGGTAAATTTAACTGTTTACCAGTATCTTATGATACCCAAACCCCCCCCCCCCCCCAATTTGATGGAAATGTTCTTTCCCTTTCTATCCTCTCTCCCACCTCTCCCGTTCATCTGCAGTGTGCAGTTTCTGTGATTGAAGCTTGTCGATTCTCTGTGGTTTCATGTAAACTGGATTCTGAGGCCTGTCTTAAGGTTTATTTTGACGTGAGTCACTGTTTCCCTCTGTGTCACCTGCAGTGATTTGAGCTTCTACGCTTGGAGGTTTAGTAGAGCAGTTCCCTGGGTGACCCTGTGGCAGACGCGTCTCCTGAGACTCTCGCTGCCAGCTTTCGGGTGACCGGGCTGGAGACACCACCGGTTTATTACTTACTGACCACATACAGGGGTTTTGTTTTCTTTATCGCTAATGCGAACAGTCCCACTGGCCAATGCCTGTTCCTGCACCCAGTTGTAGCCTTTCCAGAGACCTGATACCTGTTTTGTTTTCCTGTCTGTTTCCCCATGTACTGATATTGCCTTTCGAACTTGCTGCCCTGTCCGAACGTTAGAGACGGTTATGTGAATATTGTAGTGCACAGGATTCTATGAGTATGAACTTCGTATGTGAGATTAAATGAGGTTAAATCATTAAAACTCAGTTCTGGCATCCTGTCTGCGGTGATTCCCACCACGAGCCCTCTGCTTCCTGTTCTGCGTTCCGGATGACCTAGACCCTGTATTTTTTTATTGGTGGCTATGGACAATGGAAGGACAGAGGAACAAAGGGGCATGTTTTCCAAGAGCGTGTCTGTAATTAACGAGGGCTAGCATGCTAATGCGCGTGTTGTTGTCTTAAAACCACGTCTGTCATCTCGCGCTACAGAACTGAGGATGATTCACTGACGTTAACGTGATCTCTGCTCCCGGCCAATCACCTCCTCCCCTTATCTTCTCTGCGTAGATGTGCTTTCGTGTGGCTTACAGTCAGGACCTGAAGGCGCTGCTGCTATCACTCTGATTTACATATTCATTAGCCTAACACCTGCGAATCGCCGATCTACCCCCGGCGTTTCCTAATTAAAGACGCCAGCCCTTCTTGGAAGCCACGACGCCTCACCTTTACGGATGTTAGTGGCCCTTTGTTAACGTCACAGTAAAGGAGAGGCCTTCATTAAATGCAGAATCGATATAGAATTTTCAGCATTTTTAAAGGAAATAGATATTTTGATTAAATGTTAGTTAATGAAATATTTGGAATTGCCAAATATCTTTACAAATGATGGTGGGTCTGATGACATCTTGTGCATTTTGCTTGTACAGTCATATGACACAGTTTGCCTTATTTTTAAAAAGG
>JAODJW010000048.1:1143141-1155092 GCA_026777045.1 Hyperopisus bebe
CTGCACAGAACTGACGCGAGTGTCACATATCGAGGATCTCGCATTTGCATTCTTATTAATATATATATTTTTTAAAAACTATTTATACTGTCAGTGCTTACATGCATTTTTATTTACATGACTGACTTGTATAATGGCATACTTGAATTTGTTTTTTCCCCCCTAGGGGGCCTGGAATTGGGATCATTTAAATTCTGAATGTTTGCCAGTGGCTCCAGTTTTTAAGAAAGTTTTATTTACTCGCATCTACATAAAAGCGATGTCAGCCTCTACGACATCACTGCATCACTGCATCACTGCATCCACCACCAGGCAGTTGACCTCGCTATGATTCTAAAAATTACACCCCGAGGTTGTTGTTTTTTTTTTTTCTATTCTGCCTGTTTTCCATCCAAATCCGCTTTTTGTTCCTTTTTAAATTTAGCAGCAGAAAGGGATTTTCACAAAGTCCGGCTTGGCTCACGTTCAAGAAATTCTTAGCTAGGGTTGAAACGAGTCAATGTTCTTAGCGAATAGGACATTGGACCCCCGGTTTTCACCAGGTGCTTCCACAGCTAATCTCGCCCTTGTACTGTAATGTAGGCCTGCTGGTGATGGTGCAGGGCTTTTAAATCCGTCTTTGGTGCAGTTTGCTTAACTCCAGTTCATACAGTTGTGCAATTACCCTGTCAGCAAAAGACTGAAGTGATACCAGCTCAGAATAACACAGAGGAACACAGTCACATTTATACAGCTCTTTACTTCATGCGTCATGCAATGTTACTGAGATATTTCCTCAGCCACCCAAGACATGCAGCAGATTTAGCAAATACAGTGATTCACTTTGAAATCCATTTCTGCAGTGCCCCCTACAGGTCTTCCAGTAGTAAAGAACAATGTCTAGACCCACTTGTGTACAGTTAAAAACATTCTCTACTTCTGAAATGCTTATATGTAGATGGTGGAGGTTTCTTTATTTAACAATGAGCCACTGTTTAATGGATTTTGTATAAAAGTACATGGGTGGCAGAGTTATGTGATTAATGTGACGACGAGGGGAAGATTCTGACATTTTATTCTCTTAGATGCGAATCAGTATAAATTATTTTGAACCACTCACCAGTTCTGTGCTGAAAGTAAGTGGAAATAAAAATTCAAGGTAACTGGGCTAAATAAATAATTGAGACTCTGCAATGCGAAGATGGATTGTGAGTCTAGTAATGCAGTTAAAGCATTAACTATTCAAGAGATACGTTTTTCCAACGGCAAAGATTCTCTTTGACTATCAGGCAAGAAAAAGGGTATCGGGAAAAAATTCTTCATAAACCATTAATCAAATCTCATTTTATTACTCTAGATTTCACTGTGTTGTATTAATGTTGACTGTGATTACTATTAACTGACTGGGTGGTGGGTCATATGTTTCATTAACCTGGTATATGTGTAATACAACTACCAGGACAGTTTGTGTAGTATATGTGCGTGCGTGTGATACCCCAAATTACTGATAATTATCATAATTCGTCATTACCAGCACCCACCAGCAGGTGGCGGTGTAGAGCCACTGGTGTTCCTTTAAATTACTGAACAAAAGTCTTTCCCAGAATATGTTAGATGATATAGGGCTCAGTGTAAAATGCTAAGGTTTTTTCTCCTTTTTAAATAGCCCAAATTTAAGTCTGATTAGAATTAAAATTGGACTCGCATACTGTTAGTGCTGGATTTACTGCAAAGTGCCAGGATAACAGGAAGTGGCAGGATATACATCATCCGTCCATCCATCCATCCGTCCATCCATCTATCCGTCCATCCATCCATCCATCCGTTCAGGGTCACGGTGAGCCTGCAGCCTATCTTAGGAAATATGTGACAGAAGGAAAGGGACCACAGATGGGATTTAATGTAATATCCATCCATCCATCCATCCATCCATCCATCCATCCATCCAAAATTCAAAATTATTGACACTGTAACCCACAGCAAGATGGCTGAATCTTAGTGGTGAGGTACAAGTGCTGATCTGGATTAGTTAACAATCTGGAGAGTCCTTTTCATTAATTTGCATTTCATCTATATTAATTTGTGTCTCCAAACTAATGGGAAGAGGGCTGAGAGCGGGAGTCCGTGTGCCGGGTCTGTGACGTTCACTTTGGCGTGAACCGGAAAATAAAAGGCAGGCCTCCGTCCGTTAGCATGAGCGCTGTTAGCATGTTAGCATGAGTGCTGTTAGCACGTTAGCATGCTCAGGTGGGCAGTAATGTGGGACCGGGATTTTATTAGCATTTTCTGGGACCTGATGTGGGGGGGGGGGCAGTACTTCACTGTTAGCATGTTAGCATGAGCGCTGTTAGCATGTTAGCATACTCAGGTGGGCGGTAATGTGGGACTGGGATTTTATTAGCATTTTTTGGAACCTGATGTGGTGGGGGGGGGGGGCAGCATGTGGCTCGATGGCTTTGTGTCCTTTGTGTGGTGCCTTTAATTAAATGATTAAAATGTATATTAACGAGCTTTTAAGATAGCATGTTTATCCCTACATAATTGTATGTTTTTGTATGTTTTTAAAGTTTTGCACTGGGCTGGACCTGAACATCTCTCTGTATAGGATCTTTTAGGAGGTTTAACCTGTGGATTATTGAAACAAAAAAATATGTAAATTCGAACAGAGAAAAGATCCAATAAAATGAACGGCTGAGGCCTGCTCTTCATTTTGCACAAATTGTGTTGATGTTTCTTGTAGATAGAACATTTCCTCTAATCCCAGGAAAGATATCTGATTTAATCAGAAAAATATAAAATTACATTCATAAAAAGCATTGTCCAAAATTAGCACAGTCCCTAGAAAATTCTGGGGATTTTCAGTCATTTGAAATGATTTTTTTGGGCATGTTACGTGCTGTCTGGGATTGGAGTTTACTGCTGAGGCCATTTCAAAACGGAACCTTCCAGAAGACCTACAGTAGTTGATAAGATTGAGTCCCTGCATCATTACATCACCTGGAGGCCAACTAGCATATGCAGGGATGTGCAGACGGCCACTGAGATGAAAGCTGACAGGATCTTAGCGTACGGTCAGCCCCCCCGCCTCCACATATCAGCTCTGCTCGTACGCAGACCCGCTGTTAACCACTCCCGTCGTTTTGAGCTGGGGGGTCACGGGGTTTCTCTGGAGGAGGCAGAACTGAAGTTTCTGACACGCAGCTGGCCTCCGTGATGTAGCTGTCTAAAGTAAAACAGCAGAAGGACATGGAGGGATGGTAGCAGAACAGACTGGCTAGAAGGACAAGGCCTATTGTCATTAATGAGGGAACACATTAAAGCACACCCAGCGATGGCTGTTACTTAAGCAAGTCTGCCCCCACCGGGAACTCCTTTGCCACAGCAAATTCAATTAAATTTGTTTTCAACTATTTTCTCTATAATAAATGCATTTTTTAAATTCTAAGAATGTTTTTTTTTTACTTGCGCCAGACATTAAAGCTGTCATTCTGAATCACAGACAGTGAGGCTTGACCAGCAGACCTTGACACTGGGAAGTGTTTGTGTCCTTCACTGGGCTTGTGAGTCCCATCTTCACCATGTGTGATGATGACTGATCCTCTTCTGTGACTTTCTCATACTCATCATTTCTGACACACACACAATTTATATTACATTCAGGATTTCCATTGCCCTCATCATTTACGTTACATCTATGACATCATCACACTCACAATTTATATTACATTCAGGATTTCCATTGCCCTCATCATTTACGTTACATCTATGACATCATCACATTCACAATTCCCATTACATTCATGATCTCATCACACTTACAAACCCCATTACATTCTTGATCTCATCACACTTACAATTTCCATTACATTCACGATAAAATCACACTCACAATTCCCATTCCACACAAAACCCCTACCTGTCACTCCCCCCCCCCCGGGTTCTTGCATCCCTGCCCCCTGCCCCAGTTTATCGCTGCCTTCGCTCTATTGCTGTGCCTAAATTCACTCTTTTGACTGTGTGCTCTGTCTTGTTCCCTGAACTTCCTAGGATTGGCCTCTTTCTCATCGAGAACCTGCACTAGATAAGCAGCTTCAGAAGATCAATGGATGGAACTTTTTCTTTTTCTGTTCCTTCTTCTTGGGTTTTTGACATTAACATTTACACCGTTCAGATTCTTCTTGGGTGCTTTGTATCGACTATGTTGGGGCATAAAAATGAACAGAATTCAATGGACGGAGCATCTGAGGTGGTCTGGACTTGGGGGAGGCCTCGGCGCAGACACCAAATATTGCCGAAGATCCTTTCATTTGGCCGGTTAGTTACGAACATTGTTCCTGTTCCCGTCCTCAACAATCCCCCATCATTCGTGTTGTGTGGCTGTAGACAGAAAAAGACGTTTCTGTAGGAAGTCGCTCTCCGGGCTTTTTGGAAACGTGGTGGTGTGTGTTTGCTAGCAGGCTTTGGACGGGCAAGGCCGGCCGCTTGCGCTGGAATGCATTAGCGGGAAGTGCAAAGTGATGGATGGCGGCAGCCACCGGGCCGATACGTAAACAACCGGCAAAAGATCCAAAGGTTCACCTCTGTTAAACAACAGCCGCGCTCACAGTCTCTCACCCCGGCGCGAACGTATCAATCTTCACAGCCAGTCATTCTGGAGGGGATTCAAACCTCTTCATTTATTTTATTATGTCCACAACGTCACAAAAACAATTGGGTAACACTTAACTGAAGGCCTTGTTTTTAGCATTTATCAAAAGCCATAACAGCCATGCCTATTATGCATTATGAATACTTTATGAAGCTCTGATCTATAATGCACTATAGATACCTCTATAATGGAGTACAAAGCATCCTTAATGCTTACACCAGCCATTATAGAGCATTATGAAGGTATTTATAGTGCATTATAGATGAGAGCTTCATAAGGCATTCATAATGTGTAATACACATGGCTATAGTGTGTTTTGCCTTTTGATAAATATAGCCATGTTTCTAATGCTTTATGAATGCAATATTATTTTTTATGAATGTGTTTGTAAATTGCTAAAAACATGGCCTTAAGGTATCAATCGATTTATCAAAAATCGATAAAAAAAAAAATAAAAAAATTAAAAATCAGGCAGGATTCCTGGGGTCCGTTAACCAGGCCCCTGCAGATGCTCTCTGTTCCCTGAGATGCTCTCTGGCCCCTGCAGATGCTCTCTGCAGAGGTTTGCCTTGAGTTTAACGGTGATACAGGCCTTCCCTGACTAAACATGGCACAGCAGAAGCAGCTGGCAGGTGAGCCGAGTTCTGGCATCCTGACTGACGCTGATCGACAGCCTCAACGCTCAGCCAGAGCCTTTTTCAAGTCTCATTCTTCTCTGCACTTTGTAATTTTTTTATTTATATATTTTAGGCAAATGTCCTTTCTATCATTCCGGATCTAAATCCCGTATTCCGGAGCAGGCTCCCGATGGACGGCACGCCAAATGAAGACCTAGGGTTGAGCGAAGGATTACAGGCCTCTGTCTGCAGCTCAGAGAGACAGCAAACTGGCACCTCGTCCGTACCAAGCAGAGTATAGCAATCAGGTTTACAACAGCCTGTATATATCTGCTGCAAATTTAATTATATATCTAGTACACATTAAATTATATACAATTATGGGGGGGGGGGGGATAAATTACAGAAAAGGGACTTTGAAGAAGATGTTGGAGTGTGCTTGGAAGTTTGTGGTGACTGTATAACAGCCCGACCGGCCGCACCTTGATGTGTGAATTCCCAAAGCAACGTGAGTTCAGAAAGGGCCAAAGAACTGGTGCCTGAATTGCAAGTGAACTGGTCACAGAAAAACAGCCCGATGGAGGACAGGCGTCTAAGGTCTTGACATCATATGCCACACGTGGACCAATAGGAACAAGCAGATAAGAGGATTTCTGATTTGATTGGGGCAGCATGCGGCTCAGCTGGCTGATGTACCTGTGATCAGAGGATTGCCGGTTTGAGCCCAACCTAATGAGAACAGCCACATGGTTGTGTGCCCTTGAGCAAGGCCCTTAGCCCCCAGCTCCATGGGCATCCTGCAGGTGGTTGCTCATTGGTGGGCACCCCGCAGGTGGTTGCCCATTGGTGGAAAGGAAAGGAAAAAAAAAAAAGGAAGGAAAAAAAGAGAATTTTCCCATTGGGGTCAATGAAGTATCATCAGTTTAAAAACTTAATAATGATAGACGGATGAATTGACCCGGGCTGTTCAAATCACGGTCCTCAAGGTCTGAGCACCTTTAACTGTGACTCAGGTGTGAAGACTCTGACCAATCAGAATCAGTAATTATTAAACTAACTACCTGGGAGTAGCAGGCAACAAGGCCTGTGTTTGGAATCGAGGTCCAGAGCCCTGAGACAGATGCTTAGATATATTAGATAAGTAGAAAGAAAGAAAGAAAGAAAGAAAATGTATCGATCCCAGAGGAAACTGTGGACAGCATATAGCTGCTAAACACCACAGATATCTTGCCTTCAATCCAATATTACTGCAGACCATCATGAACACTGGGGTGAAGTCAGACACCTTTGATGTCGTCCCCAATCGGCAGATCGAAACATCATCAAACCATTATGGGAAGTTCTGGAGCACAAAGTGCAAACTATATTTTCAGGTCTGTCATCCATGAAAGAACTGGAAGCTTTTCTCCTTAAAGAATTGTCCAATATCCCAAAACACAAAGCCCAGAACTCAGCAGTCTTCCAAGTACGGATACCACGGGTTCTGTTCCTTACCGGGTCTCTGATATCAATACACTGATTTTGTTATTTTGTCACATGCATGTTAAAGAATATTCAGGCATACAGAAAATACTTAAAATCCAACAACTTTAAAAATAATAATTAGAGCAAATTCATAGAAATTTTCAAAAAAAGACTTTAAACACCAAACAAACCCAGCTGTTCTGGTAAGAATAGCTTGGTAATATAATGAGACAGTTATTAAGGATTCTGGCTGCGGCCCTTTTCCATGCAGCACGGCAAACAACACCAGAATGAGCCGGAATGAGCCGGAACACCGAGAGACATTTTGTGTGTGCCAGAGGGACGAGAATTCAGCTCTTCCTCGTCAAAGTACTCTTCAAGGTGCAGCTAAAAAAATCCTTTATTAAATCATGGCAATAACAAGACTAAATATTTATGAGTCTCTGTGTGTTCTCATTACTCATAATTCACGCATGCTTCGCAGATTATAAAGCATTGTCTGATATTGTAGCTGTCTGGCCTCTAATCCAGCATATGAACGCATGTACGTGAAGGAAGACGCTGATCCAGACAGTGCAAAGGATTGTGGGATTGCGTTCAATGTGTGGGTCACTCTGACTGAAATGCATTGTGTTTATTGAAAATTCACAAACAATATCATAATAAGCCCAGTCCAACAGTAATAAAAACATGAAGTTTGTAGTTCCTTACAAATAGTTTCCTTGCAGCAGACTGCCTCTCCTCTACCTTTGCTCATTGCATGCTGCTTATATATTAATAATATAATACTATTCCTTAAAGGTAAATACGGTATCTGGGTGCTAAAATTATTCAGCTAACCTGATTAGCGTTCTACTGGAAAGGAGAACAGGGAGAGGGCTTTGCATCTGCGGTTAAAAACAAAAACGTGAACATCAACATTAAGACAATTAATGTTTGTTACAGTTCGTACATGCTTGCACTTTGTTTTTAAAGAGATGTTTGGGAAAAGCTTATTTTCTAAGAATTGTACCAGAAAGCATGTGTATTTATTGTCTTGGATGCGCAAAATCTGTATCTGTGAGGAAGCAGTCATCTCCGGTAACTGTAATTAATCACTGTATTGATGAGTGCAGTGGGTAGGCTGGAAGCTGTGCTCTCAGAGAGCCGTTTGCTATTTTGTATCAGCGATGATATGCATTGAAGGATGAAGTGAACTGTGGCGTCTGGCGCTGTGTTCCTATTGGTGTATTCCTGGGTGGCTAAGCTCTGGTGACTAAGCATATTAAGGACGGGGGAGCCAATCGAATCACAGAGGCTTACGACCAAAATGGCTGCCATGGGGCCGGTTATCTAACGTGATTTATTGTGCTGAAATACACGCCGGCACCAGGAAACGCCTGATGCACCTAAGCTGGTTTTTAAAATGTGAACGTTACGATTTATATTCCGTAAACCCATATAACGTACAGGTAGGCGCTTGAACGTCTGGTAATGGAGGTGTCTGGAAATGTATTACGGCCTGTATTTTTTTAATTAATTGAGTGTATTCCACAAATGACGGTGTTCCCATGTTTCCTGTTCCAGGGTCCAGTTCTCCCCAGGAAGTGGGGATGCTGGACCCATTTATCACCAGTAAGGCCTTATTGCTGGCAATTTTCATAGTCTGTGGTGCCAGCTGTGGAAGTCTTGAAGTATTTGTCGAAAATACTCTGTTGCCTTGGAGCCCTGGAAATATTCTACTGACTAATAGCTTGAAAATATCAGCCTGGGAAAAAGAATTGACCTGAAAACATCAAAATGAAAATATCAGTAGGGGAAAAAAATTCAAAAGTTAAAAAAAAAAAATCTGGAATCATCTTTGGGCAAAAAGATCAGTCTGAAAATACCAACCTGAAAGCTGGTAGAATATCAACAGACGCAGCGAGCAGGAAAATCAGCGTGAGGCATCAGCCTGGAAACAAAAACCTTGGAAAATCAGCCTGGAAACATCAGTGAGAAAACAGCATCCTGGAAATGACAGCTGGAAAAAAAACACAATCGGCCTGGAAGCATCAGGATTAAATAATCAGCTCAGTATCATCAACCTAGCAACACAGGCCTGGAAACAGCATGAAAACATCTGGTCAGAAACATCATTCTGAAAACATCAGCATGGAAATACTAGCCTGAAAAAAAAATGTATTACAGAACCATCATCCTGGCAACGATGTGAAAAAAGCAGCTCGGAACCTTCATCCCGAAAATATCTGCATGAAAATGTGGGAAATGTGTCACCTATTTCTGGGCCGGCTGTCAGGCAGGTGTTATGTGCAGTGCATGCTGGGAGGGCTCTGAGCTGCAGGGAGGAGGGCTGTAACCTTTGGTGTGGAAGAGGTGTCCTGCATTGCAGTGAATTTACGCTGGAGGCTGTCCGGCTTATGGAAGGGCTTCCCTAAGCACCAGGGAGCAGCAAACGGCGTCTCCATCGGGGAGGGGGAGGGCGGCCAGGGGACGGGGCTTTCCAATTTAATCTTGCTCTCGAATCCTTATCACCTGTGTGGTTCCATCAGGGTACCAGGGGAGCCTGCAGTTAGTCTTGTGCATAGGAAGAGGAAAGAGGCACCTGAAAGGATAATAATTTCCGGATGAAATTTTAGGTGGGCAAAAAGTGGCGATAAAGGAGAGGAGATCAGATACCGGCACTGATGGAGCAGATAAGGAGAGGAAGGTGTGATCTGTGTGAATCAGAGTAGAGCTGCAATGAGCGATAAGCTCTCTGGGACAGATATTGTATCACTTTTCCATCTAATGTGTCTACAGGCAGATAAAATCACTCCATAGTTTTCAGAATGACAGCAAGTCTAAGACGTGTCCGGATGTGCATAGCCCATTACAGACCCCCATGACATCTTTGGCTCCTTAACCTCCATAAATTTCTGGTGTGCTCCTCCCCTTTCATGAGCAGCCTGAGGTAAATGTTTCATTTAAGCTTGCTGGTTGTTTAAAATGTGGCTAGAACATGGAAGCTGAAATCCTGAATGCGTAATATTGAGAGTGGAATTAAAGTAAAATGTGAAATGGTAAGTGGGATGTGGAAGTAGAACATGGAATGTGTAAAGTCGAATGTCATATGTGAAAAGTGTAAAGTTGGATGTGGAATGGGAACTGGTCAATGTGTAAAGCGGCACATGGAATGTGTAAAGTGTGATGTGGCGTGCGAACTGGCAAATCTGTTTAGCAGGATGTGGATTGTGACCTGTTGAATGTGTACAGTGGGATATGGAATGTGACAGGTGGAATGTGTATAGTGGGATGTACAATGTAGCCTATTGAATGTGTACAGTGGGATGTGGAATGCGATCTGTTGAATGGATATAGTGGGATGTGAAATGTAGTCTGTTGAATGTGTATAGTTGGATCTTGAATGTGATGTGCTGAATGTGTAAAGCTGAATGTGCAATGTGACCTGTTGAATGTGTACAGTGGGATGTGGAAGTGACCTGTTGAATATGTACAGGGGGACAAACAATGTAATCAGTTGAATGTGTGCAGCCGAATGTGGATTATGACATGTTGAATGTATAAAGTGGGATGTGGAATGCTATTGGGAACCTCTACCCTCTAGCTGATGTGTCTTCTTCCTTGTGTACTGTTCAGTTCAGACTAGCTTTCATGGCCTAGAACAACCTGATCTATGGAAGACCAGCCCATAATAGCTTGGAGGGTGCAGGTCAATCCTTTTGGATAAAGCACAGAGTCTGAACCTGGCTTGGTATGACAGTGAAGCAGAAGAGTGAATTTTGTGCAGGACAAAACTATGCTTATGCCCCTGCTTTGTTCCTCATCTAAATATCATGTGTCCTCCTGGGAGTTTTTTCCAGCTGATTTGAGTGGGACACTGGTAAACCCACCCGTGTGTGTGTGTGTGTGTGTGTGATGTATGTAATTGTCACAGCTGTCTGTTACTATCGCTGTCTACAAATCCAATTACAGCATCCCACAAAAGGGGGGTGACGTGAAAAACTGACTGCTGTAATCGAGACGCTGATTAAACATGGTCGAAGAAGAACTTTGGGCCACTGTGGGGCCAGGGATGAAGGTTTGGGGTAAGATGCAAAGCATGTACACCAACGGACAAGTGGCACTGCTAGCATGGTGGGGGAGTGGGGGGGCTGGCGGGGGGGGGGCTGGAGCCCGCAGCAGCTTAGGGAGGAAGGACAGTTTGATGAATGTCTTAGTTCTGGCTCAGAGGGACATATATCCCCTACTGCCAGCTGTCTGGTGGGGCAATTAACGCAGTCAGTGGTAGATGAACACAGCGCCAAATCCCAGAGATAGTCAAAGACATCTGCTAAGGGCTGCGGTGTCGGCCATTTCTGAAATTCAAAAAGGCGCCTGAAGCATGTCCCTTTGGCAGCTCGGCATTATGGGAATGAGGAGGCGTGGCGATCGGCACGTCCATCGATTATTTATGCTGGATGAAAACAAAATGAAACATAGCGGGACCTGCTGCCGAATGCGGGCCTGGTGCCGTTTCAGACTGAACAGTAATCCTGCATAAGTAACATTTCAGTCACGGCCCTGTACAGGTACAAAGTCCCCCGGGAAGCCCCTTCATGCTGCTTTCACGTGTAAGTATTTTTAAAGAGCTCCAGTGGGATCCAATTACGAGCCCGGTTTCAACCAATAGCGCGAGGGGAAAATGATTCGGGGTGAAGCCACGACAGGGGTCCAATGTTTAAATCATTCATGGATATGGAAATTCAACAATCTTTCATGCATAAAATTAAAATAATGAATATGTTACAGTTTCAGGGTGTTTCCGTAGCACACTGATATATTTACCTTTACTTTCCCGCTCGTTTATATGTAGTTTCGTTATGCTTTAGCGGCTGCGGCTGCCTGATGTTAGCCAAAGCACAGCTGAGGGCTTTCTGAGGGAGGCGTCTCCGTCATTCTAAGAAGCCGGAAATGGATTAACCTCTAGCTGTGAGTGGAGGCCCTTTGAGTACATGTAGTATTTCTTGGGAGAGAAAAATTGATTGCAAGGTGCGATTAAAATGCTGCCTTTTTAAATAAGCCGGTATGGTCCTTTTCTGTAGAGAACATTAGCAGACGGGCGCAGAGAAAATCACAGGTATGCGGAGCTGTTTGGTGTGAGTGTAACACTCCAAAAAAAGCACGTGGCCCCGCAGGTGTGTGCGTGAGGAAACGGCACGCACATGGGAGCCAGGAGCTTAGCAGGGAGTGCCGGGGGTGGGGGGGGGGGGGGGGGGGGGTTC
>JAODJW010000048.1:1162964-1174472 GCA_026777045.1 Hyperopisus bebe
GGGTGGGGGGTTTTGAAGTGGCGGTCGCGGGGGTGCTGGACCCCGCCCTCTGCCGCCGGCGGGGGCGGAAGGACCGTCCTGTCGGTGACGAGGGGGGAGTTCTTATAATAGTCCTCGTCATCGGACTCGGTCATCTCCCCCGAGCCATAGGCTGACACCTCAATGGGGTCCTCGCAGTCTTCCTGGTCCAGGGGGCAGGGGGGGCGGGCGTTGGCCAGCGTCAGGGACTCTTTGGTGGTGTCGATCAGGGTGACAAAGGGGCGGTAGGTGGGGGGCGGGGGGATGACTGGGTAACGGGTGGCGATAGACGGGGGGTCTAGGGAATCCACTGTAATTATTGGCAAGACTAATTCCCCTCCTAGGACAGGAAAGAGAGAAGGTGGGAGAAAAGGTGTCAGTGGACGCTAGGAGCTTGGGGGGGGCCAACAGAGAATCAGCCACTTTCAAAACAACAACAACAACACAAGAATGAAGCTCCAGTAGAACAACACTAAGACTAATAGGTTAGTTATACAGTTAGAGTCTATTTAGATGTTAGTCCTCTATTTAAAAAGGTGTTCTGGCTACTCTAAATTCATACATATACATAAATATTAAAAATATATACAGTACAGGAAATAAAAAGTAACAGAGATCCAGAGTAATGGTTACTCTTAATGTATTTCCTGAATTCCCCTGACTGAGTAACTACGTTACTAAACTAGGTCAGTGCTACAACATAATGTTACAATAAGACTAAACAACAGTTAAATGTGTCTCTGTTACATCTCTCTCTCTCTCATTCTACCTTACACATCTGATTTCCCTTTTAGACTTGCTTTGTGTCTTTGCCTTTGCTTAAATAAGATAGCAAACCACAGAGTTTAGGTCACTTACATCAACAAATTGGCCGCATGATTTTAGCATGAAAAAAAAATTACAAAAAAAGAAAGCTGTGTAAGATTGTCCTGGTAGAAGCACAACTTTACCCCCTTTTAACTTGCGTTAATTATTCCTGCAAACGTGTGTTTTAGAAATATGGTTTAATATCTTGCCTTGTCCTTAGAGAGGTGCAAGATGGTTGGCTAATTGTAAAGGGGAGGCCAGGAGAAGAAGGGGAGCAATCCCAGAATCCTCTGCCTATCACCAATCCCACCCCCTCCCCATTCACCCATTACCCATAATGCATCTCCCACCCCCAAAAACCAAATGAAAACACACTAACAAGAATGATATTCCCATGTTTCAGACCTGGTTATACACTAAAACGTTATTATTGGTAATAAAGCTGTTTTAAATCATCTAGTGTTATCATTACTCTGAGCCTGGTTTTGAAGTTTCAAATGGCTTCATTAACGCATGTTTATGAAAATCCTGACCCCCTCCCCACCCCGAAAAAAAACAAAAACAAAGCATCTCAGAATATATGCATTTTGTTTAAAATGAACAGAGAGGAATAGGAAAATGGTAAATTAGAAGGTACAGTTAAAGAATGACATTGAACAGCGCACATGACTAAGAAAGCGGTCTCATTGTTGGGCTGAATTACAAGGCCCCGATCTTTAAAGTAAAAAGTTGGAAGAAGCAGAAATGAAAACACTTTAGGCTCATAAAGCAGTGGACATCTCTGTAAAAGCATCAGCAATCGGCTGCTTGCAGCATTCTGGAAAGTTCCGCTCTTATATCAGTCAGATTAGGACGTGCTTCACTTTAGTCGCTTTTTATGAGGCCATGTTTAAGCAAATGTTTAATTATAGTGCAAGTTTTTTGGTTATAGCCCTTGTTTTTCAGGTGTGTGGAACACTGATTGGAGTTGCAGGGAGGGGAAATTGGATGGACTGTTTTAAAGATGGGGGGACGTTTGATATTTACAGGGTGAGGTGGCCCGGGCGGACAGGTTGGTGTGTGTGGGGGGGTTGCACTAAAATGTCTGATAGGGGGGCTTGTGGTGGTGTGTGTGGGGGGGCAGTGTGTTTATGACTCATAGAGCTTGGAACCATCCCCTTTAACTGTTTACGCAGCATGGACATAGAGAAAAGGTTACACTTTCTCCCAAATGTACATTGAAATAAATAACAGTAAGACTGCAGTCGCAAAGAAAATCACGTCAGGAAACAGGAAAGAGCAGTTCAGAAGCACTCAGGTTTGTATAATTATACTGTGGTGAAAGCGTCCCACACACAATTCACGGTGCTGTGTTTGTGTCTGAGGGAAGAGTACATCAACTATGCTTTCCCTGAAAAAGGAAACCCAAACACTGAATGAGAAGCTGCAGAAAATGTTCACCTTCACGGTTTCGATGGCCTCAACTCCTCCACTGTGCGTCTATGAGCCCAAGAGCGTGTTGTTATTCTCTAATGAGCAGTTCATTTAAATGAATGGATGTCTCGCTAAGTGAATACATCACCACGTAAACATACAAATTACGGAACAAACAAATAGATGACTGACTGGCTGAGAAGCCCAACGAAATTGAGAACGTTCGCCGACACATTAATCAAACGATTAAGTAAACTCCGGCAGGTTCTGCCCGCGTTTCTCCCCATTTATAGATGCGGAAAATAATTATCTCCTGACAGCCTGTCCACATATCCCATGGGCGAAATTGTCGGCCACGTTTGATGGATGCAAACAAGGGACGCAGCTGGGAACAAGAGCGACTGCTCCACTATGGACTCAGTGGTTATAATTAAGGGATATGAGTGAGGAGATCGTGTAAAATCTCAGCCTTACTCTGTACTCTACCCTCAGAAACAACACACAGACTTGGAAACAGTGCGGACATCTGCTCTGGGTGAAGCGGGGGTGTTTCCAGAACATTCATGAAGTGTTTTAGAAGCTATTTAGGCTGGCATATTTTCAGACCCTTTTTGTCACGCAGCTGTGATTGGTCGAATGGAATGTTTGCTGGCTTTGTGTAATTTAATTTAGCAGTTTTTAGCAATTTCAGCGTAACGTATCACAGGGCAAAACACAATAAGAGCTGCCAAGAATTGCACAGGTGAGAATAAATCCTCTGCCTTCATTTCCTTCGTGATAAACGTGGCGATTTGATATTAAAGCAGGGTAAGGACCGAGCGCTTGCTGCTCACGGCGGACAGCGAGACACTGGTAGCAAACCTCAAGCATGTCCCTTTCAGCATTTAGGGTAAGGAACAGTGGCGAAAGTAACTGTCAGCCAAGAAAAGAGGTTATTCTCAACAAAACCCAGCCTAATGATAACTGCTTTTCTTCAGAAAATTATGGATTTATACATAACAGAAGAGTTTGTCCTGAACTTGAGATGTAACACTGGTTTCCATCTCGACTGTAAAAAGTCTGGTACGTTTACATCCTTCGGGTACGGGGACACGAACAATCATGCTATGATCTGTGAGGCCACCCCAAAGGCTTCTGGGATTGAAATATGGGAGGGGCCTGGCGCTGAGCACTTGCTTATGACACCACACTGCCAGAGAATCTCACAGAATCACCCGGAAATCAAAGTGAGCTCCTGCCATGGAATATTCTGGAAATCAAAGCTGTCCTGAGCTGACATCGCCTGCTGAGAGATGGCAAGCTTCATTTTCAGCTTGATTTAGTTCTGCAGGGCTGCCATTAAGTACAAAGGATATTCCCTCCATAAAACATGCGTGTGTTACGGGGCACAGGGTCAAAGGTCAAAATACTGACACCATCCCTGACGGCACAGGGCATGAGATCATCCAGGATGAGAAGCCAGTTCATCACAGAATTATAATAATACTGAAATTAATGATGTGGTTCATTTTACCTCTAGGTAAAAGAAAATACCGTATATAGGACACTTAAATTATTATGACAATTAAGTATAAAAATACAGCCCAAGTATAATATAATTCAGGGTCACACATGGCCAGAGTCTATTTCTGGAGATAAGATAAAGTACCAGGTCATCACTGATACAGACACACCCAGAGTATGGGTCTTTGGACCCCACGCGGGGTAGGAATCGAACCCGCTACCCAGAATGTGCCAGGCTACACTGATGTCATCCAAAGCGATACCCAAAAAAACGCTTCTGCCCCATAAAGGCAAGAGATCAAAGTGAAATTACTTGGAAAAAATTGAATGAAATTTCCCAAATACATTTATCAGTGCTGATAGCTTTTTGGAAGCTTCTGCAACCCATGAACCCTCCCTCATTTCAAACAGCAAGTATGTCATTTACACTGCAGTGACGGTGATGGAAACGGGAAGCTGGTGTACGGTGAAGCTGTCGTACATACAGTCCAGGGGAAGCGGTGATGTACAGTGAAGATCTCTGATACACAGCATTTTACCAGCCCATAGCAGGTCTCATTTAGGTCTTTTCCAGGGGACTCTGCTGCTCATAGTGTCTTGTAGAATCTCACTACAATGACTTAAAGAAGTGGAATGGCACCGGCCAACAGCATTAAGCTTTTGCATGTTATCGTTAAATGACACAATCTTTTGTGTTTCGTGGTTTGTCAGCAAATCTCTTCGCCTTTCAGTGGCAGACAGCGGAGAACAAGCAGAATCAAACTGAGACAGAAGGAATAATGCATCGATTTTTCCATAATCGCTTTTGCAGTGTTGGGTCACGACGACCAGACTTCAGGGAGGCGCGGGGCAGGAGGCGCCCGGGATGAGCCGGCGGGGGATATGTTCACACGGTCACACACTGTGAGCTCCCACGTGTTTACAGAAGGATACTGGACACACACACACACACAAAACAGTGGATGGGGGGCACAGTGTTGCTCAGCAGGTTAGGATGTGCTTCCTGTGGTCAGTGGGTTGTTGGGTCAAATCCCAGGGTCAGCAGAGACACGAGGAGGCACTGCGGTTCTGAAAAAGGTGCAATCGAGTCATTTCACCGAAATGTTATTTTCAAATCGATTAAATGAACCTGGCAGGTTCCTGGCTAGCATTTGCATCGCATGAAATATTCTAGCGATGCATCAATCTGATGACAACAAGCTGACTGCGGCTGCCGTGTGATTTGTGCCTTTCGATGGCGTGCTGAGAGTTACAGTTGCAAGATCGTAGACCGTAGCCCCAAATCCGTGCTCCTCACAGAGTGGACATGGAGCCTTCCGGAACACGTTCCCAGAAGAGACGATGCATGTTCTTCTTTACCTGTAATCGCAGACAGCAGTCATCCTCCTTGGGGTCTCCCCTGCCGTCCTGTGGCAGTCCAAAGGCACATCATTGGCCAGAAAACCCTCCGTCTTGGCATGAATTTGTGCATGTCCTGCCATGGAGATGTCGATAGGCGGTTGTGGAAGATGGATGGAAGGGCTGACTTCTCCTGACCAAGTCAGTTTTGTTTTTGGATCGATTTCCTCTCCAGATGCTGAGCTCTTCATTCCAGCATGGCTCTTGATTAATTAATTAATTGCTTATCCTGGAGGCTAGCGTAGGTACACTTTGGGGTAGACCAGTCCATCATGCTAAACCCAACCAACCTAAACTGTCTTGTTATACTCCCGGTTTGTCACGGGCTGTGCTTTGACCTAAAATGACTGAATTCCTTATCCACACTGGTTTACTCTGACGACGGTCCTGATGTTTAATCGTTATGGAGATTGACGGGTGTTGGGACTCGGTCTTCGTTCTGCTTTAATGCGGGCACGAGACCCAGACAGGGAGGCCAGGTCTGTTGTCAAGTCTTGCCTGTTGTTTACAATATAAAAAAAACGCACAATTGATCTTTCAGAGCTCTC
Source organism: Hyperopisus bebe (assembly GCA_026777045.1). Classification (NCBI taxonomy): domain Eukaryota; kingdom Metazoa; phylum Chordata; class Actinopteri; order Osteoglossiformes; family Mormyridae; genus Hyperopisus; species Hyperopisus bebe. Next base: position 1,168,652 of record JAODJW010000048.1, read on the forward strand.
TCTCTGACACTCTTTCATGGAGACTAGCTCCTATCACGAGATCAAATTCAACGTCACTGAAGCCTGTCGTCCTTAAGTACATGTGCCCTAAGCATCAAAAAGATCTCACTTAATTCCTTACAAAATTACCAGTTGCATAATAACACCAGAAGACAACGGCTGAAATTAAATGTGTCTTGAAGATTAATTTAGCAAAACCGCAAGTTAATGATATTGAAAGGCTGATTATTTTATCCTTGGGGTGGTTCCGAGTCCCTTTATGTTAACAGGAACCCAGTAAAGTTAATAAAATACAGTATATAATTAAACCAACTGTGAAGTTTTTTATATATATTTTATATATTTTTTTATAACGGCTGGGAAATAATTGAGAACTCGCTTCCAATGTCCTTCACCAGAATGGAACATCTTGAAGAAAAGCTTTTACCTTCGGGTCTGACCAGGAACATTATTAATTCAGGCAAAACTGTTCCAGAAAAACAATCCTAAAAAATCTGAGAATGGTCATTTTTTTCTTAGATAATCTTATACTTCAGATCAAGTGCATCTTGAGGAACCCAACAAGCGCGTCTGTCTCGTAAGTGGTGAGGCAGCGATTGGTAAGCATGAGGTCGGTTGTTTGCAGCAATTGTTCAGGTACTTGAACAATCCAGGTAACCAAACTTAAATAAACAGACAAAGTATACAGCAAGCAGAAAGACACAGGACCTTAACACAACAGCCATGAGGATCTTTAAAGATCACAACCAGCTCCTTAAATCCCTTAGTGTGTTAAATGAGAACTGTGAAAGACATGATCATCCATCCATCCATCCTTCCATCCATCCATCCATCCATCCATCCATCCATCCATCTGATTCTCCAATACAGGAACAGGGGGGCCCTGGAACCCTTCCCAGACAAGGGACACCCTGGATGGGATGACAGTCCATAATAGAGTATTTAAGATATTTACCAGGATGTGTGTACTAGTGTTACTGCTCTATTAGGGGTGTTCTCCACACACACACACACACACACACACAAACACACACACACATACAGGTTTGTAATTATATCTTTGTGGGGACTCTCCATTCATTTCTATGGGGAAAACTCTAATCCCAACATAACGGCCTTAATCTCTACCCAGCCCTAACATTAACCATAAGTAACCAAACAAAACATGAGACTTTTGGCATTTCTACTTTTTTGATTCACAGATCTTTGTGGGGACCTGAAAAATGGTCCCCACAATGTAATATAAACCTGATCATACACAGACACACACACACAGACACACACACACACACACAAACACACACACACACAGACACACTTCTGATGCATCATGTAGCAAATATGTCCTTCATTCTAATAGGGACCCAGGGATTTATTCTGGGCAAGATTATAAATACGGCTGTCAGTTCATTTACCACAGCATCTAAAAACTAGGTGTTTATACACAAGTGCTTGATTTCATATGCATAGAAAAAGTACTTTTAATGACACAATAAACAAAGGCTGCTACTGAAAACCATGTTTATCTCCAAAAAACACTCAATAAAATGGATCATAACAACAACAACAACAACATTAAGAAGCTAATTTTCGCCTGTTTAACAGCGATCATGTATGGGAAATATGATGGCCACTTACGGTGTTTCGATTATCATATTCTGAATGGTAAAAAATCCACATAGACAGTGAGGGGAATTGAGTTGGGGTGGGGTGGCATTTAAAGCTCTAGGTATTGATCTACACCCAGACGCAGTCAGGACTATGCAGCCCACAGTCACATCAGAGGGGCATGGCCTACTGATTGGCATAGCATCCGCCAATGGCGCGTTAGTATCCAAAATGCACGACACCCACAAAGCATCCTCACACGGACATTTACCTGTGGATTTGAAGTCTGACCTCAACTGGCAAGGAGGAGCAACTACAAGGAGTGTAATGGGATTCATGATTTAACCGGCGGCAAATCATAAACTTAATTTGTGGTAATTCAGCCAGCACGAGAGCATAAAATTATGAAAACCGACAGATAAATCACATTAAAAAAGAAAAAAAAACGCAATAACACATTAACTAATTATAAACTGCCGTGAGGAGGAACTCTGAAACAGCTACGCTAAATGCTAAATCTAAACAGAAAAGCACAATCTTCCAGTGACTGAGAACAAAAGGTGCTTGTTAAAAAGAAAACTGTACATTTTTAGGCACAACCAACTGACATGATAAATCGGCCTGATACTGTAATAGCAAAAGGCACTGTAGACAACATTATAATCTGCCTGGCTTTCTTCCCGTCTCCTGTAAAGAATAATTTTCTTTACTAATGCCCCCCTCTCCTGACGGCTGCTTCTCTGCTTGCGTCTTGCCCGTGTTTTCACCTTTAGCTGACTTGCGGCCATGTTTAATTGGCACCAGTGCGGGTAGCTCGTCGGGCACTGTAAGCGCAGCGCGTGGCAGGGACGCAGATGGCGGCCAGATCGCAGCACTCGCCCAGGAGAGACCCATCGCGGTGGCCAAAGCCGATCCCAGAGCGAGGGGTGTTTTTCCGACCTCGATGATGAAATCTCCTGCAAGTGCTGATGGCTTTGTTCCGTTCAAAGGGTTTCGTTTTTTTGAGTCTAAAAAGCTCCGTGTGAGCGCTTCATGTAACCAGTAGTGTTCACTTAATTTTCTATTGTTATTCTGATTAAATTATTTGCTGAAAAGATAAAAAACCCCAGATAAAATTAGATATTGTTTCTGAAGCACATCACTACGGAAGGCGTCTGCAGGGAAAGCGACATTACGGTTTTATGAGGAACACAGTCATTCCTTCAGAAACCAGAAGAACAAAGTTTCTGGGGCCACAGGTAGTTTGTGCTCTTGTTTTTTGTTTTTATTAAAGTACTTAATTAGTTCGCCTACACTGTCAGCTGCAGACGCTGCTGACATCAGACAGAGGGCTTATTTGTTTCACAGTATCAAGTCATAATTGTGTCTGAGAGTCTGAGAGTTCCCAAGTATAGTGATCAGGAATGGCTCACTGGGAAGTGGAACGTCTCTATGCCTACAAGACTGGGGGGGAGGGGGGGTAAATTCCAGCCCATTGCATGTAGGCAGCTTGCATTATGTCGCTCTGGTGCATAGACTTCCTCTTGTAGTCCAAAGACTTGCAGTTGGGTGAATTATTGTCTACAAACCGCCCAGTGTTTGCGTGCTGTGATGAACTGGCATGCCACGCTAAGTGTCCCCAGCCCAATGGTGACCCTGTGTCCCCATAACCCTGACCCAGGTAAGCGGTCAGACGCATGGAAGGCGATTCTGCATGAGGCCTAAGTCTCCAGTAATCTAGTCAAGAATTCGGTGTCGTGTTCGATCCCCTCGAAGCGATCGGCTGTGGCCGCTCTCCCGCTAATTCTTTGATCAATGTTTCCTGGCACAATGGGGACTGGTCCTGGTTTATGATGGGGACGTGAGGCTGGAGGTGGAGGTGTGGAAGCTGGGGCAGGGTGATGAGCTGGGTAACACCCGGAGATGTTCCTGATGTGTGCTCCTGTCCGTCACAGACACCTCATTAAAAAGGCCGCAGGGTGTGAAGAATGATGCAGGGGCTGGAATCGAAAAGGGCCAAAGATTAATTACACCCATGAAAGATGAAAAAGGCCTGAGAACTTATTAAAAATGTTGGACGTCCGCCAAATGCGTCCCAGAAGGCTGGATCTCTCCATCCTGTTCCCCCGTGCGGATGTGATGTAAGTTCTGATGCGATCCCTCTTCAAAGCCTGTGATTTCGCCGCCATTCCTCCGTCCCGGGGACCCGCTGAATCGCACATCGCCGGTTAGTGATGGATTCTCATTCACGAGTCGCACACGATGCTAGAACCCAGGGCTCTCCAACCTCGACGACTGTGCCTCTGCAGAACGGACAGCTTTTGCTTCCCCTCAGAGGCTCTGCTAAAGGAATTACTCTGGTCAGCATCCCACAGAGAGCTGGATCCGTGACCCGGCACCTTCCGGTCTGCTCCAGATTGCCGGGTCCCCTGGGGTTACACTTCAGGAAGTATCTCGCTGCGTTAAACTCCAGACGGGCTCATTAAGGACACGTGACATGCAAAGGAGTAACTGGGGCACTACAACGGCCAAGCAGCCTGACCTTTGACCCGCACGTCGCCACTTCCAGTCACTGCAGGATCTCTAATTTTTGGCTCTTTGACAAGCGACATAGCATCAGTCATGCGACAAATATCGAACAAAACTCTTGCTCTGTACACGTATTAACCAAAGAAGCAACATTATAAACTTACATACAGCATTTGAGAAGTAATGCAAGCAACGGCCATAGTTCTGTGTCCCATTACCGCTGCTAAAGATGCAAATCAATGAATTATATGATGCCTCTATATTAGACACGTTACGTCTATTAAACTAAACATCCACACCGACTACACACTGTAAAACCTGATGTGATATCCTGTAAATGTTTTATTAATATTCTGGTTTTTGACCACAGGCTATTATTAAAGTTAATTGATAATTACAGTGGGTACTTACTAATGCTTTTTAGATTAAGATATGGACAGTTTTGCTCATACTATCTGCTTTTTATGAGTTAGATCTTATTCTGTGCTTATTCTTGGCAGTTCTCATGCAGAGACATAGTTAAACCAGATGAGAAATATCTGGGAGGACCAGAAAAACTAAAGAATCAGAGTCACCCTCGTTCAGAAAGTTGAGGAAGGATCATAGTCATTGCTTGCCAACCCAAAACCACCGCAACAAACAGTTAGTGTATCTGATATGGGTAAATGACGTGTGTGTGTGTGCCTGTGTTTGTGTTGGGGGGGGAGGGGGGTAATTCTGACCAATCACAGCTGCATGTGGGAGGGGCACTCATAAATATGGGAGGGGCTTGTGCCATCTTGGCGCCATCATTGCACAGAACTCCCAGAATGGACTCACCAGTGCCCGGTTCACATTCCTCAAGGTCCTCGTCATCGCTGGGGCACTCTGCTGAGGCCACGAGGATGTCATCCGTGTTCTGGAAGGCAGAGACAGGCAACAGTGAGAATGGTCTGTATTATAAAGGGGGAGCAGAGTGATATAATACCACAGTATCACTGTCAGCACAAAACGAAACCCAACATAAAAACTCAGACACTTCTTAGACTCTTTCATTTGCAATTTTGATTTAATCCGCTTAATAACTGTCGAGTCTTGAAGAAATTAATCCAGCAGGTGTTCCTGGCTCAAAGTCTCCCCATTCCATCTCAGTCCCCTGGTATAATCGCACAGATTACTCTCTCATCAAGTAATGAAGCAAAGAACGTTCTGCTGAAAATCGTTCGATTCCCGTCCGCGGATCGTTGGCCTTCAGCCTGGCAGAGACCCGGGGCGTTTGCGCCGCAAATGATCGGACTGATAGCAGCGTCGCGGTTTACCGCCACGTGCACCATAAGAGTGTGATTCTGCTGATTTTCACTGAACTGCATTTCATACACAGGAGTTAATGTTCTGGGCCGGGATGCCAGGTTCATAGAAAATGCAGCTTGATCACGCCGCCGATTGATTCCTGCTCTCTGCTTTGTCCCCCGCATCTCCGCTTGCCATTTCAAATTGCATTATTAATCAAAAGCCAAGGAGGAGATCCAGGCTGCGGCGGTTCCTGTGCCACACAGGCGAGAAAGAAAGAGGCTCTAATCAAATAAAGATCAGTGTGCAGCTATATGACGCCCGTAAACCTCGCCGAAGCTGGGACGCCCTCCACATCACCATTGTGATGTGATGACAATGACAAGAATAAGACGAAGCGGCGGGGTGGGGCGGGGCGGGCAAGGTGGGGCGGGGC
>JAODJW010000048.1:1196756-1210048 GCA_026777045.1 Hyperopisus bebe
GGGGGGCCCCCCCCCGGCCCCCCCCCGCCTCACGCCACACGCCCTGCACCCCACTGGCCAGGGTGGTGTGCGGCTCAGTATGTTAGTGTTAGTGATCAGAAAGTCATTGGTTCAAATCCCAGGATCAGAAGACTGATTTAAGCTTTGGACCTCTGAGCGAGGCCCGTGACCCCCCACCTGCTCCTGGCCTCGGCTGACTCTGCTTGTTCCTTTTTCAGAATCGTACACCGCTTGGATAAAAGCGTCTGCTAGATAAAAGGTAAATAGGAAACACAAGCTCAGAGAATGAGGGAAAGCAGAGAAAAATGCCAGATACACGAGCCTCAACCCGGCAGCCTGGAGGGGCGAGGCCACTGTGCTAATCGCTGAGCCACAGCGCCACCTACAGGCCAGGGAGGAACGCAAAGAGGAGCCTAAATCTGAGCCAGGCAGAAGGTAACTGGTGTGGACTTCAGGATGGGGCCAGCGACCTGGAGGCGACGTTTCTGAGTGGAAGCTCTCCAAAAGAGCAGATGGAGGACCTCTTTAACTGTGGCTTTTTCACCTACGGCCCCGAGGAAGACGCGGGCGAGGGCGGGGAGCCAGCAGTGCGAGCAGGCTGTCACGGGGCGGAGATTTTTAGATGGGGGATCCGGGGAGGGGCTCTCATCACCTACAGGACGTGCCGTTAAAGCTCGAGAGGAGAAGGGGAGAGAGGTGGCCTTCCAGCTGTATGCCGAGTCCGCAAGCTTTTACGTCCCAAGAGACGCAAGGCTTTCACAGCCATTGTGTGAGCGAATGGTCATGTGGCAGTGTGTGTGTGTGTGTGTGTGTGTGTGTTTTTGGGGGGGGGCAGGGGCCTGGAAACAGCTGCAGGGGAGGAGAGAGTGATAAGCAGAGGGAGCATTTGTGCCCCCGCAGGCCAGGAGGAGCAGTGCGATTGTATTATCTCATTTTTTTTTTTATACCCAATTTCTTGTGGTTCTCTTAGAGGTCATAGGGATGGAAAAATAAAAAAGAGCAGCTTCTAGTAAAGTAATGGGGGGGGGGCTTCAGCTTTACGATAAACTTAAAGCTGAACGATGTTGCACGCTTGGGTCGACATCTACGGTGATAAAAAAGCGAGCGAGCATCGCGGAAGGTTCCGGATTGACACGTCAAGTGTCGCCGCCTGATCGTAAACTACAGCTGAGCCCAAGCGGGTGGGGGTAATTCACGGGATCTCTCCGTACGGCCGCCGCAGATGGGGTTTGGTGGTTTTATTAGGCAGAAAGGGACACGGCCAGCTTCCTGAAGCAGATCCCCAAATCTATTAAAGGCCGTTTCATTACCTGCCGTGAAACGGGGTGGAGAGGGAGCACTCCGGGGGGAGCAGTCCCTCACCTGAGGAAGACTGCTGCGAAACCCCAAGCCACCGCCCCCCTCCTCCAGAAAGATGACCACACTCCGCTGATGTCATCATTTACGTTTCGTTTTCTGTGCGACTTTATCAATCGCACCTTTGCCCCAGTCAGTGTGAAATTGTGCAGCCGGTCCCGTCGGACGGAACGTAATCGGTGACTGCGCAGCTGCCTGATCTGCGCAGTCCCTGCCATCTCTAATGCCCCCCTCCCAGAAGGAAAATGGGGGATTCCACAGCACAGAGACGTGCAGCAGGAGAGTCAACAGGATGGGGGCAGTGAAATGGCCACGTGCTGCTTATCCTCACAGCTGGAGGCACTGGCTGGCGTCTCTGTGCACTGGCGCTTATCCTCACAGCTGGACGCACTGGCTGCCGTCTCTGTGCACTGGCGCCTCCTCAGACCGTTGGAATCACCTGCTGGACGCCGATAAGGCGCCCATTACCCCATCCCCCCCCCAGGGGAGTCTCGACTATCGATCAGGGCTGGGGGGTTCGCCTGTGCATGGAAACTCTAAGCGGAGGAAAGAAAATATTTCAATTTTCAGGAGGCCCTGCTTCCACATATAACCCCCCCCCCATCACAGAGCACTGGGCAGCCTGGCAGGGCTCGCTTTTGTGTCCCGCCCCGCTGGGGGGCAGGCAGCTGTCACGCGGATCAGAGAGACGGGAGTTAGCGGGTCATTGTGTTAGGCGCATCCAACCACTGCACTGGTCGTTCACCCAGTTCACCCAGTTCTTCCAGTTCAAAGCTGCCCCTGCCTTGTCATTCTGGTCACACTGATGCAACCTGGCAGCCCCAAGCATCCGTCCCATAGAGCCGGCCATCTCAAGGGGGGAATTAGCCAATGACGCGTGTCGATTCCTCTCGCCGCATTTCCGGTTCATTTACTGGCCAATCCCACACTTCAGTTCAGCTATTCTTTTCAGCGCAGCCTTGTCCACCCTCCCCCCTCAAAAAAAAACCCCACCTTCTTCCACCCCAGCCCACATGGCACGTCCAGTTTCTCAACTACTGGGTTGTGACCCAAAGATGGGTAGGGGGACCATTTTCATTGGGTCGTGAAATGCAGGAAAAAATATATCTTTAAAATTTTTTCTAACGTCCGACTTATTTTGTTTTCTAAAAATGCACGAAGGCATTGTGCTACTAATACTATTTACTGCAGTATTTTTGCAAAAAATTTGGTTCACAATTTTGAGAAGACCAGAGTGACCAGAGAGCATGGATCCTGAGGTTGAAGCAGGTAGAATCCCTCCCCGCTCTACACGTCTTCACAGGCCGGATCCGCTACACACTTTGATCGGGATGGAATTCCGACTTTCCGCTCTCCTCTGATGTTACCCTGATGCATCTCTGTCAGTGTGAAACGCGAGACACTTAGCAGCGTGTGTAAAAATAAACGCACAGCTGAAACAAATTCCCAGAAGAAGAAACGACGGCCCAAAGAATCACCGGCGGACGTGCTGGCAGCCTTGCGGAAGGTGGGCCCCGGGACTGGCCACAGGGGGCGCTCACGCGGCATCCAGAGCCGCAGATGGAGTCATGGAGCCCGGGTGACACTGCGTTACGCATTATCCCGCTGTTTCCCCATCATTATCCCCGTGACGAATGTGTCACCGCCAGAGCCCGGCTGTCCCGATGCAAGCCGGCAAATTGGCACAACACAAATGGCTGTTTTAGCGCCTTGACAAAGGAGACGAAGGTGTGGGAGGAACAGCTTGACAAATAGTATTAGAGAGTGCGACGGAGACGAGCGCGGCAGTCTCGCGGCAAACGGCCCGCGGCAAACGGCCCGCGTTTAGATCCGATAATGGGTCCCACGGACGAGTCACACGGCACAGCAGGGGTGGGACTGCCGTGCATAAAAGTGGGAGCCCCCCCTGCCCTACACCAAAGCTGCATGGGGCATCGGCATCACTGCTGCTCTGGTGTTTTAGATGGAGGGGGGGAGCAGCTCGGGTGAGACCGCTAGCACACGCATGGCACCGCGGCTTCCGCCAAGACGGCCAGGCGGGCGCTGCCCTGATGCGAAGGGTCCAGCACTGAGACATCCGATACTGGGAAACATCCGATACCGAGAAATATTCCATACTGGGAAACATCCGATACTGGGTAATCGAATCTCGGGTTTCGACTTGCATTGGGGGATTTATCGCGGTCGATCCAGGCCCAGGGGAAAATCCATAAGCTAAGCAAAGAAATAGCTTTAAACAAGCTCGGTGTGATAAAAGAGAAAGCGGACAGAAATGCCAGCCAACACCGTGGGCACTGCGGACGTGGAAAATGTCTTCCTCCGAGAGGCTTAACCCAGAGTGCGCCAAGGTCCCCAGGTGTGCGATGGCAGACGAGAGCTTTTCTCTGATTTCATCAGCCAATCACAAGGCTACTGAGACCCAGACATTTTGACGGCGAGGAGACTGAACTGTAAAAAATAGCTACGGAACGAACTGCATCCCAAGTGATCGATGGCTGCTGTCTGTTAGAAGGGTGAATCGGGGAGGTCGATATGCAAGAGGGACCTGGGCTTAGAGACAGAGCTCTGTGGGGGCGCCGTGGGGGAGCCAAGGGGAAGCGCTGCGTAGGTGAGGAGGTCGAGGTATGGCTGGGGCTGGAATATTCCAGAAGCTCCCACGCCACCCACACTGCGGTCACAATGGAGGGAGCTAACTGGTATGTTCGAGATATACTGGTGAGCGTCTGGCTCACAGTCGTGGACTACGGTAACATTTTGGGGAAATGGTCCCCCTCCGCTCCCAACTCCCCAGCGAACCACCTGCCTCTGGTTAAATTCAAATCCATCGCCAGCAAGATTCATGCGGCGATGCGGCTGGGGGTGTGTGTGTGTGTGTGTGGGGGGGACTTGTCAATTAAAGATATGAGACTCCTCGCCAGAAGTTTATCAGCGTCCTCCATGTGCAGAACTCTCTGGAAGCCCGGCTTGCTCACACGACCAGCCCGGGATGGAATATAAATCAATTTCCTCCGTGGAGAAAGGCGCTGATCTGTGTCAGCTCTGCCAGGAATCTGACGCCAGACTGACCCAGCGGAATTTCCACGCTTGGGGAATGAGCCGGGGGCCACGTCCCTGCCACTAGCGTCTGGGTCTCGGTGACATTTCTTTGGACTTGTGCTCTCGCCGTTTCCATCTGCACGCTCTGGGGATTCATGACCACTCAGCCCCTCCCTCCCGCGCCCCACCCCAGGCTCCTCCCTCCCTAAAGGCCCCGCCCCCCAGGCCTCACCCCCGAGGGCCTACCTGACGGGTAGCGTTCGATGACGGGCTGGTTGTCCACCTGGAGTGTGGCGTTGCCGCCACTGCGGGTGAAACGCACCACATGGTACTTGCCGTCGCTCACCGTGACGGCGTGCTCGTCGATGGTGATGTCGTCCGTGCCCACGTTGAAGATCACGCCGATCTTTCCCCGCTCCTGCAATGGGGACACAGGCGATGGTGGCAGCTGTCAGTCTGTGCTGGGACCCTCCCAGGAAAGACAGACCTCCATCCAGTGCAAACTCCCCATCCTCACACACATGACCCCCCCAGCCAATATCCATTAGTGTCTACAGACTGATTACCAACCCCCCCGACATCCTCACTGTTTGGAAAGGTCAAAACCATTTGCAAAAGCTGACTCATGGTGGGGGTCCTGTCTGGCAATGCTGGGGGGGGGGAGTAGAATACAGTGGAGGCTAATGTGAGAGCTTGACACACCCCAAGCCCCCCCTCCATGTCCTCTGTTACTGGCCCCAGGCATTAGGGAGGGCGAAGCTGACCCACCACAGAATCATCCCAGTACGCCCCCCCCCGTGGGCCGCTTGCGAGATGTTCAGAAAGCTTCCCAGACGGGGGGGTTAGCTGCCTCAAAGTGACCTCATCTGGGGGGGGGGGTGAGAAGGTATGACTCAGGGGTCAGGCGAAGACATTATTGCTCTCGGCGCTCAGGCCGCTGTGGGCTAACACGTTAAACCTCGAGATCTCAGTATTTCCAGGGCGGTGAGGTTAAACGGGCACCGGGTAGGTTGTGGGGTTAGGGCTCAGCGGTCAGGATCGCGGGGAGCAAGCCGCTTTAGCCCCAGTGCTTCTGTGAAAAAGGAATCAAGCTTGACAAATGGATACAGTATCAACCTGTGGGCAATGCAAGGAGCTGCCCGCTACGATTATGTCATTTGTAACCAGTTTGTTTAGTAGTCGATGTATCGGCTAGAAGGCGGAGCTTAGATGACAGCCCATGTTACAGTCGAAACTTCATTTCCATTGTGGCCCTTGTAGCATAAACATGCATGCCATTACGGTAATACACGCCGGCAATTTGGAGATATTTACAGAAAGATTAGCGCTGGTGTTCCACAACATTAGGGCTGTTCGCTGCATGGGGGATGCATATTGACCCCATTAAACAACGGAGCCTCGGGGATCTGTGCTTTTTAAAGATGATTCCTGCACTGTAGTAATGACATTTTAATGGCTACACCCTTGAGCTAAATGTCTCTGCTAGAAAAAAGAAAATCTTTATCTCCACAGGATGATCCATGTAAGGGTTAGTTACTGGTGGGAGAAATTTTTGCTGTCCAATAAGCAAACTTTAAATGAGGACTATCAAAATATGACATCTGAAGACACAGGATTATCAGCGTAAATAACAAAATTCTATCTCTGGTCACGTTCAAAGGAAGCAGACGGGGGATTAAGTCTTGTCTCGTTCCCACCTTATGTTTACAGGTAACGACACATATTGCAAGGTGTGAAATGTGAGGGTGGAAGTTTTACAGTTATTATGGTATCAGAAGGGTACAGAGAGCATTTCTGATTAACACTGAATGAATAACGAATTTCCTTTATTCTAAGACGGTGGGCTGAGGAATTTGAATCAGAGATCAGAGGCTGATTTCTCTGATGTGCCGTGACGCTGATGAGGTTTTATTTACATCTCATCTGCTCATTTAATAAGACTGGAACAGCAGATCGCGACCTCCCTTTAATTTCCAAATAACAGGTTTCCGAAATGTCGTAAAGCCGTCATCATACCGATGGAGGCGTATTCGTGTGCGGTGCTTCTCCTCTCATAAACAGAGGGATGGACGTAGATGAAAATGTCACCTTGTATTGGGACCCAGGAGTCATTTTAGTTGGTCTGTTACATATGACTGGTGGAACGCCATGACAAGGAGCTGCCCGCATATTTCAGACCTGAAGCTGACTTGGGTTTTGACTCCCCTTGTCCACTAATGGACAAAATCAGTACTGAAGCTGAAGAGAAGCAGCTGGTAACCGATAGGGCATCAGTTCATTGACATTGAGATTGAAGCTGTCACTTTGGCATCACTCAGAGGTCAGAGGTTGAACCAACGTCTGCATCATCGTTTGCATCTGTCACCAGTACCTCAGTGTCCCCGAGACAAAAGCTCTAGCCGGGGACCTGTTTAGAAATAACGAACCATACGTCCCACAAAATATGCAATTAATTATGAGCTCCAAAGAACGGTTATGACTTAATCAATTTTATATCGCTGAACTTACCAAACCTCCAAGTCGGACATTCTGAGGCAGTAACAGGAGAAATAACGCAACTGGACAAACGGATCATTGTTGCTAATGCTGTAACCCCAGACCTGTTACGCAAACCTGGCCACGTACAAAGGTATCGGTATTTTAAACTTAAACGTCTAAACAGCCTAATCCACTAGAACAACAGACGCCGGAAAGAGCGGTAAAGTGGTACAAAAATGATCCCGGATGAGTCCCCATTTTGTCAGAGGTAGCGGCCAAGTTCAAGACGTCTAAAACTTTATTTAAACATTGTGATTTTACCAAAAAGAACTTTCAACCAAGAAAATACAAGAAAAACACAACAGCTCCCTCTCCCCCCGGTACACAGACCAGGCCCCGTTTATGTCTGGGACACGCCTCGCGTGCCGGCACAGCGCACCAATTAGCGTACAGAGCCAGGCCTGGAACAGAACAAGACATGGACAGATAAGGAACAAAACATGCATTGCAGCCGTGGGCAGAAAGAGATGTAACACATCTGAGGTTTAAGTGCCAACAAACAGTGATTAAAAGCAGCAGCATCAGCCTCTTGGCCTCTCGCTTGGACTTCAGACGACCCCATCAATGGCCGTCCAGTTGGGTGTACACCGACACCCCCGAACCAAGCCACACTGCCTTGTTTCATCTCGGGAAATGTAAGGACCGGATAGCAAATGGAGACACCCATCGACGCTAATGGGTTCTTAATCGGCAGCACTCCTCAGAAGGCGATAAATCTCGAGCCGTCGAGGACCGTTCTCTTGTTCCCGCCGAAATTGGCGTTTTCCTTCCAAGTGATAGTGCCGTTTTTGTTCATTCTGGATTTTCGAAGTTCAGCTTTTCTGGGTGTTTCAACAATAGTACAAATACTATTGGAGAAATATAAAAGTGCGTCGTGCTGTGGGTCTTGATGAAAAGTGGGATCTTCACTGACAGGGAGACAGACGCACTGCCAAACGCTGCTGCTTCGCCGTCAGACCGAGCTGGTGGTCTGTCTGAAAGCAAGTCGTTCTTCCTGCCTCGATCGTCACACAAGTGATAAAAGCTTTGAGGCAATTTTGCTACATGCCCCCGCGCCCCTCACACATATGCACTCCCTGCCCTGGACACACTCTAATAAACAAACTGTTTCAGATGCCAGATAGTCCACATTTTTTCAGGGCGATGGGAGGGAGCAAAAACGTGGACTGTTTGCAGGTCCCCGAGGACCGGACTGGCAAACACTGGAGTAGATGCACACTTCACACCTCGAGTTCCTCCCCTGGGTGACTCTGCTTGGAAACGCGGCCAGTCAGCTTCGTCGCCCACAGTCAGTGCAATTCCCAGTGTCCCACCTGTTCCCATGTTATTGGAGAGCCGGGGAGGGCAGGGCTAATATTTACCTCCCCCGCTCCATGCTCCATTGCCTCGCCAATGATCTGCCTCTCCGAACATCTCCAGTTTCGGAGATAGACTCCTCATCACCTGAGCAGCGACAGCTTAGACTCATTATCCTGCAGAAGCTGAAAGCGATGGCGGTTGGGGGGGTTTGGGGTGGGTAAGCAGATAATCTGTGATTTTTTAAATGGAATATCATCCAATGAGGACGGGTCATCAATCCTACATCATCAACGCGACCCCACATGATCCTCTCGCCCACGTCGGCCCGTGAAGGATGGGGGTGGGCTGAGTGTTTGTGCCTTTGCTGGGATTTATAGCCAGACTGAAGACATGTGCTTATTTACCTGACGCTGCATTTATTCCCCAGCAGGCGCCTTTGCTGAGCCATTGAGCTGCTGGGACTGGGTCGAATGGGTTATTTCAAGGTCTGACTTGTGCTAATTCATTCCCTCGAATTTATAATGTCCTGTGTGGCGCAATATGAACATTTAACAGAGAATAAAATCCGGCGCTCAAAGGAACGTATGAAATATGTCAAAGGAATTCTCTCCTTTTCGAGGTAAAAAGATCTTCAGGCCGGCAAGATCTCTGGGTGACGGGATGAATAGAGATCTAGGCTTGGCGTTGGCGGTAATCTCCGCCGTTCACCTTGACAGGCTGTCCTCGGCTCCAGGCCGGCACCATGTTCTACCATCCGTAAGCTTCGGCATCTCTGAAAGGCTGGGGACAACTCGTGTCTGAAGAACAAGCGTCTGATTAACATGAAGGATCAGATAAGATTAGGAGCCTGTCCCACCGCTGGCGCTGTGGTAAAAAAAAAAAATACCCCACAGAAATCCTCCCTGTCACTGGGGATTAAGCGGGCACTGCTGTCACACGCCTGCAGGAGCGTAGCATGACGCGCAAACAAATAAATTAGCCTGCCGGCTAGCTAACAGCTCAGCGCTAGCTCAACACGGATGCTTGTCCTGGCGTCGAAACTCCGCTCGTTATTATGGATCATCACAGCTTCCAAAATCCTTATCCTGCCCTGCAGACAGTTCCGGATGTAGGACTCAGATCATCTGTTTTTTGGCATCTCCATCCTTGTACCCAGCCCCCCATCCCGCAGTCCAGCGGCCGTCAGCAGAGCAACGGTTCACCCGCAGAGCCGAGACCGGCTTGCTGTGACATCGCCGGCCCCACCTGGCGATTCGCCTTAGAGCCAGCGGGCACGGCGGGCGCGGCGTCAATGCCAGAGGCGTTCTGGCTGCCTCGCGCGTGATGTCAAGCGCTCGGGCATCGATGAGGGAGGCTGCTCTTGAAGCGGGCATTCAAAGTCCTCCTGAGCCGTCTGTGAAGCACTCGAGCTGACCTGTCCTTTCATTCAGGGTCGGGAATTTTAAGTATGAGCACTGAAAGAGCCCTCGCGGAATAAGCAAGCCCTCCACAGCAGACAAGGGGCGCCGGGTTCAGGTGGCCATGGTCTCCAGGCACGGAGAGGGTGCCAGTCACTCAGCAGGGCATGTGTGGCTGAAGGCGAGGGGAAGGCTAATGAAGGGCCAGGTGACATGAATCGCTAATGAAGGGGGCAGTGTAGTGAATGGCTAATGAAGGGGGCAGAGTCATGAATGGGCAATGAAGGGGCGGTGCCGTGAATGGCTAATGAAGGGGCGGTGTCATGAATTGCTAATGAGAAGGGAGGTTACGTGGGTGGCTAATGGAGAGGGCAGCCTTGTGAATGGAAAATGAATGGATGATGACGGGGTGGTGACATTAATGGTAAATGAAAGGGGGAGATTATGTGAATGGCTAATGAATGGGGGCAGCCACATGAATGGATGATAAAAGGGCAGTGATGTTAATTATTAATGAAGGGGGCGGGGCTTTTGATATTTAAGGCCAAGCTGGACAGGCACCGAGTGACCCTCTTTTTTCCTGACAGCAGTAGATGGCAGTGAGACATCTCAAAGTGACTCGGACCAATGTGACATTGCAATCTGCGTTTAGTAATCTCTGCTGTTCACCTTGGCAAGCTGTCCTCGGCTTTAAGACGACATGTCACATGGGTGGGGCGGAGTCTGAGGCTGTCACATGGGTGGGGCGAAGTCTGAAGGAATCTGATGAATAGAAACTGCTGGAATATACTAATTATAGCATTCTGCTTCCCCAACTGTAGAATATTTTAATCTGAGAGTGCAATTTTTAAAAAAACAACTTCAGATTAGCATAAAAATTCTCAAACGAGCCAAACGCAGTAATGTAGGGGGGGACTTTGATACAGGCACCCAGAATGGTGTTTGAAGCTCAGCAATATGAATAAGCCATTTTGCACACGTTGCAGATTTATGAGAATGAGATGCGTAAATCAAATAGCCCGGGCAGTTTAATGCGCCAAATAATTTGCATGCTGTAAAGTGTTACTTGGCAGCTGCGCTGCGACAGACGCGGGGCCCTTCACGGGGGGCAGAGGCTTCAGGCGAGACCGCACAAATGTGCCCGGCGGCAACAAAGAGGTCTAGACCTCTGGCTATGAGGGGTGTCTGATCACACCCCAAGGCTGCCGGGGACTCCATAGATTGCATTTTTTTGCTTAGCAGATAGTATTTTTAAATTCCAAGCGATATACATTTCAAAGCAGGGTCAGACAATCCCTGGAGTAATTAGGATTAAGGGCCTCACTCAGGTTTATATCGCTCTGCAGACCTCAGGATTAGAACCAGCAACCTTCCCATCATGGGCTCAGCATCCTGACCCACTGAACTCCATTACCCGCCCCTTCATTACCCATTCATGTCACCGCCCCTTCATTACCCATTCATGCCACCGCCCCTTCATTACCCATTCATGTCACCGCCCCTTCATTACCCGTTCATGTCACTGCCCCTTCATTACCCATTCATGTCACCGCCTCCTTGAACAAGGTCCAGCTTCCTTTTTCATCCGCACCTGTGCTCTTGGTTGCAGACTTATGCTACTGGTGTTATTTTCTGTGTGACTGGCTCACAGTAATGGGTGCTCAGGTGTTTAACGGAAGCACCCGGGCAAACTATCAAAGCATCGCTCTTCCTCCTGGTAGAAAAATGGGTTCTCCTAAAAAGTAAATTAAAAATAGCTACTGATTTACCTCTAACTAGGGCTAGATGAGACCCCCAGACCTTGACCAGCATTAGCGTTTGGAAGATGGATGGAAGGCTAGGTGAGAAACTGACTAATCAGGGAGAGCAGGACCAGCCCGGAACGTTCCGCGGATGGACTGCCACCCAACAGCTGTTCCCGAACCATGGTAAAGGTATCAGAGACAGATGGAGAGAGTGCAGCATCAGCAGGGACGCCAGAGACCTCATACGGAAGACCAACCTTGTCTGACCTTAAGTTTCAGCAGTCCTGTGGGAACACCTGAGGCACGACCTGGCCAGAGGGGGCGCTGCTGAGCTGTCAGGAGGGGGTGTCCTCTGTCCTCCCAGCCTGGCTAGTCTCTTCCACCCCGCCCCTCACCCTACTTACGGTTGCTCCTCAAACAGTGGCGTTTCCAGGATGCCAGCCTGGAGTGGGCATTTGGGTATGCTGCTTGGGCACTATGATATGAATTGTGTCAGAAGTCTTGGGGGGGGGAAACCCCTGGTGGGTATAAGTACTCAATCGGCATCCGGAGGCGATTTTATTAAATCACTAATGATTAGTTAAATTGTTGTGGGAACAGACATTCCGTTGGGGTGGTGATATTGCTGTGGCGCACATGGCAACCCGTCAGAGCAGCTGACAGCTTAATGGCACAGCGCTGCCTCGGCCTGGCGCAGCTTTAAGCGTTGAGGGGCTCAGTAGAGCTCTGTAATTTTGCTCTCGAGCACAGCAAACATTTCCCCCCACCCCCTACCTGTTCTGGACTCAGTGCCTCCTGTGTTTCGTGAGGGAGACAAGTGGTTGTCGCGACCGGTTTCCCACGCAAAGGACAGCGTGCCCGCGTGGGCAGAGTCTGTGGCCTTCCCCGCTGCCAGCATGGTCACACCCAATCAGAAATGCGGGTCGCATGGCCTCGCTTCTCGGTGCCACCCCCCAGACAGCCGCCTCATTCAGGAAAAGCCTACGTCTGTCTCGGTCCCATATAGTTTTCTAATTTTAATCTCAAACACAAATATAACATCTGAACAGACACACGGTCACACAACCTAATATTTACTCTCTGAACATCCATTCTTTCGTATCCCATGCCTCTTGTTCTATTCAGGTTCGTGGGGGGTCCAGAGTCTATCCCTTAGCCTATGGGGTCAAGGCAGGGAACAACCCAGGAAGAGGCCCCCACCCATCGCAGTGCAATTCTCTCAAAATCAGCAGAGACCACCGGTCCATCTGCAACCCAGGACTAGTGATCTGAGCATTAGTACCTTTTGAAACTCAAACAGCGACAACCATCACTTTCCTTATTTTAAATCCATCTTGGATGCTGTCTATCAGCCCATGACATCATTATTCTGACCTGCCCTCCGCCAATGTGGGCGGCAGAGCGTGTGGAACACAGGTGTACAGCATGTGTGTGCATGTATTATAGAGAGAGCCGTCATTGTAGAAAGTCTCACATTGCAATAAAACACAAAATAGGGAATACTAGCAATGGTGACTGAACGTAATCACATAAAGGTGTTTGGGGGTGGGGGGACTCATCTCTTTGCCCAAATTCCCATCCTCGACTGAGGGTCGACAAGGAGGCTGGCGGAGAGGGAGCACGCCGACAAGGGGCACCTGTAAGCCGCTGGTGAGTCCCCCGCTCTCGCCGCAACGTAAATCGCTACACCGTACATCACGCAGATTTACGGTGCACTCGCACTTGTGTGCGGGGATCTGGATTTACTGGCGGCGGGGAGGTCCCCATGTCGGGGGGTTTGTTACCGATGTGCTGTACACGCTGCCGTGGACGCTGGGATTCCGTCTGTTACCGATGTGCTGTACACGCGGCTGTGGACGCTGGGATTCCGTTTGTTACCGATGTGCTGTACACGCTGCCGTCGACGCCAGGATTCCGATTG
>JAODJW010000048.1:1231663-1244908 GCA_026777045.1 Hyperopisus bebe
GCATAGACCTGCAAACTGCACATTACAGGAGGCGCATAGACCTGCAAACTGCACATTACAGGAGGCGCATAGACCTGCAAACTGCATATTGCAGGAGGTGCATAGACCTGCAAACTGCACATTACAGGAGGCGCATAGACCTGCAAACTGCACATTACAGGAGGCGCATAGACCTGCAAACTGCACAATAATCAGTAAGACAACACTGAGGTGCTGACCCTCTATTTTGGGAGGGGGAGCCATCCAATAAGTGCACGTTCATTTGAAGAGATTAAGCAGCCCCCGGTGAGCCGTGTGCCCCCCTGCTGATGGTGTCCCCCCGGATGGACATGTCCGATCTTTCGGGAAGCAGGTGCGACATTAATTACGGCAGGAATGACGGCAAGCCGCACATTCCGGCACATTCCCTCTCCTTTTAATTATCTGCGGGTCCATCCTGGGGAAACACTGCGCTATAATAATTGATTTCCCTCAGGAAAGATACTTCCAGCTGCCATCTGTAGGCACCACCCACGCTGAGGATGCAGTAAAGTACGGGGAGGGGGGCGTCCGGTAGGGTGAGGTCTGGGGTAAGAGCCCCATCAGTGTCACCCAGTGACCCCTGCTCATACCCCCCTCCAGCCCCGTTCAACAGTTCCACCCCCCTTTATGAAAATCTCATACCTGGCCATCAGCTTTGTTCTAACACTGACACTGAGCCACATTCGAACCTGAGGTCAGCCCTGTAGGTGCTCAACTACCTCCGGGTCCTGACCCCGGTGATGCTCCGGGCAGAAGGCCATAGGGTCTCTGCCGGCCTCCCACCGCTGCTTCCCAGCTTTCAGCCAGAGGACATTGTGAGTCTCGGGGCTGATTAGCATGCAGCTAGGTGATGGCTAACAGATGGGCGTGGCTGGTGCCGCCACACATGCACGCAATCCCATGACTACAGAACAGCATTACCCTACGGGGTCCCAAGCTAATGCCTCTTTGAGTAGGAGGCTCAATTAAAATCATGCAGAAGGCAGTAATGCAAAGTCTTAGCTTTGACACCACTCTGTGTTCAACAGTTACTAGTGACGGGAATAAAATGTGAGCAATTAGCATGTTGGGCAGGACTGATGTATTGATTGGTCTAGCCGTGTCACATGGTGCCACAGTGGGAGGAGCATGGAGCCGTGGTTTATGTGTCGCCTTCGCATATTTGTATTCCATGTTGTGGAGGGTTAGTCATCACCTAAGCGGATCGAGGCATGGTCACACGGAGCCAACGCAGAACACAGCTCTGGAAATGAATTTAATCCGGGTCGTAATCAAACTGGTGTGGGAGTGCAGCTAATTACTTTGGGAAGAGTTACAGCCGTTTAATTCATTGTCAAGCCTTTGCTCTTTATCCATCTGAGCTGGGCAGGTCTATTAATGGGCCCTGTCACAGTGGGGGCGACTCTCCTGAAGCCAGAACCCCACGTGCCTGGCATTACACAGCACGCGAACCTCTCATTGTCCCCAAACTATAACAGCAGCTTCACACGATGTACTTGTATTCGGGAGGTTGCTGGTTCGAATCCCATGTTTGGCAGAGTGATTTACGTGCTGGGTGCCTAAGCAAGGCTGTCAGACCCCACTTGGTCCTGAGATTGTCTGACCCTATTTTAAAACATGTGCCACTTGAGAGAAAAACATATTCTAAATAATACAATGCACCTGTGCACTCTCGATGAGACAAACAAACACATGACAGCAAGCCCGAGTGGCATAGCATAGGGTCAGTGCACGTCCAGCACCCTGGCAGTGATTGGGGTGACAGGCCACGCTGAAGGGTCCCCATGCAGCACCGGTCTGCCAGCCCTAGGATTCAAAGCAACAACCATCTGATTATGGGCACAGAGTCCGAACCGGCCGATCCACATGCTCTTTGCTTGCATTGAGAGCTGAGCAGACAGACGCCTACAGACGAGGGGCGCTAGTGACCCCCCTGGAGTGGCAGCAAAGCAAGTTTCTCAAAGTCAGAGGTGCAGCAAGAGAGTGAAAAGAAAGATAGTTCCCTCATTTCTCTGCTCCGCTTCGCCTGTATCCTCTCCCTTAGCCTTGTGGGAAAAAAACAACCCTTCTTGAATACAAAACAACACTGCGGTAGAACATGGAGCCAGGGAGCGTTTCCTCACCACCCGTTAAAGTCTTAAGCGTTACAGTCAGTAAACTGCAGCTTAATGAGGATGGCACAGAGCTCGCTGATTAACTGGGCTCACATCCTGAAATCTAACCTCGCCGGATTACCTCTGAATTCCCCCCATTTTCGCCTCAGTCATTCCACGTTTGGCAGACTTTTTAAACCACTGTGCCACAATTTAATTTTCATTTGGTTGGTTGGTTACAATTTATGGCGAGATGAGAGAATGACATTAAAAAGCCAGGTAGCATAGGGTGAGACTAACCAGCCAGGGACCAGTTTCCTGACAACGCGAATGAGCGGTGAGTCACTCCGCTCACTGCAGGATCATTCACAGGCTACGACACGCGTGACAACATGTGACAGCCGTGAAGGGCGGCACCAGGGACTGCTTTCAAGGTTCCTCTGGCTGCACAAAGACTCACAAAGCATTCTGGGTAGAAAGGGATCACATGACATGGGAGTGGGAGGAAGGAATAGGGGTGTTACTCTGGGACGTGACCAGAGAATTTCAGCAGGGATGCGTTAGAGAGCTTAAGAGGGGAAAAGTGGTGATGTGGGGCTCAATAGGTTAGGATGTGTACCTGTGATCAAGAAGTTTTTGCACCCCACCAAATGAGGTGGAGGAGCCCGTCGCCGTAGCCGAAGCACAGTCACGTAAAAATGAGGTGGGGGAGCCCGTCGCCGTAGCCGAAGCACAGTCACGTAAAAATGCAGAAAGAATAAAAACACAATTTCCATCCCATCTTTTTTAAGTCTAGAGTTAATTTATCTGCTACATAAAGGTGTTAACCTATCATTCTATTATTTTTTGCCTTTGTTATGTTCTACCTTCTATGATAACAAACAACTCTAATGAAATGTTTTTAATTGTTTTTAGCTGGAGATAATCACACATCTACTATCTATAAATATTCATTTTTTGATTAGCAGAGCTGTCTGCCGGGCCTGTGTAACAGATCCTTTTGTTTTCATTGTCGGTTTTTAAATCTGCTGGATCAGGGTGGCGGCGCAGTCTGGACTGTTTAATCTCTACGATACCAAGCGCCCACACTTCCTCATCTGGCTGAGGGTCCTTTTCATTAATATCGCAGTTTTTTTGTGAACCAAGATGGCCGCCCACTTTGTCTAGCGTGATGATTTATGTGACATATGCCCTGTCCTTCAATTCACAGTCTGAAACTCTTGTATGCTGATGCATCAGGAACTCACTGGGAAACACTGAATAAAAACGTGTTAAGAAACACCACAAGCAACTGATTATTCCCGACTTTCCATTTTTATTTTGCTGAATTATCACTGTAAAGTCTGTAAACTGTTTCTTTTTCTGCCAGCATCATGCAGACGTTGTTCAGAGGCTAGGACAGATTACAGCGTCACAGTGAAATGGACGCGAAGCCAGCAAATGATTCTCTGCAGTGCAATGCACCACGCAAGCCGGGCGGGAGTCAGGGAGAGGCGAGGTTGTCGTGGAGACAGCCCTAGTGGGGCTGCGCGTCAGATTGCGTGCAGTGCCTTCTCCAGCTGCGAGGCATCTGCCAGGATCGGTGCTTCTGTGAACTCTGCCGCACAAACACCCTGGCCATCGCATCGCCAGTGTAGCATTACCTCTGCCGCCCTGCTGGTGTCACACTGGTTCCCAGTGTAACACTACCTCTGCCGCCCTGCTGGTGTCACACTGGTTCCCAGTGTAGCATTTGCTAAACGTCCATTCCAACATTATGCAGTCTCCATGTGGGGGTGGGGTGCAAAAAAATGCCTGTGGGGGTGGGGTGCAAAAAAATGCCTGTCCTCCTGTCTATGAGGTGAAGGTTCCCACAATAACGACTGTACCATGTCAGGTTTCAGGCTATATTACATCACCATAGCACAAAACAAGCCTTTTTGGGAAGTGTGTGCAGAACACGGTGCCTGAAATATAACTGACAAAGTGATTGGTCAGCAGTCAGATGTAACTGGCCAAGTGATTGGCTGGGAGGAGAAACGAAAAGCAGTGATTGCTTGTACTTGGTTACAACCTCCAGAGCTGACATGAGAAATGGAACCTGTCCTTGACTCTGGAGAGAGCTTCACCCTCCATCTCATTGGCTTTGGACAGAGACAGGCTAACCTTGAGCTACGAGGCCTCTCTGCTCTCTCGAAGCAGAAATTAATTGTCCAGTAAATGATGATACAAATTACAGAAAACAACCAAAATGTATAAACAGAACCCAGGAAGAATGTCTGTTCGGAGATACGCAAAGAGTAGAAACCTTGAGGTACGTGTGAGGCAGGGGTCGGCCTTGTTCCTGTGCCCTGCTGAACCCAAGGCAGGAAGAGGGCTGGCTGGCAGCATGGAAGCACAGGCTCTTCCCTGGACTGGACACCATAGACACCATTTTACCTAATGGCTTGTCTTTAGTCCGGCACAGCAAGGCAGGGAAAATGCAGCCAATCTTTCTGCATTGTGAGATTCTCCATCGCTATACTGCAAGATAAGCGATTAAATAGGAATTCTGGAAGTTCTGCAAAAGCCACAGACGACATACAAAAAGGTTACTAACTCTAAATGCATAAAATACAGGAACAGTGCTGGCTTGGACGACGCCAAGCGTGTTTACGGCAGATGCCTGTGCGATATCTCGCGGTGATGTCCCAGGCATTTGTTTCTCATTTTTGTGCTGTTTTAATGCCCAAAACTGTACAGTACCCCCCCCCCCCCCAAAAAAAAACCCAAGGTGAAGGTGCAACACGCTATTCCAGGTGAGGATTCAAACCCACAACCTGGAGGTAGCGAAGCCCCGGCACTGCCGCTGTGTCACTGTGCTTTAATGGTTATTATATGGCCTCAGTGGTTATTCATAGTAACACAAACTGTATCTCACAAATAAAAGCCGTCCCTGGAAATCAAACGGGATTTTTTTGGTATATCACTAGCCCACGCTGATCCGTGACTAAAGCTTCGGAAAAGCATCCAGACGAAGCCCACTTTGCCGTCCTCACGAATCCCGGCCTCCAAAGATGATACGCGTCCGTGGAAACAACGCCGGCAACGAGGGTGGCCTCAGCCTGGATCAGACTGAACGCATTTCCTGCGAGGGAGGGACGAGGAGACTCGGCCTAGCCAGGTGGGACACGCAGCCGGATCTGGATTAAGAGGGGGATCACACTGATCTCCTCCCATCTGCTCACTAGGGGGCGGTGTGGATTTTTTCTCTGAGGAGAGGATCACGGTTCAAATGCGTCACGGATGCTTCGCCGCCATTTCTGACGAACGCGAGTACCCACCCCATTCCTTCATGTTTGTTTCTTTTTGCCCTTGCTCCACCTCTTTCAGTTTGACCACGCCCCCATATTGCATTTGTTGGGTGAGGCTCCATCCCACACGCATCACCTTCCACGGCACGGCCGATCAATGGGCTGTGGGAGTCAGCCGCGGGTTTGCCCTGCTCAGGTATTCCATAACGTTTGCCCGGCTGTCCAGCGGATTCTCCGCAAATTGATTTTCCGTGAAGCTAGCCAGCGGGTTTTAGGGAAGGCGAAAAATCTAACTGCTAACAATGAACCAAAGGCTTCTGGCTAACAGGCTGTACCTTCATACTTCATAATTTGAAGAATTTGATATATTTCTTATATAACATCAATACCGCTTGCTGCGATAAACATATTTTTATACGTGCTGCGTGAGTCACAGTGCAAACATGTCGGCGGGGGATTTTTTGCCAAGTCGGTCGTGACTCTGGGATCCACTGGCATGTGCGGGAGTCAATGCCCTGCCAGTGTATGCAGCTCTTCTGGATCAGAAACAAGGAGCAGGGGGAACGAGAACCAGGGAAAACAAGGAGCGGTGGAAACAAGGAGTGGGGGAAGCACAGAGGAGGGTAAATGAGGAACAGGGGAAATGAGGAGTGGGGAAAATGAGGAACAGTGGAAACAAGGAGAGGGAAACGAAGAGGGTGAAATGAGGAGTGGGTTGAAATGAGGAGCGGGGAAGATATGGAGTGGGGGAAACGAGGAGTGGAGGAAAATGAGGAGTGGGGGAAATGAGGAGCGGTGGAAACAAGGAGGGGGAAATGAGGAGTGGAGGAAATGAGGAGCTGGGGAGACGTAGCGGGGAAAACGAGGAGTGGGCGAAGCACAGAGGAGGGGAAATGAGGAACGGGGAATTGAGGAGTGGGGAAAACAAGAAGCAGTGGAAACGAGGAGGGTGAAATGAGGAGTTGGGGAGACATGGAGCAGGGGAAAGGAGAAGCGGGGGAACCGTCTCCCTGGCCGTTTCCTTCACTCCTTTTGTCTGCCTCAGCGCCGTGAGCGGATGCAGCCCGGGTGAATAAGGACGCTGCCGGCGGCGTAACAGCTGGTGCCGGCCGCTGGGTTCTGTCGGGGCGCCGCAACTCGGGTCGCTAATTGGTACCGAGGGGCTCCCAGGTGGCTGGCAAGCGGGGCCGGCCCCTCCCCCTCCCTTCCTCACTGCGGATGACTCATAGATTGCATAGATAATCCATCACAGCACACAGGAGATATGGAAGGTTTCCCAGGCAAGCAATGGGTGGGGCCACAGGAGCACTGGCCACAGCCGACAGCTGATTGGCCCCTGGAGTGCCCAGCCCCTGCCACTCTTCAGAAGAATCCTAAAATCAATCCCAGCGAACCAGAAGGAACCAGCAGAGTGTCTGGTCTTCCATGTGGACACCCCTGTGGGGTTTTACTGCAAATGCCTGACATGCTAAATACCATCAATCCTTCATGGATTTCCAGAAGGATGGGACAGGGATCTGTGGGGGCCGTCAGGAGAACAGTGGATGGGGGTGGGGGGGTGGCGATGCCCCAAACCGGCACACCCTACAGCCCACAAATGGAAGAACACACCCAGGCCGGGCAGCCAGAGCCAGGGGCCAAAGCTGGGGGCCAAACGCACGCCGGGGGCCTTCAGTGCTCCGATTATGGGCTGTTGGTGAGCCATCGAGGGAGACCGGGGAGGATCTGGGGGGGTTTTTAGTGTGAAGCCCCGCCCACGCGAGCACAACCTGAAGCTCGGCAGGTGGAGTCACCTGGCTGCGTTTGGGGCAGACGGGGGGGGGGGAGGCAACAAGCGCAGCCCCCGCTCCGACCGGACCGTTAGCAGCACATCCCACCGCTCATTAAAACCGGCATCGCGGCTGCAGCGCTGAGGCAGGCGCTGGCAAAAATAATTGGGGGCAGTGGTGGCTTTCCCATAGAGAGAGAGCAGAGAGAGGGAGACAGCAGGAGCCAGTGGGAAAAGGGCAAGCAGTGAGGCTGAGTGATGATTGGACGACACTAATGACTGGAAAAGCTGCAAGGCTCTCAAGAGGCTAGGAGGGGGATGAGAGTGCAGAGGGCAAAAGCGACTCTCGAGGAAGTACAGAGGCGCATTGTGATTAAAATCCACCTCCAGGAGGGTGATTACACCTGGCCAACACCAGCTAACGAGAAAGCAGAGAAAGGGACAGGGAGGTAAAAACAATGTAGCGGCAAGCCAGGGGACGCAGACGTCGTCACCCCGGGTTACGGCAGGGACAGCGGCGGGGGGGGGGACCCGCGGCCAATGGGGGCAGCCCCCGCTTCAGGACTAATTAATTATTCATCCAAATAATGCCATTAAGAGGAATTTGTTCTCAAAATCTAATTGCGAGTTAAGAGCTGGGGGTCAACGAGTCATTTAACAGCCGGATTTAGAGCATTTTCTTCCCTGAAGTGTTTTAATTGGCTGGATTGCAGCAGAGCGTTACTCTGACTCTTTTCCCACTGAATGCAGTTGTGAGGGATAACATGGTTACCCTAACCCCACACTCTGTACCTCCTTCCTTATTGCCCCCTTCCTATTGGCCTCCGTCCTTGCTTCTCCTTCCCTATTGGCTCCCTCCAATGCTGCCCCCTCCGTATTGGCCTCCTTCCTTGCTTCTCCTTCCCTACTGGCTCCCTCCCATGCTTCCCCCTCCCTATTGGCTCCCTCCCATGCTTCCCGCTCCCTATTGGCTCCCTCCCATGCTGCCCTCTTCCTATTGGCCTCCTCCCTCTCAGATCCCATTCTTCCCCCATTCGTCCCACCCTTCCAGGTACCCAGCCCTTACTATGTGCAGCTCCAGGTAGTCTCCCAGTCCCGAGGCACTCTCCACCCGCACCAGGACGGCCTCCTTCAGCTGCGTGCTGAAGCCCAGCGCCAGCCGGTCTGCCCGTGTGCTCGGCCGGTCGTTGGGAGGCCAGGTGTAGGTGATGAGGGCTCCTCCTCGCCCGAAAATGTACGTGGTCCCAGCTGTGGAGAGTGAAAGACACAGAGAGAGACAGAGAGCGAGAGAGAGACAGAGTGCCAGGGAGAGAGAACCAGAGAGAGCGAGAGAGAGAGAAAAAGAAAGAGAGAGAGGGTTTATTAGTTCAATCCTCTGGACGCCACCGTTTTCATATCTTTCAGATGGAAAAAAAACTGGCGGCAGACAAGTGCTGCTTTATGAAGCCTGTCTAATTCGGAGGCTCTCTTCGGAGGAGAAGTGGCTGATTTGCAGTGGCCTGACCGGGAAGGCTCTAGCACAGCACACGCGCCGTCTGTTTACTCGCTGACGACTTAGCGGTCGGCGGCGAAGCGTGACGCCACGCTGGACCGAGCGGCACGTCGCAAGCCTCAGTGAACGATTCACCCGTGAAACAGACGGGATTCGCGAGCAAATCTGCATGCGCTGGGTTGAAAATCTGGATGATGTAATATTAAGTCATTTCATGACATCATTATTCGACAGGATAAGGGGAGCTAGCAGAGCAAGGAGGTTGCCAAATACATTCAATACAGTGTATGCATCCTGTTCAGATACACACAGTATGTGCTGCATTTGATAAACTGCAATCCTGACGAATTGTTTTACTATTCAAACATATAGGAACTACATTATGTCAAAGAAAATGACTGAATCAAACAGACTAGTATCTGCATTGTATAAATTAATGCCAGCATCGTTGAATATCCACTACAGCATACTATAGAACATTAATTGGCTTCTTTTGAGTGAAATACAGGCAGGTATTATCAGGCCATGGACTGATTAGCACCTGCAGACAAGCTGAGATTTTTGCAAGAGTTACAGTGTAACGATAACCAGGGATACGTTTCACACACTGAGTCCATCGCACAAGCAGAGTCTGAAACTCTTACAGCGATTGCATTACTTGCCGAGACCTAGACTGTTTTCCTATTCGAGGTACAATGGACAGGTGGAGAGGGGGTGGCTCAGCAGATAAGGAAGATGTGCCAATGACTGGAAAGTCGCTGGTTCAAATCCCAGGATTGGCAGAGTGATTTCACCACTGAGCCCTTGATCGAGGCCTGTAACCCCTCATTGCCTCAGGGACCAGCTGACCCAAAAAACTAATACTGATTTTGACAGAATCAGCCTTTAAATAAATGGTAAGTGATAAAGCTGAAGTATGATTGTAAACAAAAGTGTCAGGTTTCATTCAGGCTGGAGAAAGCAGCCGGGCAGTCAGGGAAGAAACAGACCAAGCTGTGTGACGCCCTGCATTTCATCAGGTTACAGCGCAAGGTCTCCAGTATTTCACACCATCTCCGGACTGGGCCACCCAACCAGGTGTTCTGCGGCACCAAAGCCCGCGACTTGATGGGCGTGTAATTAGATTAAGCGGTGAGTCCTTCCCCGGGTGACGCCGCACTGAACACCTGCTCCCGAACCTGTTAACCTGTTGCCGGTGCGGCACGTGCCAAAGCGGAGCGCCACCTGTTAGCTGCTGCCAGGGCGCCGTGGGGCGCTGGATGGGACACAGGGCAATGGTGGAACGGGGCACGGCGGCAGGGCGCGGGGGCGCTGGATGGGCAGCAGGGCATGGCGCGAGGTGACCATGGAAACGGCCAGGGGGCAGGTTTACAGTGCGGCTGCTTCGGTATATAATTACCAAAAAAAAAAAAAACAAACAAGTGACAGAAACAAGGACGGGGGGGGGGGGGGATTAAAAGACCCCCCTCAAAAAAACTTGAACAAGTGGGATGAAAGTTTTTTATTAAGGAAAAATAAAGTATATTGAGTGTGGATATTAGCAGGCAGAAGACGTGGGATGCGAACCCAGCCAACTGCTTTCTGTGCCACAAATCAGCGGAAGAGATCAATAATTTACTGTTATTCTGCATTAAAAAAATCAATGGCAACTTTCACCAAACTGGGTGTTTATTTTGATAATGCAGTCTATTTCACAAGGAATAATGATCATTTATAATGGAGCATTAAGCGTAGTTTAATATTTAGTTATGTAGTATATAATCAGGTCATTCTCTGAAGTGTCAAAAAAGAAACTAAAGTTTTTAAGAAGTTATTTCTTGAAATATTTATATTTTAAACTCAGTTTTTGCAAAGTAATGAACAATCGATCCAAAGAAAACACACTTTGTCACAGACGTATCCTATTTCTGGTTAACACAAGTTTCCTATTATATTCTATTGTATTTGCATTAAGGCTGAGAGGGTGAGGGAAATGCACAGACAGCCAGAAAGGTACAGCCCTGCTCGCTCTGGCTACGCACCGGAAACGCAGAGCAAAAGCAGAAACGCTGCCGGCCGTTCGGGGGAAATTACCGAAGGTGCAATTACGGAAGTTTGTCCAAAGGGTGAACTTCATAGCCAAGACGCAGATCACGATACGAAAAGCGACATGGCCCAGCTCTACCTTTCCACAAGCCTTACACAAGCCTTTACTTTGCAGGCCTCCTTAGAAAGAAAAGTAATGATTATTTCAAGTAATTCTGGGGCCCAAGACAACTGCCAATACCTTATAGGTGGCCAGGCCTCTGCCTGCACATAAACATTTTAATTTGATGCATATAGTTTTACTTTTTAAATTATTTTTATTTTGTGTAATTATACATATGTATATATTATATATAAGGCCACATAACACACACACACGCACACACAAATACTCACGCAGTCCTGATCACCCGTGCCTCAATATGACCCAGAGATAAACCACTCAAATGTATCCTTTCTAATGATATATTAGCTTTAAAGATGTAAAGATAGGATTTGCAGATACCTGAAAATGGCAGCCTCTCTTGCAGTTGTTCACCTTTGAATAGCATTCTACACGGCATCAAAAAACCGACGCAGTCTCAAAGCAGCTTTCCGTAAAAAAAATTATCTGCATTTTTTTTAGAACCTTGATCGCTCTCAACCTTTCATTATTCATTAGATATTATGAGGTTTATTTGCGTTGAAAATAGAACCACATTTCTAATCACTGTTAATAGGCTGTTAATAGACTCAGTGTAATTCCCCACTGTGTTTGTGTCACGTTAGGTCCCGCTGCCCAGAACAGCGCAATTTGTGCAACTCTCTGCACAGAAACATAAACTCAGGATCACAAATACGGATCTGACAGGAAGCATAAAACAGAGGTTAAAAACAAATTAAAAAACAGAATATTCCAGTAAACAAGCAGAGGAGCGGGGAGAATCGAATGAGTGGGCAGACGAAACGGGAACGTGGAAAAGAGACGGAAATCCAGCCACTTAAAAACACATTAAACAGCGTTTAGTGAAAAAGTTTATAAAGCTCGTAGGAGTGTTTATGAAGGCATTCGGAGGCACAGATACTGACACCTAATAAATAATCGGAGTCAGTTATAAAAATAGTCATAAAAATATTAAATGTATAATGCACATTTTTAAAACTGATAGAATTGCTTGAGAATTGCTAACCACATCACCCAAGTGACAGATCAGTAGAGTGGAAAGTTCAGGTTCAGAAAGCATAAATCCAGGCCAAGATTTTGTTTCAACCACCCAGCTGAGTGTTCTGTGCTTTTTGTGTTCAACTGTTAGGTTGAAACAAAATCCTGGTCCACATTTGTACTTCTAGAACCTGAAGGTTCCACCTCTGCAGATCAGACAGCAAACCTGGGACAGCTACCCAGCCTTTGCACTCTGCTGCACGGTTCTGCTCTGGAGCAATTCCGGATAGAGTCCGGCACGTTCCATAACTCTCAGTACGGCTGTTAGTGGACATAGAAAGACAGACAATCTCAGACGGTGGAGAGCGGTTGCCAGGCACCTTGAGATTAAATAAACCTGCGATCGAGGGGGGGCTGAGCCCATTACTCCGTACGGCGCGGCCATGGAGGGGAAGGGGTTTAACGGGGTACAGATGCGGGCGGCACAGCAACTTGGAGTGTGGCCCCCAGCTGCAGAAGTTTGTTGGCTCAAATCCCAGGAGAAGCTCTGGTTCAGCACCTCTGGGGGAGGAGAGATGTAACCTGAATGGCTTCAGTAAAACACTCAGCTATATAAGTGTTATTTTATCATTAAGCAAGCAAACGTACGTCGTATTAAATGCTGTTACTGGTGCTCTGCTTGTTATGGTGTCGTAATACGCATATTAAGCAAAGCATGACTGCAATGTATCAGACATTGTCTAATTTAAGCTGAGTCATTTGTTTTGGCACAATGTAAAACTGTGCCAGGGGGTGGCGCTCCTACCGTCCCCGCAAAACGGTGCCCAGCTGAGATCGGATGTGTGAAAGCGAAGCGCCGCGGCGCAGAGAAGCAGCGTGTCCGGGCCGCTCGCCTCCGCCGCGGTGTGAAGCGCTCAGCACCGGGATCCGACCCACCGACGCTCCGTGCTTAAGTGCAGCACTGTGGGGGAGCGCGGCTTCGGGCAGTGGCGCCCAGCGGTGCCCAGCGGTGCCCAGCGGTGCCCAGCGGCGCCCGTTACCGTGACTAAGGTGCTATTTCCGTGCAGGAGAGGAAGAGTCGCTGGAGAGCTTGACGGCCTGAACTGCCTCCAGGTTTGACAATCGGATCTCCGGGACGAAGCCTGGGATTATTTTAAGTCCTAAATTTATTTTTTCATTTTTTTTTCCCTGACAGGTTTTTTTGTGTATTACATTCAGCTACCAAAATAAATGCATCAGATAGGAACCGGATCTCTAGCATGTCCTGCTTGGCTGTGTGACAGACATCCAGAAGCCCTGATATAGCTCTGTAGGTATATATCTACTAGAGATCTGCTGATTTGAGCTCACCTGTGAGCCTGTTTGCCTGTGAGCCTGTTTGCCTGTGAGCCTGTTTGCCTGTTTGCCTGTGAGCCTGTTTGCCTGTGAGCCTG
>JAODJW010000048.1:1257189-1267198 GCA_026777045.1 Hyperopisus bebe
GGGGGGGTGGTGGTGTGTCGGGACACGTCCACAGAGACAGTGTGAACCATCACTGTAAGTGAAGGTGTTTGATCATGGCAGTAATCCGAAACCAGATCACACCGGAGTGTCCGTCAGCCCCTGCCTCCGAAATTACAAGCAGGCTGTACTATATTTCTGCTTAAATGCCAGAATTTAAACATGCAAAACAGAACGTAATAAAAATAATAATAATGTGAACACAAACCTAGAATCACCTAATCCTGGTGTTTTGAATGGCCAGGTTTTCAGAAAACATCTTCCTTTCTGACTTTAACAAAGATGTAACCATAATAAAGAGCAAAGACAGACAGGATTATCATTTAAGCAGGTTTTGGTACAGCGTCTCCCCACAAACGCCTGTCATCTTTATTTGAAACCCATTGTTATTCGGCAAACACAGCCGTCAAATTATTAAGCGGGGAAAAAAAAAAAATGCAAATGGCGCATTAAAGGCTGTCTTTTAGAGTATTGCGTGTATTTATGTGTCTGCACGTACGAGCAGAAGCACTATAATCCTGGAGATCCATTGGCTGCAGCTAAAGGCTAATGCTATGGAAGATAAACATGGCCCATTCAGCGGTTTCTGGGGCTCTTCTTCTGTCTGAGGCCTGTGAGCTTGGACAGGGGCTCTGAGCAGAGGGCACAAAGTGGGCCAGACCGGCAGAGCAGAGCTGGCAGATCGCACACCTCCGTGGCCTTTAACGGACTCACCAGAGCTGCCCGGCCCCATCTGAGAGCTGCGGGGGGGTGACTGGGCGCTTCTGCGATCAGCCAACGCACCGGCCATGAATACCAAACAGGAAGGGTTGGGTACGTGAACAACACCAGGATCATCTAAAACCACGCCTGCCGTTTTATTCCCCCCGTGATTCTGTCACCCTCGACGGCTCCTGTGAATTTAATATCTCCTGTGGCACGACCCGAAGGTGCCTCGGTGACAGTGACTTTCTATGCGGCGCCTCAAACTTGCACATCACCACATCGGCGCCTACGGAGCAGCAGGGCGATGGCAGACAGCGTTTTGCTGTTGCTAAGGCGCGTTACCTCAAGGAACACGCTGCGTAGGACTTGCAAACACACCCCACTGGTGCCGGAAGTGGCGCATCAGCTAAATAGTGCCGTGCAAGGAGGTTCCGGGGGCCTGCAGCTAAGTGAGGAACAAAGCCAAATGTTCCGGGTGACCCATTAGGCCGTGATCAGACAGCTAACATTTAGCCATCCTTAATTAAAATAATTAATAGGAGGAACTTACTCATAGCTGATAATGCTTATCGAGTGAGTTTGCGCAAAACACATGTTACTTCAGGACCCGCTCGGGGCTGCATTTGGCTGAGAGAGAGAAAGAAACAGAGAGACTTACCTTCAGGTGTCAAGTTGGGACGTCAGGAGGGTTGGCATTGAAAGGGAAAAAAGAGAGACAATGGAGAACAAGGATTAGCGCAGGCCCAGTGATGTCAAAGTAGACCAGCTGAAAAATAAATGGGGTCATAAGTAAACCCTGTGTTTCTTCATCGTTATCATCGCTGCAGCCGTATCGTTCATTTTCATCAGTGTATAATATTGTTCAATAGCTCAGAACCATCAATCCAAACTGTGTTGGTCTCTGGATTTAAGTCACGCCTCCCTGCATGCGATGCACTGACACTCATACACTGATACACATTTGCTGGTACCACGCTCCCATTCTGAAGACATACAGCTAACGGCAAACTGCCTCACAGAAGCCAAACACACGTGTATCATCATCGATTGTTACATTAATGCTGATGTCTGCTTGATGAGCAGCAGTACAGGATCGTATCGACAGGCCGGAGTCATTTTCATGGAGTTAATAACCGAAAAAGAGGGTCTCCCAGCTGTACCTGACGTGTTGGGCAGTGGGGCTGCCCTTTATCTCACAGCCTCACGCACGCACACACACATACCTGCACATGCATTGTAACGGCTCAATTGTTGCTAAGCAACAAAAAGCGAAGGACAAGGCACCCCTCCTCCCACCCCCCAGTGTCGACATTTAGTTTATTGTTTCTCAATTGACCGAAGACAGAAAGATGGAGTGGTTTTATCCACCTAACGGGGAAAATTTGGCCATTTAAAGCTGGTGGCTCGAGCCAAAACAGCTCTCAGTCTGCATTAGACAACGTAACGGTGTTACTTATTTATTTTGCGGCGAGCTAACAGGGCAAACTGGGCCGTAAAACGCTGCACTTTGGCTCTGCAGATGAATCGCGCCTGACGGAAAGCTAACAGCGCTAACTAGCACCTGGCTAAAGTTCTGCTAACAGCAATCACTAGTGCGCGTCACAATGCTAACGCGATAACGTACCAAGCGGTGATACACGTCAGTCATAGACAGGGGGCGCTCCAGAGCAGGAGGGAGGGCACTGCAGAGAGCCCCCACGAAACAGCCATAGTCACATGAGGAATAGAGTGAGGTGTATTGAGGCGTTATGACTGAATGTTAGCGCTCCCCTAGAGGAACGCTCAACATTACAGCATATCAAAGCCTAGAGAAACGTGGGAAAAATGCCCAGGACCGTGAAGGAAAAAAATAACATAGAAGAAAAATTAAAGGTTAAATGGATGTTTTGGTAGCGCTGTCTCAAACCATTAGCAGCACTTGAGAAGAAAGTGTAAAAACAAATATATATATATATGCAATATTACATATGTGCTGTGTTTCTGAGGAGAGGCTGCGGGATTTACTATAAAACTGCGCTGCAGTACAGAAAATGAATGGGAGGATGGATGGATGGACGGATGATAGATGGATGGATGGATGGATGGATGATCGATAGATGCTTGTATGTATCGCATATGTCAGACTAAATTGTTTCCCTACTGAAGTCCCGTTCCTGAAATATTTGCCTTGGCCAGGAATGCTTCAGGCACAGCGCAGCCAGCCGTGACGCTGCAGCTAGGACCCCAGTCATGGCCGCCTGCACATGCTAAGGGCGCAGTCGTTTCGGTGACTCTCCCCGCGCCTTTAAGGGATGGGGAGCGCTTGGCTCACGTGCCACGCGCAGGCGAGGAGACGCTGCCAGCAGTAAACATCTTCTGCACAGCTTGAGCCGAGCCGTGATTCAGAGTTTAGCCTCTAATTAAAGCTCCGTTTCCACAACTTCCCCACGCGCCTCCCTCCCTCCCACCACAACCCAGCCCCCCGCCCCGTCAGCCACATGAGCCTCGCTATCAGCACTCTCGCTGGCTAAACCACTTTCCAGCTTATGGTTAGAGGGTCCCAGCAGCTGGCAGCCCGTGATCGTAAACCAGAGACGGGGGTCCAGGCCGAGGGCCGACAGAGAGACGGGCCCTGATCCACACACCCTCTAAGCCACCGCCAAGCCGTTTTGGGCATCGACCCAACGCCTCAGCAATGTCTAGGGTACTGCTATGCTTTGCCTACTCCTGGGGGAGTTTCTGATGAGCCGCCGGCTCTGAACAAACCTACCAGCTGACGAGAGACAGACACATTCACCCTTCAGGACCACGGACAGCTACCACCTGATAGGAGTTCAGAGGCCTGTATCGCAAAGCAGGATTTCTTGCTTAGCCGGATAACTTATTGTAGTCTGGGCTAAATGTAAGAAGAAGATACAAGTCCATTTAAACTGGGTACCATATAATCCAAAAAGTTACCAAGCTAAGCAACAAATTCAGCTTCATGATACATCCCTAAACACCACTGCTGCGTACAGCAAGACAGTAAACAGAGCCTTCCATGCATAACAAGAAAAACTGTCTGCCTGTCTGTCTATTTGTCTGTCTGCCTGTCTCTCTATCTGCCTGTCTGTTTACTATCATCTATCTTTCTCTGGCTGTCTGTCTGTGTCTGTCTGTCTGTCTGCCTGTCTGTCTGTCTGTCTGTCTGTATGTCTGCCTGTCTGTCTGTCTGTCTGTCTGTATGTCTGCCTGTCTGTCTGTCTGTCTGTATCTCTGCCTGTCTGTCTGCTACAGTAAATCAGGCAAATTTCCGTGTTTTTTGTTTTTCTTTGTTTGCCACTGAGCCAGCAGCTGGGGCGCCCCCTGTCTGCTCTACAGTGATCTGCAATCCCTCACAAAGCTACCTGGCACCCCTGAACCCTGACGATTAACGTCCCTCTGGGCACAGTTACCCCCCCCTCGGCCCTACCCCGCCCCACAGCCCAACCCAAATGTGTCAGCAAACAGGTCACCGGAAACGGGCCTCGCTGACACGCGTCTCCTGCTCGACTGTCGCTGTGACAGACCCATCTATCACTCTTCTGCAAGGCTCTTTGGTTGCATCCTCCTTCCTCGCTCACTCCCTTCTCCTTCTATCTCACGCCAGAAATGACACGGGTGATCCTCGCGGGCCTAGCGACGAGCCGACTCAGCCTGAACCTCCCTACCCACGATGCAGTGCAGCAGTAACCCATTTGGAGAGATGTTGCAAAGCGCTCTGGGCCTCTGGGCGCACGGAGACAATGTGTGGCGCTCTGATTAATTTCTCCGCTCCTGCTCATTTTGTTCAGCGAAGCGGGGGCCAGCTATGTGACGCCCACTGTCACCTGACAGCTCTCAGCGCACAAAACAATGCGCAGCCCTGCCAAATAAAGGCAAGAATAACAAAAAAGATACATTCAAATGGAAGAGAATCACAGAGCTGTTTAAGATACATTAGGTTCCAGTTACTCATTTCACCAGAGAGAGTGCCAAACATAGCGGATGGCTGCTATTAATTATTTAAAAGATTTTCCAACTGTTCTTCAGTGGCTGAAAGCGAAACATTTCGCTGAGCATAGTGGCTGTACATGTATATCAATCTGTAGGTTCTGGCCAGATGTACTCAGAATGGTTACATTCTCCCATCTCTAACTCTCCTAACTCTAACCCCTGACGTGACTCACTCCTATGAGCTGCCATCTCCCCCCACCCCGCTCTAAAAATCCTCTAAATCCATTTGTCCATAATAGGCATTATTTGAGGAGTTTTTTAAATGAGGCATTAATTTATAAAGAGGTACCAACCATATTATTAACCAATAATATGTTATGAATCGGTGAGTGACAGGTGTGGAGGCACTCTTTGGACCAATCAGCCTTCAGCTAGGGCCAGTGGCTCCGCCCTTATATTTTACCCCAGATCCATAACACCATCCAAATTCTGAGCTTACATAATTTTTTTTCACTTGACAGTTTCTCACTGCCATCATGCCTGAAGTCTTATTTTAAAAAGCAATTAAAAACGGGGGCAGAATGAATTATTACTGGGCACATTTTCACACGCTTTACTCTGGCAGCGTCGGGCTGATGTATCACTGTCACCACAACGCCGAGATCTCCCGGCTTCCGGAGCCCCGCGATTCAGCTGCTATTCCGCCACACATGCATACAGACCCACCAGGAGGACGTTCCGCTTAAATATTAAAGACACTCTTGTCCCTGAGAGAGTGAGATACCTGAATAAATACTTCTGGGAAGCCTTGAAGGAGGGATGGGGGGGTCGAGACGGCGGGTCGAGGACTATCGACTGCTCTCTCACATACCGTATTTCCGTCACCCCTGTGACTTTCAATTGTAGAACCGATTTACTACAGAAACTTCACTGGCATCAGAAGCTAAACCAGCTTGCTCTTCACCTCGTCCTGTCCAGTACTTCAAATTTGTTCTTGAAACTCTCGGGGCCCACAGGCAGCACTAAGCGGAGCACCCGCTTCTCATACCCGCCAGTAGGGGGCTCTGCTTCCCAAAACGAGCAGTAACTGCCACTCGGGCGCTGTGGCGATGTCGTATCATCTCGACGACCTTGGCGAGTCTCCCAGGGTCATTGTGAAGGGCTACCCGCCGATTTCCCTCCGCCCTCCCTCACTCGGTCAAGCTGGGCTCGCAGCTGGCATGGCGCTGGATGACGGCGAAGTACAGCCGTGCTCGACCCCCCCCCTCGACTCGGACCCCCCCCCCACACTGCTTCTCTCTGCATGCTACGTTGTTTACGACTCCGCAGCCACACAGGGGAGGATGCTAATTGGCTCCTCTCTCTCTTAACATGGCACCCCACCAAACAAATAACACACACCAGGCTTAATTGGCTTGGTATGGACACGGGTGCTGATGTGGTGGAGCGATTCATCATGAGTATCTAAGTAACTGCCCAAGGACCAATGGCAAGCTTAGGAGGCGGTATCAGAAATCAGAGTGTGCTTTAAAGGAAGCAGTAAATGCCTTTTAATGTAAATGGCTGTCAGGGCCTTTGATTGTCCCCTCAGTGTAATTAGATTAGATGGGCCAGACGCCGGGCCCCATCCCTTCGCATCGCCCCCCACTCGCATGTGCCTCGCACGCGGCCTCCTTCCCGGCCTTGTTACGCGCCGCCGGTCATCTCTATCTGTGCTTAGGACACTCATGGGAGTTTTACCTACACAAAAACGTTCCAAGAGACAGACCAAGACATCTGATTGGTTGGTCCCGCCTCCTCCAGTTGCTTGGACCCACCCCCTCTACAATCTGATTGGTTATCTCTTGGAACCAATCATTTACCATTCTGCCCTCAAAACATTTTTGTGTAGGTATATCTCCCATGAGCGTTTAGGACTTCCGATCCATGTCCATATGGAGACTTTGGATCCAACACTAGAAAATGCATATTCAGCCACCCCAAATCAGTGACATCATCTACGTGTATGGTGGTGTGTCTTACTATGGTGGGTCCCTCCCTGACCTAATCGCTTCTCAGCTTCAGCTTGAGGATGGTGGCAAGTTATTGACAGACAACTCCCAATTAATCACAACTAACCGCAAAACCACTACGGTGAAGAAACACCACGTCTCACGGGAACGATAATCATACTGCAACCCGAAACGCAAAGGAGAGGCTAGCTACATCGGCTACGCCCCTTCACGACCCCTTTCTCATCTACGAACCTCCAAGGCCCCGGAGTAGCGCACCTCTAATCAGCCGACACCGTAAAGAGCCCGCGTGTTACACTCAGGGACGTTTACAGGCGCGATAAAAAGCTAATCCGTTATAGATTAACGTGGAGACTTTGTGTAAAAATCAATGAGACAGGCAATAAGCGCAGAGGATAAGCAGGGGGGGTGAACTGCAAGCCCCCCAGGTCTCAAAGTGTCAGCTTTATTTTCCTAAAAGATCTGCTACATCGGAATTATTAACTGTTGTGTAATATGTATGTCTTATAAATTACATCAATTTTTTAATGAAAAAAATGTTACAGAAAAATATCAGTGTTCACGATAATGGCCAATGCAGGAATTTCTGATGTATCGGTAGTGAGGCAGTTAATCAGTGTTTATTAAATTCAGTGTGATGATGAAAGCTCACCAGGACAGCTTCCCTCCTGGAAATTAAACTGAAGATCCTCTCCTTGCACGTCTCCGCTCGCTATACCGACCGCTGACTCCACTGGTGATTAGCCAGGCTGTTAAGACAAGGCCACCTTGTGTTTCTTGACAGAGGAGACGACGGCAAAACTGCGGAATGAGGGTGCTTTTGCAGACTGTAGAGTTTGTAAGAAACGTGGGGGTTTGCAGGTGAAACGTCGGCGGGATTAATTGTAAAGGAATCGCGGTAAATAAACGAAATATCCTTTGCAGCACCGACATCTATGCACCGTCAACTCTGTAAATGCATATATATTTGCCAAATCCAACAGGTGCATCACTCTGCATGAGACCGTCATTTAGGTGCTGAAATCCGAGTGTGGCATTCAGATCCATTCCAGCTTCCTCTCTCTGTTTCCACATCGATTACTCGCCTTTGTTTACCCCAGAATGGCGCGTCATACTGGTTACGCGAGAAAATGTCACCCGCGTGCGATTCCGCCCTTGTTACCCGTTAGTGTAAAAATGGAGCTGGGCTTCTCGTTAGCGTTTTCAGCTGAGCGGCGCGGGTTAGAGTTCGGCGCTCACGCAAACCAGGCTCCTAAGGACACAGCGGTCCACGGGTGGGGGAGCTTTCATGTGATCCGTCGGCAATTTGTGACATTGCGGGGGGCTCGGGGATGTCGCTGACAAGCAGCAGATCCACCTCGGCATGTCTTAGATCGACCGCCCACTCCCCCACCCCCCCCGCTGGCACTAATCCTGCTAGTTAGCTTTTAGGTTTCCTTAATCGGCCCTCGCGTTGTAAGCGTGTGAGCTCGGTCACGCCATCGCTGGGATCATTTACGTGGGCCGCCGGCGACCCCTTCTTCACCGAGTCATCTCAGCGTCTCGCCGTCCCGCCTGCCGCCGCGTTTGAAAGTTCGCCCCGAAACGAGCGTTCCCGACAGAGTCGATGAATCCCGCTGTAAATCACCGCCTTCCAACAGCCTTTCGGCCCATAAAATGCACACTCCCTTCTACATATTTTGCCATCTGTCTCATTACGGCTGTCAGTGCTGTCATGAGAACTGTACACCGCCCGGCGCGCCCTCAATGCGCCATTACGGATCCTGGCCGCTCAGCCGCTCACGAGCTGATAATATGCATTTTATCTCGTAATTCTCCCCAGGCTGACAGGCTCTCGGGGCGGATGGATCGCGGCCCCCACCTTCCCAGAATTGCGACATCGAGGTGCTGCCTTTTAGAGTGACATTGTGCTACGGCAGGGGTGAGCGATGACTGACGGATGACATGACAAGTCGCGGTAAAAAATGTGACGATTTAACTAATCGGCGATGGCTTCGATCGCACTCGACTGTCTGAAGGACATAGCCGTGGAGGGCGATAACAAAAAAAAAAAAAAAGAAAAAGAAAAAAACAAAACGACATTTAATGCCGACGTAAAGTGCGCATCCAGCACTTTCCAGCACTAACACATAAAGCTACTTATGACAGACGTCAACAGGACACCGGAGCCAAGTGGAAAAGGCAGGGATCAAGCCCAGGAGAGGGCACCAAGTCACGACTGGGCACACACCCCCCCACACTGTTCACATCTATGGAAAAGCCAGCAATTCACCTTGACATGATTTCAGACTCCAGTTTCCAGACGAAACGCCGGGGACATGGGGGAAAACATGTAAACTCCACACACATGGAGCCGTGCCGGAGACTCAAACCCGGGTCGTGGAGGTCTGAGGCAGCAGCGCCAACCCCGCATCACCATGCCCCATCAACGCAAACTCCCAGCTTAATTTGGAATCTGAACTCGGATGTCAGATTTGCCACCAAGAAGCGTGGCCATCTGTATGCTAATTTTATCGCCCTGCCTCATCCATGCACCATTTCAGGGCAGCTCTTCCGCAGGGTCTGATGACAGGCCGTTCGCAGCGAGCTGAAGGATGCTTACGTACGCCAAATGTACCGCGAGAGCGAGGTACGAGCCCCGCCCAACCCGAGTCCATCACAGCAGATGAGGAAGACTGATTGATTGTTTTTTAAAAAAAAACCTTTACAATCCACTTGTTCATTAATGCTGCTATTGACATGTTCTCATACCAGATGGAAAAATAAAACAAGCAGGAAATGCTAAGGAAGGGAAGTAAAAACACGTCTAAGGACCGCAGCGTCCCAAAGCCGGCACCGTAACGAGGTCCGTTCCCATGGCCCAACGAGAAGGGTCGCCTATCCGGGTGGTATGCTAATTTGGTACCAGGCTGTCATCCCCGCTGTTGCCGGAAAGCTTATTGATTGGAGAGACGGGGAGGAGAGGAAGAGCGCTTCTTTACAGAGAGCAGAGGGTGCTCTTGCTATCGGGATAAGTGTCAATAATCTGCACGAGGTCGGAGAGAAACAACCGGCAGAGAATAAAGGCAGTGTGATAAGGCGGCCGGGGGGGGGGCATCCCCGTCGAGCTGAGCGGCTCGTAAGCCAGACGGCAGCCAGCGATTAGAGACACTGATCGTGATTCCAGGCACATCCCACATGCCTGTACCTGTCAAAGCACCGGGGTCCCACTGCATACCAGCAAATGGTCTGAACATGCATCGAGGGCTGGGCTCCATGGGGACCGGGGGTGGGGGCCGAGGGGGGGGGCGACGGCGCTGTTCTGCTCATTAATAACCTTACACGTTAATCAAGCCATCGCC
>JAODJW010000048.1:1276540-1290171 GCA_026777045.1 Hyperopisus bebe
ACCACGTCAGCAGCTGTAAACATAGCCAGCTATCAGCGGTCCTTCCATTGTGTATACCACACCCGCACCTGTAAACACAACCAGCTACCAGCAGGCCTTCTGCTGTGTATACCACGTCAGCAGCTGTAAACATAGCCAGCTATCAGCAGTCCTTCCACTGTGTACACCACACTGGCACCTGTAAACATAACCAGCTATCAGTAGGCCTTCTGCTGTGTATACCACGTCAGCAGCTGTAAACATAGCCAGCTATCAGCAGTCCTTCCACTGTGTATACCACACTGGCACCTGTAAACATAACCAGCTATAAGCAGGCCTTCAGCTGTGTATACCATGTTGGCACCTGTAAACATAACCAGCTATCAGCAGGCCTTCAGCTCTGTATATCACATCGGTAACAGTAAACATAACCAGCTATCAGCAGGCCTTCCACTGTGCATATCACACCGGCAACAGTAAACTATCTTGGGCTGACTCTCCAAAATAAAATGAAAACCAATCCCATCCTCATTACAGATGTCTGGCCATCAGGTTATTACGAATGTAGCAAAACTGGTGATATTCGGTGGTATTTAGGACTGATACTAACAGACTGATAAACTGGAAACCAGCACTTATAATCATGTACTATATACAGTGGTAGTGATTAACACCAGTAAAGCCACAGACTTGCGTGGAGTCCCCTGCTGGCCATAAACAATCACTACACCGGGGGGTGAGGGGCTCTGAAGGGACATTTTGAGTGGGAGGCCCAGACTTACCTCTGGCTATAAACTGGAAAATACAAAAAGCTGGAGCTGAAACCGATGATTCTGATCATGTTCTGAAGCAGGATTATGGCCCCTCATTGTAGGGGGGTGGGGGGGCAACTCCGCAGGAACAAACCGAAGGGTTGAGGACCTGAGCTGGGAGGAAAAAGATGCCCAACACTCTCTGCTAAGAGACACACTACAGCGGAATACCTG
The DNA here is from genome assembly GCA_026777045.1 of Hyperopisus bebe. Lineage (NCBI taxonomy): Eukaryota > Metazoa > Chordata > Actinopteri > Osteoglossiformes > Mormyridae > Hyperopisus > Hyperopisus bebe. The sequence continues at coordinate 1,277,506 of JAODJW010000048.1, forward strand.
GCATGACCTGCGTGCATCTGACAAAAGGAAATTCATTGCAGTCAGCATGGGGATTCACAGGCTAAAATGATAGCTCTTATCTGCTGACAGGAAGCAGGAGCCCTAACTAGCGCCAATGCAATCTGCTGAAGGCCAAACGAGGATTTAGCTCCCCGCTGAACACGGACTCAGAAATAAGGACCACCCACATTAGCATGATCTGCCGGACAAAGGCATTTCACTCTGCGACGGCCCCTCCCATCATGGCCCCCGGCAAGCTAGCATCGATCGCTCCCCACCCTCAACCACCCCCAGCCACAGGGACTTCAGCCTCAGTCTTCAGTACGTAAACAACTGCCAGCTAAAACTGCTATGGGAATTTAATACTATAACAAGAGAGTAACTACGAGTCTTTACTGGAAAAGCAGCTTGGATGGGTGGTTGGATGGATGGACAGAAAAAAGCTCCTGCTATTTGTGCATGTAGTTTACCAAGAAGGCCTAAAAATCAAATGTGATTTGATGTAATTAAACGTTGAGTAACAATTTCAACGAATTCCAGGTCTATAAGAACCTATGAACACATTCATAACACATTATAATGCATTCATAAAGCATTGAAAACATAGCTATAATATTTATTTAAAAAAAGGCATAACACATTATAGCCATGTGTATCATGCATTATAAATGCTTTGTGAGGCTATTATCTAAAATGCATTATACATACCTTAAGAATTCAATACAAAGCATCTTTAATTCTTATGATGACTATTATAATGCATTATGAAAGTATCTATAGTGCATTATAGATGAAAGCTTCACTGGAGCTTACGAGGTATTACAATCACTATAATGCCTTATGAGTATCAGTAGAAGATGCTGTACTGCTTTATTAATTCTTATACTGACCATTATAATGCATTATGAAGGTATACACAGTGCATTATAAATGAGAGCTTTAAGAAAAGTGTTACCAAACTTTGTTTCTCTTATTTCCCACCACTGGGAAAACATCCATTACTATGACGTGTCCCCTGAAAATGTGTGCAGGTGTTAGCGACACAGAGGGGCAGGAAATGACAGGTCCTGCTGTGCGGAGAGCAGGAAGCGGGGCCCAAAGGCCTTCCTGGGGCCCAAAGGCTTTCCTGGGGCCCAAAGGCCTTCCTGCAGCTCAGCCAAAGCATTACAGCCCAATTTAATGAAAAAGATGCATATGAGTGTTAAGCTTTAGTTCATTTTCAGCCAATCATTTAATTAAGGACTTGGCACAAATCCGCCCCTTCACTGCACTCTTAAATTACTAATAAGGGGAACTCATCTTGGCAGTTTCCCACTATTGCTTCACACGGCAACAATTATAATAATGCTTTAAATGAAAAGAAAAACAGATAATCATCACCTTATTGACCATAATATTACCAAAAGACTAAAGGCACATTTAATAGCCATTGTGAAGTTAATCCAAAGGGCAGTTTCCTTCACCTTGACAGTTAACGTATGCATAGATATAATCATTGACTTAAGTGACTAAAACACCTCAAGTCCAACCAGAGCGAACTTAATTCCTTATTTATATGACATTTATGTATTCAGTAGAAGCTTTTATCTAAAGCGACACTCAATTGAGAGAGGAGGGTCAGAAAGTTACCGGAGCAATTGGTATTAAATCACCATTCCTGCCCAGGGATTTGAACCAGCAACCTTCAGCTCACGCAAAAACAGGGTGGGATCCCAACGGGATACGAACATGCGACCCCCAGTTCTGGAGTCAGACCTGCTTCCGTTTTATCGCGAGATCCAAGCGGACGACAAGAAAACTCAGAAGGACAAAAACCAACACCACGCTGATCATGCAGGTGTACATTCCTTTTCAGCATCTCACTGTTTGCCCTTAATACCATGACAGCCTTCCCAGTTCCCCTGGATAACAGCATCTGCTAAATTAATAAATGCAAGCAGAGGGGGCTCCTGTCGGCTCACAGGGACCGAGCAGCGCTCACTAATTAAATCCAGGAGTAACAGCATGATCATGATGAAAGGGCCGCATTCTACCCTCAATAAAAAAAGATTCTCTTATATCTGACCTGCCAAAAACATTACACAGGCTTATTAAAAAGTGTGCACTGGTCCCAAATAATAAAATGCATGTGTTATATGCCAAAGGTGTGGATTATGCGCATATAAATGTTAGTTTACTTTCACATATTTCAGTTTCTAAAGCAGTTTTCTACACTGGGAAGTAGAAGCAGACATTTTTCATAACCATTTTATCTGAATACAATTTCATAGAACTTCTAGTTTGAACGGGACTTTAAATTTGCTATTAAGAAGATTTTAAGTTACCCTATGTGGCGGTCATGCTTGGATTGTACACTTTATACAGATTACGAGGGGATCTGCCATATGAAAATTCCTTAATTAAAACAAAAGGAATTTCATTTCATTTGCTTATTTTCTTTAGGACTATAAGCTCCAGTCATGAATTATCGTTATTGCTCTTGGAATAATTAAAAACGCAAGTGACCATATTACAGCTGCTGATTTAAGTTCGTGGTGAGGTGAGCAATGAGAAATGACATTAAAATTTATCATTTTTAAACATCAAAATTAACCTGCAGACAACAAACACAGAAAAATACTTTAGCTCATTATAAATTATTTGGAAATTATTGCCTGCAATTTGGCTCATTCTCTGAGGCCCAAGTACAGAGAGTAACGAGATTCCCCAGCCCTTTATTGAAATTAAATGTATAATTTATAAAACACTGATTACATTTTGGGGAGCCTGCGGGAAAATCAATTGCAATTTCGCTGGCTAACATTTATCTTTCACTCCATCAGACCTCAGAAGTTACATGTGAAAGTCAGGCAAATCACCTGTGGGTCACATGACTGTCAAAGAGCTTTGTCTGCAACTCTCTGCACATCTCAGGAGAGGGTCGAATTAGGGACGAGAGGGTGTAATCAGATTAAAGAGGAAACAATCAATATCCAATGACAAAGAATAATGAGTTAAAAGTGATTGATTGCACTGTTGTGGTGCCGTATTCATGCAAATAGATTGTTCTGTGAAGCAGGCCTTTCAATTGTAATGTACCATAGAGCAAATTCCCGACTATTAAAAGAAGAAAAAGTTTTTTTAAAAAGCACATTTGATATTGCTAACACAGCATATTTAACCACGGGTAATAACTCCCTTTGTGCACTTAATTGTCGTGAAAAGTGATATATCTAAGCTAAATTAAAGTCAATTAAACCGCCGAGATCACGGTCCAGCTATTCAGCAAACAAAGGAGCGGTCAGCCAGCACCAAACACGAGGACGTTTTCTACATACTCTTTGCTTTGGGATTGTGGCAAAGAAGCTGAGTATGAGAGGGAATCAGGACACAAAATCCCATTTGATATTAACATAAATTGTCAGCCTCGGTCTGTCTGAAGTCCGGAGCCCTTTGCCGATGCGGCACAGAGGTGATCCGGCGGCTGGAAACCGCCAGACGGCTTCAAAGACCAACTGCGAGATGATTTCATGGACGAAAAAAGGAAGATTGACAAAGAACAAATTAGCTACTGGTCTCTCGCACGGTGCTCGCATTTTAAAAGGTGTTGTGATGCAAATCCACTGCCAAAGAAATACAACAAGAAGCACTGTGTGCGTTGGCTCCATAATTCACCAGGAAGGAGAGCATCAGCTAGGTGCTACAGAGGAATTCATTTCAAAACATCCTTTCTGTATTTTATGCAGAAGTACGCGTGCAGTGTAGCCTTTAGCTGATAGCATGAGCTGATAATGATAAGCTGATAAAGGTGTCTTTCTTATTATATAGCATTCTGATTGGGGGAAGGGGGTGGCTCAAAACAGTGTACAATCAGTAGCTCCGCTTCAGTCTGGACCAATCAGGAACTGGAATACAATTAGTAACTTTGCTCCATTTTGGACCAATCAGGAACTGGAACACAATCAGTAACTTTGCTCCATTCTGGGCCAATCAGGAACCAGAACACAATCAGTAGCTTTGCTCCATTCTGGACCAATCAGGAACCAGAACACAATCAGTAGCTTTGCTCTATTCTGGACCAATCAGGAACCAGAACACAAGCAATAGCTTTGCTCCATTCTGGACCAATCAGGAACTGGAAAACAATCAGTAACTTTGCTCCATTCTGGACCAATCAGGAACCACAACACAATCAGTCACTTTGCTCCATTTTGGACCAATCAGGAGCGACGTTCAGACTGGCCCCAAAGATAAAGTGTAGCATATGGACACTGGATAGCATCACTGCTGGCTCACTGTCCACGAGCTCAACATCACTGTGAAGATCCAGCCTATGTGAACCATACAGGGGGCTTCTGACCCCAATACAGCCCACCGTCACTGGGCTGTGAACCGAATTACCTGAGATCTTCCTAAATGATCGGTTTGTATTTTCTTTCTTTCAAAGAAAGTTTCGGCTTTGCACGGCAATGCGTGCTGCCGAAGTTCCCTTGTCGATTTACAGGGGGTGATTTTCAGTGTGCAGAATAAGGAGTCCCTGCATTTCATCCAGCAATCTCTATCATGCCGTCCATCACTGTGAGAACAAACATATTAATATACGAACACAACACAGACACCTCAGGGAATCCTGCACTGCACTCCCAATTTCTCATAACCGTAAATATTGCCCATTTCCAGGCATGAAATGGCCATTTTTTATTATTTAAAGTGTTGTAGCGCTCTATTACGGCTGCAGGAATTACATTTTTTCCCGTGATAGATACATTTACAAGGGGGATGAACTGAGAAAGATGAATGCAGAGAAGAGGAGTTAAAGGCAGGGCCTTCCTAATGTAACACCCTACATGTGATATTTTTATTCTTGCTGCTGTCTAACTGTCAAGGCTGGAATCAGGAACGGGAATTAATAATCGCCGTAGAGTTTCGGAGCGGGGAAGGTGGAGGGTGTCGAGAGGAGGAAGGCGGGGAAAATAGGTATAATCTGCCCGGCTAAGGGCCTGGCGCATCGGGGTTTCTGTGAATCATGCGAGGTAAGATTACGCAAGCGGTGAAGCCGCTATTTACGCGCCAACTGAGCGATGTTACTCATGTCTGCAAAGTCGTCCATACTGATATCGGCGGCGCATCTGCGGGAAAAGCTATGGAGTCACGGACAGCAGACACAGCGGTGGACAGCAGAGCAGGAAGGCCTAGTGGAAGGCACACAATCAGGAAGAGGGCCACAAATGGCGTTTGCAGTATCTGCGGTCCTACTGGGACTGAGCTGGGTACTCATACTGGACCATTCTTCAAGAAGTAAAGCCTCCAGTTCATTTTAGGGACAGTGGACTCAAAATAAATCACCAGAACTTCCCCAGAGGTTCAGTGATGTTTATGTCAGGTGACTGGGAGGCCGCAAAGGATCCTGAACGTGTTTATCGCTGTTTATGACATCATCTCGGAAGAGGCGAACATCATGAGCAAGTGGTGTTTATAACGGGGGCGCTGGTTTCATAAAATAAACACTTTTGCCTTGCAATAGCTATTATCCGACGACGTAGAGAAATCATTGGTCTCAATAATTCCCACTAAATTGTCATCAAAATGTAGAATAAAGGGTGATCTCGTTCTCACTCTCTCTCTCACACTATAGATATATATATCTTTCTGTATTAATCAAGACTCTAGGCTTTTTGCAGTTTTTGATCCTGTGTGGGAAAATGTGAAAAGTAAGTGAGGTGAAGAGAAAGAAAGTATAATAAAAGTAAAATTTCGAATGATGCAAAACACTGATTTGTACTCATCCTGTCTACTGTACTTTTTGTTTGTTTAATCCTGTAAGCCAAGAGGAATTACTTAAATCTTACATGTGCACATAATAATTATGTTTTATTATAAGATCGATCAAAGAAGAGATTTAAGTATTAGACACACACAGAGCTGTAGTCAAATAATTCGAATTAGCAGTCAGTTAAAGTCTTTTAGGTGAAAAGACACAACAAGCTTAAGTTCATTTATCCTGTCTAAGTTTCCACGACTCGTTTACTTTCAGGAGTTCAACAAAGCTTGAAAGAATCACTGTAACTGGTATTTTAATGGTTTCCACAAGCGACCCGGAAATGGCTAACTGGAAAGCCTAGGATGATGGGGTCTCCTTCAGAGAAACAGCTCCAGTTCTTACCTTGAGTCCTCCAAGGATTCTTATCCATGCTTGACCATCACAAGTTTGCCAAGCTTCTTCTGACAGTCTGCTCACTACAAATTGCTATTGGCTCAAACAGGTTCCTCAGCCAGGCGAGACCCTAAGGGAGGGAAGCTGTTCTACATGCAGGCACGAGCAAATACAGAGATGTGCCTGTATAGGTCTTAAACTAATCTGACGTACTATTTATACCCAGAGCCAGAAGACTTTCAAGCAGTCAAGTCAAGCTGAATCTTGCAACACAGTGAATAATTTTAGAAGTCAAATCATTTGTCGAGAGAAACAATTTGCTTATTTAATTGACTTCCACCGCTTATCGCCGCGAACCGGGCTGAGCTCGTCTTGACACTTCGGCAGAACGTAGGGGAACTTTTGCAGCCCAATTTTTCTCAGCTACGCCTGATTCCAAAAGAATATTTAGAGATCCAGGTTGCTCCTAAAAATGATGTTGCCTGTCTTACTGTCTTGGCCACAGCCGTTCATCTCTGACTGAACCTTCCGGAAGATAAGCTGCCTTTGTATGCTTACGGTGTAAAAACACAGGACAGACGGAAGGCCTTGAGAGGGCAGCATTCTGTCATTCTTCATCTGGCCCTGAAGGACACCTCATCCAATGTGACTCAGAGTATGGGCGAAGTCTCACAGCTCCCTGGAATGGGGAAGACCAGCAAGGGTACCACCAGGTGACACATGACAAGGTTCTGTCCGAGTTTTTTTTTTTTAAAAAGGGGAAAGAGGAATCTCAGCTGTACTAAAGCGTTTTAACACCCTATGAATACATCGGCGCGAGTGCTATCGATGGAACAGCACTGAGAGGCTCTCCTGGCAATTTACTCTTCAATTTCCCCAAAAATTCATAAGAAAAACGCCTTTAAGCAGCTATACGAACGTAGGCAAAATACGCGCAACCGACACCTGAACGTACGCTGTCCTCGTTAGTTTTCGCAGGGATTATAGACTCAATAAGTGACTGATACTAAATAAATTGTATCACTTGACCCTGGGCCAAATGAAAAGATTATGGGCCGAGATGGACTGCGTTCCAAATGTCGGATCAGAGAGCTGGACTGATTTAGCGTTGACGGGCGGAGACCCTGGCGGACAGAGGAGAAGCTTCTGGGTGTCATTCCAGAGAAATCAGCACCCTGACAAGCCCTTGATGGCTGACAACACTGCTTAAAGCTTTCCGTTTTAATTTACGGTCGAGGCACGTCTCAGCAGAGTGGGAAAGTGCTCTCAATCGGGGCAGATCGATACCAACCAGACCTTAAGGTTCGCGCTGCAAACACCTGCGTGGTTCTTCTCCATGCAGAAATAAATGGCGGGGATCTGTTCAAATACTACATACCAAACATCGACACCACACAGAAATGCTCTGATGACTAGAAATGCACCATCTCCTTGACTAACAGATAATAGCTGATATAGTGATGCCCATCTGGACCAACACAGATCACAGCTCTAGAAAGCATTAGGTTCATGTGTATGCAGCACATGGCAGGCCGGACCCGCAGCACCGAACAGCCATGCTCTAAATGCAAAGCGACCCCCATAATCCACCTCCCCCCCCTCCCCATTGTGGGTTATCTCTGCCAGCATCGAGGGGCTTCCAGTGTAATCCTGGAGCCCCCCCCCCCCACTCCTGGATACGCAGTGCGAAAAAAAAGGTGCTTTTACATTTGTGTGCTGCTCTCCTCAGCCACTGGGGGGGGGGGGGGCAGCCAATGAGAGGGGGCATAGAAAATGAACAAAGACTATACACTGATTTATCGCTCAACATCATTAGGTGGGTAATGAAATTAATTACCTTAATTTCAAAGTAACGACTGCACTCCTTATTAAAGTGTCATACTTGTTGTGTAATTGCACATGATGTAAATGGGAAAGAAAACTCCTCGCTGGTGCATGGAAACTTTGCCAATAAATAAGAGCCATGTGACGCTGGGTAATGCAGCCTATCACTTTACACGTCCTTGTCAGAGTTTAAGGGCAGAAGTCTTTTTCAGTTTTCCCCGACTGCAATCCTGAATAGTGGATCCTAAGGCTTATTGAGCACCATCCCATAATGCAACCCACCCCGCGCAGGAGGAGAGACCTTTCATTGAGGACAGATATGGCCAGCAGGTGGCAGAGTGGTTAAGGACACAGAAGGTGTCAAGTTTCCAGGTATGCAAATGAGCCCTAGAGCATCATCTAAGAACTGATGAGCTGAGGACCGGATGAGACCTCCACCCCCCCACTGCAGGGTCACCCCACCCCCCACAATTATTGGGAGTGGCTGGGGGCAGATGATAACGCCCACGAGGATGGGGGAAGACAACGTGCCGGCGCCTCTCACAGATAGCATCCGGATAAGGCGGCCTTATCTCGACAGGAGCTGTCCGCCAACGCGGCGCTGAAATAACGCGGTGGCCCATCATGCGGGGCGGAAACGGTGGCAATTTCTCTGGCTGGCAGACAGTTAAAGGGCTTCATGGGAGATGCAATTTTAAGGTGTTCAGTCTGGGTCCATGAAATAACGGACCCCGCCACGAAAAAGCTAGCTACAATAAAATAACGCAAGAAACACAAAAAAGCTAGCTACAATAAAATAACGCAAGAAACACAAAAAAGCTAGCTACAATAAAATAACGCAAGAAACATAGATAATTAGACAGACAGACGGACAGACAGACAGAAAGAAAGACAGATGATAGATACATATATAGATAGATAGATAGATAGATAGATAGATAGATAGATAGATAGATAGATAGATAGAAAGAAAGAAAGAAAGTAACAAATCATCTCCGAGTATTTCAGCCTGATGCACATATTCTACATTTGCATCATGTGATCCAGGTAAGCGACTTCGGACACATGGTGTGCTGGGGGGGGGGGGGTCTCATACAGGGCTGCTACACTTTTTATGAAGCAGGACCTCCTCTGAAAACGGCTGAACAGAGGTCCAACTCTATCGCCCCAATTTCACGGGATTCGTGTCCAAATCACAAGCATCTAAAAGGCTTAGGACAGCCATCTAAGACCCACACGGTATTAAGTTACATGTAAATAAAACGGGGGGGAATGGTAATAATTTATGAGTGTAACCTGAAAGTGTGGCAGGAAACAGCCTCTAGTCAGATCGCGTTCTTCAATACTGTTTGATCACTTTGACATGTTGTTTATTTATCATTGTTCTCCCCACTTATGAATCACCAATCTCATAAATAAACATGCCTGGCTCCCCCCACAGCAGTAAAGCACATTAGGCTGTGTTTATGAGAAGGAGGCCCCCAGACTTCACTCTGAGAGAAGTGCCGCTTCACCAGAGGAGAAGCCTGGCTGCAGGACGACGGGCTGAAATCTAATCCACCCCCAAAAAGTAAAGAGAGAGAGAGAGAGAGAGGGAGAGAGGGAGAGGGAGAGAGAGAGAGAGAGAGAGAGAGAGGGAGAGAGAAAGGGAGAGAGAGAGAGAAGGAGGTGGGTGATCACTCCTATTAAAGTGGCTGCAGCTTTGCTCACATCCAAATAAATCACAGACTTTATATCGAATTGGGTTCTTCAGTTATTTGGCTCAGTGTTGACAATGTAATGGCCTTTACTAAGAACAGATCAATTAAAAAAAAAATAAAGCTGTGATTTCTCAAATAAAGTTATCAACATTTACTCTTACATTTACATTACTTTACATCTTTATTAATATTACTGTTGTTTTATACGCAAATCCTATAAATGACTTGAAAACACTATACAGCTGTTGCACATTCATACCAGCTATCCATTTCTCATACCTGCTTGCCCAACGCAGGGTCGGGGGGCTATGGGCACAAGGCAGGGGACAACCCAGGATGGGGCGCCAACCCACAGGGCACACTCACCATTTACGCGTATGGGCACACCTACGGGCAATTTGGTAACTCCCATTAGCCTCAGCGTGTCTTTGGACCCAGGGGGGGAAAATGGAGTACCCGGAGGAAACCCCACAACGACACGGGGAGAACGTGCAAACTCCACACACACGGAACCATGGCGGAGACTCGAACCCTGGTCCTCGACCACACCTTCTACTGAAAATCAATTCAGACAAACCAAAGTGTAAATGTTGGAAATGAATACCGACTCCTTTCATGGTTCACCGTAAACAAATGGTCCATGATTCCACATCACCCACAGGGTCGCGGTGAGAACAGCCTTGTGGGATTACAGGCAGGTTCAGGCCTCTCCTCTCCCATAAGCCCCTCTGGCGGATCCACCAGCTGACCTCAGCAGCTCATCCTGACCCCGTCTCCATTAGAACCCATCTAGCAGATGCACTCCCCATATCCTACAGCTAATCAATATAAAGAGACATCTATCTATAGCTACACTTCAGAGTACAAATTCTCCAGGCAAACATACTCGACTAAGTTTTCGCTGATATAGGTTTCAGTCCATGCATAAAAAACAAGATTAATTCAGGGGAAAAAAAAATCTTTTGAATAAATTGCTAAGATTTATTTTTAAACAGTTCTAGACAGAGAGGACGTGATCTGTAGGCTCTCATTAAATCTCTATGATCTGGGCGCGGCAAAGGAGACTCGCCTGCAAAGACGCAACACTAACGGCACTAAAACATATTTTATTAATGCCCGATGACCTGGCCAGGCGTCTTGGGGGGGCTGGGGGGGGATTCATTACCTTAAATTACATTACGCCACTGCATAACCGATGCCTCTATTTTCCTCATCCCTATTTAGTCGTCCCGACGCCTCACGAGTTACCCGCGATGCCCGACGCGAGTCCCCATAAAGCAAATTGCTTTATTTACACCCAATGGTTGCTGGGATGCAGACGGCAGGAGGCCACATCTGTCACTGCTGGTGACGGCAGGCAGTGCGTGTGGCTGAGCATCAATCCTGAGCCCAGTACCGGCAGCCCTTGACTGCCATAAGTAACCGTTCCATAAACCGTTACATAAGTCAAATTTTACATAAGTGTGATTTACCGTTCAAGAACTTTACAGCAAAAAAAAATAAAAAATAAGCAACCATATACTAGAAATATATACTAAAGAACACGTTAAATAAATGAAGATATAAAGTGTACATTTGCATACAAGCGTTGTGTCGACTTTTTGCGCTAGCACTTCTTAAAAATCTATGTATCTCGGACATTTTTTTTTTTTGCGCAAGTCCCGACTTAAAGTCGATCTTACGTAAGCTGAAGGCTGCCTGTACTGGGCAAAAGGCTGACGCAGTAGGTTAGCTAAGTGTTACATACCGTTGTTCGTACGAAAGACGGTGGGCCGCGCGGGATGAGTACGGATTGAGAAAACAATCGCAATAAGACACCAAGGGGATGGCTGAGCCGAGAACGAGGCGGCTCTGTGATTTTGGTACGGAAGATGCCAGATTTTTTCAGGAATTTGTCCAGTAATTTTTTTTGGGGGGGGGGGACTGCACAGTCAGAACTAGAAAAATGGGACATTTCTCAAAAAGAGAATGAAATGATGCAATTTTGGTGGCAAAAAAAGATGTCGTAGTATGGCCAAAACCTTCTGAGAAGACAAAAATAAAAAGAGACACTTTTATAAATAAGCAGGCGGAATGAAAAGCCTGTAGGGGGAGACGGTGCACCTGAGTCACTCTCCTGGGGGGGGGCGAGTTAACAGCCCCCCCACACACCCCCATAGTGACGAACAGCACTTCTCGTTCATTAAGCCTACATTCTTCACTCAAGGGAACATATTCACACGAATAAGTTTCTACTTTTTAACGAAACTAATCAGGACTATTATGCACCAGCATGTAACACAGTGGTGCCCTGCGCGGTACATGGCAGTGCGTACAGGTTCCCGTTCGCTCTTTCGATCCGGTACGCTCTGGGCGCCGCAGCGCGTCAGGGGTGAAGTTTCGCCTAAAGGGGGGTTGGGGCGTATTTACAGGTGCAGACTCTCATGCTGTGGGGTCACAGTGTAACTTCTGAGTGATGGGACAGATGAGCTGAATGGGGAGATTACGGATCTCTGCACTGGGGCAGCGGCTTTGAAGAGGCTCTGTATGTCCTCTTCAGCCCAGCATGCCAACACCAAACAGATTTTCTAAAAAGATTTTACACTCCCCCCCCCCGCCAGATGTATCCCTTCTTCTCCAATTCTTCACAGCTACATTCATACAACACATTTTGCTGCATTATGTCCCATAACTTCTGACACTATCAATAAAATCACTTTGCATTCTGCTCATCAAAATGCTGCCAATTAATTTTGCATTCCTTATTAGTTAGTAAGCACAAACCTCTAATAGACTGCCTACATCTGAACACAATTCACAATTATTGCAGCACCGACAGACTTCAAATACAATCGCTTTTCAGATCTATCCTATCTATATAATTAATAAATACTAAATCATTTCCAAAATATGAAGACCCGGTTTGGAGGCCAGTTTCTTAGTGACACTCAGTCAGCCCTGTGTAGAGCCCACTCTCTCCTGCAGACAGCCCTGTGTAGAGCCCACTCTCTCCTGCAGACAGCCCTGTGT
>JAODJW010000048.1:1309242-1320531 GCA_026777045.1 Hyperopisus bebe
GGGGGGGGGGGTGCGTGGTTTTCGTGTGGAGTGACGTCTGTGCAGTTTCGCTCTCCCATTAGAGGAAAGCCACTTTCAAAAATTAACACTGAACTCCACCAGCCGTCTATGCGGAATCTTAATCAATACATGAATGAACGGTGGTTGCAGCTTCTGCCAGAACAACTGGACCCTGACTGCACAGCTGGGTTCCATCTGGGGACAATCTCACCTTCCCTTTATAATCTTCACTCAAACCCAAAAGACGGTACTGAATATAACTATGAATTTTTAGCTATTATTTGGTGAAAAAATTTTTCATTTCACACTCATAAACCCAAGTGTTTAACGGTAAAAAAAAATAGTCAGGACACTCTGCTGTAGTATCATTAAGTCTGAAGAGCTCAGGGTCCCAAAGATAATTTGAATGTACTATTTGAACCAGGACTGAGCTCCAAATGCGTTGTTTTCTGATAGACTTTTCATTCACCCGCCTACCTTTTAATTTCACAGCTAATCAGTCAATCCCAATGCTCTCAGTGCAGCGCAGAGTTCCGAGCCTTAATGACAAACGACATTCAAGGTTATAGACTCGGTGCAGAATCTGGAGACACAGCGATCTGAGTGGTCTTCCTGTTTATTCACGCTCCCTATCTATGAGACTTCCGACTTAGCAGTCGTCGGCAGCTTTCGGTTTCCCTTTGTTTGCCAATAAGCTGCACCTTCCAGATGGGCGTTAAATCTGATTAGCCGGCAACTTGAAACCAACACATTGCCATATTTTTTAGAGAAAGACGCCAGTCTTTTCTGGCCCTTTCTATGTAATTTATTTCCGTGTATTTTCACCTTGAGTTGTAGCTACAGTAGTATTGTGAGGGTAATTTCTCAGGCACACTTTCATTCTGTCGTAGCGGAGAGGGCATGTTAAGTCACTTTTGATCCAATGTTTCAGCCCTAAAAGAATCTCGCTAAGACCCCGAGCTTCCGCAGCTGGCTCTCGCCTTGCCGGAAACCCCACGAGGGACTGAATCGCTCTTGAAACAAGAAAGAAGTGAGCAAGATGTTAAGAAAAACAATGAAGAAAAAAAAAAAACTCCGGTTTGCCAGCCCAATTGCCCTGAGAGAGGCTTTCCTCTCAAAGTATTAAGCGCGCCTGATAAAAGCCATTCGGTTTATTAATGGTAGGCGTCCCGGCAGAGTAGCAAACCCTCAATGTAGACCAGAGTCGCTGGACTTTTAATATCTTCTGAACAAGTAATTAAGGCAGTGATATCATGAGGAGCCTTGACTCTGAATTCTCTCACCGTACAACCTATGCACAGAGAGCTGAACTCGGGGCTCCACAGAGACCTGACTTTGCCCTGACGGGCCGAGGAGGGCAGGAGGAGGACCACCCCCACAGACATTATCACCCCGTTCCCTGCGCTCCCCACTCTGAGAATGGGCTGCTATACTAACACGCATTCAAATAATGTGCACAGAAGCCTAGTTCTGGTGGATCTTAGGAAATGCTGCTGGCCAACCAGAAACTTCAAAGTCTGAAATTTAGATCAGTTAGCAAACATCCCAGGGGTGATCTGGAATTTGTCTGGGGCAGATCTGTAGAAAGCAGACTGCGACTTTAAGTGACATGGAAAGGTATCCATTTCACAAAATGAATCCTATATGGAATGGAACAGATGCACACCCACACACACACTATATACATACCAGTCATGATTCTACAAAGTAAAATGTGGTTTTATGAATTACGACAGAAAGCCATACTCTCTCCACTAAAAGGGATGTCGAAATCAATAAGGGTGCAATCTTCGTGGTGCCCCCTTTACCTTGCAGTATCAGTCATTTAGAAGATTCCTTTATAGAGAGTATATTACTCGGCTCTTAAGGAATATGAAGTACACTCCAGAATGGCTGTTAACCGGCAATTGTCTTGTGATGTTACATATCAAGGACCGAGGCTGCTGCAGAAATATAATATACCGATGTAAAAGATCAGATGCGTTGGTATGGTAACACTGCGGCCCTCGCCCTCTAGGGCTGTGCGTGGGGGTTTTCTCCTGGTTTTTCTCCGGGCGCTCCAGTTCCCTCCCACAGACCGCGGATGCCTCACTGTACCAGGGCATGTAAACTTCCCTCGGTGTGTGACCCCCGCTACAGGCCAGCATGCTGTCCAAGATGTACCGCTGTACATGTAATAAATGCTCAAGGAGAAATGGATCCTGGATAGACGTAAATAATATGAAGTGAAACCTTATGAGCGGATGTCCAAATGCAGTATTTGCTTTGCGTGAACTGAGGTAAGACTGAATACAAATGCACAGAAAAGTTTCCTTCATAACACACTAGTGACATTTAATGGGCTATGAGATTCATAACCATGATGGCATTTTCGTCACGAGCAGGTCACCCTGTCTAATGCTGTTTCAAACCCGACAGTCTGTTCTCCCTACCGCTATTTCCCTTCCATTCATATTATTTACATTTCTGCCTAACAATTAATTCTTGAATGCACAAAAATTAAAAGTGCAACTGGCCCACTTCCCTGAAACAATGCAGACACTTGTGTTTCCCCGTAAAATGCAGCGAATTCAAAGAAGTTGTGCCAGTTGAGTTTGTGGGTTTAACTAACGAAGATGCTAAGGAAGCAGACTTTCCAGTTTAAGAGCATTTGGGGATGCGGTCCAGACCTCTGCACTGACTTCCCAGTTTAGCCAGCAAGATGTGCAGCCAGCAAGAGCTTTTAGGATACTCCAGTTTTTTTTGGGGGGAAAAAGAAAACAAAGAAGAACATATCATTGGCCTGCAGATGGTTACAGTTTACAGAGTCTCAGCTTTAACCTGAGTCTCAGCTTTGACACGGCGTGTATAAGGAGTCACTGTCTCCTCCTCCAAGTCTACGGAAAGGCCCTTCATGGAGGATTTCACTGTGTGACGCTGCACAGCTCAGACCAAACTGATTTTTGCATCTTTGGCATCGCTTACTGACTGAAAAGCCAGTCAGAGTCCACCAGCAAGTCTTCCATAAGCTGAGGTTCATCCCCGGAAGAGGAACTTCATTTTGTTAGGCAGTCGCTGCTCAAAACTTACGTGATATGAGATGGTTTGTGTATTTTTGTATCATGCTTTCTCAAAACTCCGAGAAAGCAAACTTCTGTCGAAATCTGGGCAATCCATGAAGATCTTGATAACAATCTTGCCTCATAATTCCATAAAAATATGACATCAACCACTGTAGATATTTAACAATACGCATTATATCAGAGGAATCCCCAGAAGCTATACTCGGCAGTTACATGGTGTTCTCAGCAGAATAATCTTACTCTGGTTCATGTAAAATATGGTCCAACTCAAAGTTCTTGTGCAAATTCCTGACATTTCTCTTGTGTGGTTCTGTGACAATGGAATGAGCTGCATCTGGTCATCAGACTCCCAGTCCACCTTCACGAAACATTTCAGGACCCCGCTGTTTCAGTAACATCTCTGCTAGCCTGACAAACACTCCATGTTCCCAGAATGCTCTTAATGTTGCTGCTTTGAACAGCCATCTTTGCATTTTACCTCAGCATAGCCACAATTATGCCTTGTCGTCCCCTTGACGGTTCTACAGTACGTATGTAATATGCTATCAGCCTCACTTGAATGTCGTTTTGGATTAAAGCATTTGTTAAATAATATAAATGTAAATGTAATGAATGTACATCCATTAATGACGGCCAGACGTACGGTTTCTGTTATGGGCTGATGTATATCTGTATGTTAGAGGACAGCATACAGACTCTCACACACTCCCTGGATATACGGCTGGGTGACCCCAGAACGAGCTTCGTCAAACAAACAAGGTGAGAGCAGAGATGCAGCAACCAGGTCAGAGTTAGTGCGGCCCTCCTTGGCGCTGAGGACGCGCACGTGTTGGAGAGACCCTCTGCCATTGAGGGTAGGGGCTTGAGAGCGATCTGAAGAGCTGTGCCACTTACACGATTAACCGGCGCCACCGCTGACGGCGCCGTGCCGACCTCCCGCGGGTCGGCGCCGCTCTCCTGGATGGTGCCTGGAGAAACTGCCGGCACCTCATTACCGGGCCCTGTGGACGGCCCGTCTGTTCGGCACAGCTGCGGGGAGCTGGGGGGCCGGAGCAGAGCCCAGAGAGGATAAATACCGGTGCGGGTTGTAGGGAATGGCGGGATAGGGCTATTACGGGGTTAATCGGCCTCCAATCTCCCCAGAATTTCAGCTGCTACCCAGTTAGACACACATACATGCACACATACACATACACACACATGCAAACGCACATACACACACACTATGGACAAAAAAAAAAACCCTAATCCCAACAGTGAACCCTACCCAGCTCTAACCTAACCCATAATTAACCAAACAAAACACAGGTTTTTGGCTATTTCAGGTTTCTTGATTACAGTCACAGAATTTTATAAAAAGGTTTCGGGAACTGAAAAAATGGTCCCCACAAAAGAACAGGTTATCATCACTTGATGGGGACATTTGGTCCACACAACGTAATACATAATTAACACACAGACACAGACACACATTCATGCACACGCCATCCACACACACCTTAATCACGTGTGTTGTATGTGTGTACTACAATGCCTCAGTCACATATTAATTCCCATATAAATAGACTGCAGTCTGAAATTCTCACGCACCCCAGGGTCATTAATATCAATTTCTCCCACCCCAGAATATTTACAATAGCCTCGCCCACATTATACAGCTTTATACACCATCAGTGTTTCTGGAATATAAATTGATACGGGGTTGGACGGGAGCCCACACTGCTACCGCCACCGTACTTGCAGAGCTCTGCCAAATGTGGATCTGAGGGGCCTCGCATGTGGCCATGACAGTACTCTATCGATTCATGGTGGAAGCATGAAGTTTTAATTAACATGACACTCCCATAATACACCTGGGTCTGTGAGACATGGATAATGTGTGCACGCAACTCTTAGTTGTGCTTGCACACAACAGCCGCAGACCCTTGTTAACTCTTGGCAATTCTTTACATCTGGCCTGTGATTGGCGAGCGATTTCCCTCGAATCTACTGCAGCCGTTTCCGCCGCCAGCGTGGGGGTGGATGTGACGCCCCGCCTCGGCCCGGCTGGCTCTGGGTCCGTACCACATCAGTGCTTTATCCTGCTGTTCTGAGAGCAGTGTTCATTATGCCGCTCCCCCCCCCCGCACCGGGCTGCTGCTCCCCTCTGACGTCCTGAAGGGGAAACAGCGCAAACGGTTTTCCTGATTGCCAGGGATCGGAGAACAGGTACAACCTCAGTAATGAACACGCAGAACCACGCTTGGCTAAACAAACAGGGCTATCTGTGCGCGTAAACACACACACACACACACACACACACACACACCAAGCATGATAGACACCCACTGTGGCTCCTTTTTTGGACCTTAAGCCAGATGGTCTCAGGGGTCCACGTTGTTTGCCGTCTAGGGACGGGGGTGGGGGGGGCATCACATGAAGTATTCATCCCAGCACCAACCAGAGGACATGGTGGGGGGGCGCCTTGTTAAGGACCCACTGTTTGACTTGGTTCAAGGGCGCCTGGTAGATGGTTGCCATGGGTACAGCTCAAAGGGGAGCGAGCTGAGGGTTGCCGTGCATCCCGATCGCCGTGGTGATGCGCGGCTGCAGCTGGACCGCTCCGTCACAGAGATTAAAGAATAGAAGAGACTCACGGGCATCGGCGAGCTGGAGACCTGCCATTACAGGCCGCTAAAAACCCTTCAGCGTGCGCCGTTAATTCGGCGCCACTGGTCACGGCGCTCTCGCCATTCACTTACTGTGCGAATGTCGCACATATGCAAGGAAACCTGCAGCGCAGGATGCATCCCAGCCTATTTTTACTGCGAAGAAATGTTGCGTAAATCTGATTTCCATATTATATATTATATATGGAAAGCACATTTACGCGGTATTATATGCAAGTTAAAAAAAGGGTTCCTTCAATGAATTCATAAAGAAAACACACGCATTAGTGCATGAAATTTGTGAGGCCCTACTGAAACCATGCACTTCATCGCAGGATTATTTGCGACAGTGAAGCTCTAACGCAAGAGGTGAGATGTCACACTGCCAGGGTCACATAAGTTGGAGGCCCCTAGTGAACGTGCCATCGTGTGAGAGCGTGCGCTGCTGTGAGGTCATCACTCAGCATGCTCTGCCGTTTCCCCATCCATGCATCATCCATGCATCCATCCACCCGCTCATACTGGGTAGGACTATGCCAGGAAACTCTCCCACTCAGCACAGAACATGAAGCAGGGGTCACCCAGGATGGGAGGGCCCACACACACACACACACACACACACACACACACACACACACTCACTCTACAGGCAACTTGCAAATGCTACTTAACCTAACTGCGCATCTTTGGACTGTATGCGGCTAATCCTGGACAATGCAAGGGGAATCCAATCTGCAAATGACCTCAAAACATGAACCCCTGACACGCAGTGGAGGTGTGACTCATACCCCCTACCCCAGCGGTGTGAGGCCACAGCAGGTCCCACAGAGTCGTCGTGTTGCTGGCGGGAGTTAACAATGCATTACTTCCAATCCAATCCATACCTATATAAATAGGCAAACTTATAAATAGACCGTGTTCTTCCTACATATCTCAGGAGGCCTCCTTGCCTGCTCTGTGAATCATCTTGTCATCTCTAAAGACAGCCTAGCACCTGCGCAGTGGTCAGTGGGTGGACGACACACTATTTTCTGGAAGGTTCTTCTGCCCGGAGACACACGGACGACACACTCAGAAAGAGCATCGCTGTCGCTCGCAGCGACGACCCGGCCGTTCCGGCCTCATGATTAAGATCAGCCAACATCACCAAGCGCGGCGACGACAACTGGGGCGTCTTTAAGGGCCATTGTCATCGTGTCATTTGCCTGCCATTCAAAAGCCCTTTAGACGGGGAAAAAAAAAACGAAAATCCCTTTAAGCAGATTCGGCAGCTTGTGCAGACGAGGATTATGCCGCTAAGCAAACATCTCTCACCGCGCTCTATGTTTATGGTGCCAGGGCGGACCCATAGGCAGCGGTGATGATGTCCACCATGTGGACGTAACTGGAGGAACACATGTAAACAAGATAGCCAGGCCAGCACATTTACACCAAACGACTGTCTATGGATGATTATCAGAATTTACAGGTTTCAAATGGCACCATTTTCCAATCCACATCTGCACTGAAAAGCAGTAATCGAAGAGCAAATATCCACAACTCACTCAGTCCGTTTGTTGTTGTGTGTGAGATGAGACCGCCAGTGACCTAAAGTCAGGCTTCCTCATCATATGTTACAGTGCGGGGATCCCAAACTCACTCAGATCTCAAGTAATTCAACAAAGGACTTTTGTTAAATTTCCACAACTCCACAGAAATTTTGTCTAACACATATCCCAAAGACCGACAGAGTTTTGTAAATTTGCCCTTCAGTGAGTGAATCACAAAAAAATCACAAGACAACCCAAAGTCTTTCACTTACTGGAGGAAACTGTTTTCATCTGTAGGTCTGATATCAGTGGACTGACATTTTCTATTTGTAAGAGTTTTGCAGCCTTATACTCCATGATGGATGGATCAATGGATGGTTGAGTGAATGGCTAATGCCCAATAACATTTTAATAGTCTTTTTGCAGTTATTTAATAGTATTAAGTCCTTTTAATTGGTGATAAACCTAAATGTCAAAGTTCACTGCATCAATGCAATGTTGTGCACTAAATATGAGGCATCTTAAGTCAGCATCTAAATCTGATTGGATGGCTGGACACCACTTACTTTCCAAATGCCTTTAATGGCCAATTAACAGTTGCAACCAAACGCTGATTCTGTTTCTCAGTCTGAACAATGGCTTTATGAATCAGGACTAATTGCACTGTTACGTAAAGATGGATTCTTAAGTTCATTCATATCCTTTGAGCAAATAATTACCAGAGCTTAGAACTCAAGTTAATTATGATCCATTTGTTGTTAGGTTTATAAATTGGTAGCCTGTCTGCAACAATTAAACAGCCCAAAATCTAATTCATCTTGCTGAACCATTTTTTTAAGTTGAAGGGCCAATTCATTTAATCTTATTATGAGTCTAGACAGCACAACCAATGGCACATTTTTCACATAGGATTTAACACATATTAGACATGTCAAATCAACATCATTGTCTAATCAGCACCTCAGTAAACAAACAGTGATGAGTCACATAGTGAGTAAATGAAACGGTGAGAAAATGAGCAGAGGGTGAGTCCTAAGAGTGAGCACTAAGGAGTGCAGCACCTCATGCTAAAGATACTGGCTGATTTAGCACCTTCGCTCACACCTGCACTCTGTACTCATATATTTTCCAACATGGAATATGCTATTAGTATATGAAAGCGTGCCATATTATATTGTCCTATTACGTCACATATGCGACAACATTTTGTGATTGTGTTGGAACCAGGGTGGACAGGGGAGGGGCTTGGTTCATCAACCCCGACCCCCGGAATAAACAGACCTTTAAATTACCAAGTGCCCCTCCCCCCCCAATTCAAACTCTACCCAAGACTGAGTGCTTGAGTTGGTGGCCTGTTGCTTAGAGGACTCATAGTTCCACTAGGATGTGGAAAACCTGTCATTTCTAGCCCTGTTAGACAGAGGAGTAGCTCATACTAAAGCTGAGGACTCCTGCTCTGCCTCTTACGCATAGCGAGCGACCTGCTAATGCCGTTACACTAATCTGCTGTTTTTCGGAAGCACGGCCAGTGCCCCCGACTGACACCAAATCGGACGGTAAATACGCAAAAAACTCGCAAAGGACAGTAAAACCGCTGACGAATAAACCCAATTCAGCAGCTTTTTATAACTTCTCTGAAGCTGC
This sequence comes from Hyperopisus bebe, assembly GCA_026777045.1. Classification (NCBI taxonomy): domain Eukaryota; kingdom Metazoa; phylum Chordata; class Actinopteri; order Osteoglossiformes; family Mormyridae; genus Hyperopisus; species Hyperopisus bebe. Next base: position 1,318,126 of record JAODJW010000048.1, read on the forward strand.
ATTACTAATCTCCCAAAGGACATTTCCAGGAGGCGGATTTTCAGCAATTTACTGCACGTAAATTTCGTAATTACTCAGCCCTCCCGGTCATTCTCAAGGCGGACCACAAAAACAGAGAAAAAACATTGTTAGATGCAAATGAATCTCTAACTGATTTCTTATATATATGTGTATCTTTTCAGAGGGACTGGGAAATGTTGAACATGGCACCTAGCGTGTGGTGATGTGACATATGTGTGAGATCCACACCAGCAGGTGTATGTAACCATACGTAATAACAACAAGGCATTATATTACAAAGAGAGCGGGCCGGGCAGTAATCCGAGATCGATCTGCTTTCCATTACACACCAACGCTTTGGACCTCAGGGCCTCCGGTTCCGATCCATAAACTCGCATCCCTTGTCAGGCTCATCGGGGTCCTAAGAGGCGAGTCGGCTCAAACTAGGCGTGGCCTAGACATATGCCTGCTCAAAAAGCCACCGCAGCGCCACAGACTGGCCCTCGAAAGGCGGGTGACCATCAGCCCTGGGCCAGGCGTTTTAATTGGGCGATTCTGAATAATCGGGAGCCGTAGCGTTTGGGGAGTTTTCTGGATCTCTGGCCTCGGTGAGTGAGGACAGGCTGAGCCCAGGTTGCCATCTATCAGACCAGGTACCATGCATCAGGCAGCAAAGCAGCGAAGAATTAAGGCCAAATAAAGGATCGATACGGGAGCTACCAGGGTGCATCGATAATAAACTGGTCTGTGCTCTGAATTGAAATACGGTCACTAGAAGGGACCCAGATCGCTTTCTGCATGCTTTTTCACATTACCGTTGTGTGGCTGTGCGTGCACATGCGTGTTTGCGTGCACCGTGACATAACCCTTGTGCCGAGGTGAAATCCGTCCCAGACATGATTTACCCTTCCTATCAGGCTGAAGGAAATGGAGTTATTCTAATGGCTGAGTGCTACAGGGCCCGTCGAAGCAGCAAATTAACATTCTGTACAGTGAAACTGCAGCCAAATTAAGAATCAAAAAGCCCAAAAGTCCATAATTAATTATCTGCAGCCAGACGAACTTTCTTTGCAACCAGAAATCTGGAGGAAAAGAAAAAAAAAACATTTTCCCTTAAGCAAAGTACTTGAGCTAAAATTCTTGAGTAAACATCGAGTTTAAATGGGTCACGTCTAAATTGTAGGTCTTGTGCTGAGATGTAGGCTGGTTATTGGCGTAATAATGCATCTCTGGTAACGATCATACACCCTATAATGTCACAGCCGAAATCTGACAACGCGTGAGGAGGAAGCAAATGAGCCGTCGTCAAATCAGCACAGGGCGTTGTATCCCGGCTGGGGCGATCGGACGCGTGTCACTGTCGATGGAGGATGTTGGCTACAGATGCAGAGATGAATGGAGGCCAGTGGAACTCATTACAGCGCGGAAAAAAACAAACACGTGTCGCGGACCTTGCCGCGTGCCTGGGATTCGCTTGATGTATCGCCGTGGGAGACGAGAGGAAGGATCCCCGATACACAGCACCCAGGGCTGGGGGTCAGCTGGGGGTCAGCTGGCGTAACCTCGCGGTCACCTGACTCTGCAGCTCATGCACCGCCTGACCCAGAAGTTTACAAAACCAAGCCACCATTCCCACAAGTATCATATTTTACCATAACCCCCCCCCCACGCCCTGGGATCTCGTCCAAGATACCGTCCAAAAGATCAGCTCAATTCATGGTGTCAGAGGTTTAACTAAAAAATGCAGCCCTAAAATGTCAAGGCATACATTAAGCCAGGTAGAGGAACAAGGAGACTCGTAGCTCGCTTTCCAGATGGGTGACGGGCTTTAGGCAAATAACAGACAGGCCGCATCTCCATCTAGCCAATCAGATGCCAGGAGCTTCCAAGGCTGGGCTACAAAGGTCACACAAGAAGACAAAGTGGCAGGAGCGAAGGAGGGGGAAGTTCACCTACCGTGGCCCCCGCGTGTGAGGAAGGGCATCCTGTTGATGGCAATGGGCACGGTGCCATGCTTGTTGTGAAAATGGTGAACGTGGTGCGTCGTGCTGAGGCTGGAAGAGACCCGGGCAGCCGTGGTCACCCCGGGGAGGGTGAGAAAAGCCAGGGCCACGGCCAGATACCACCAGCCGGCCAGGCTAAGGCAGCCCACACAGCAGGGGGGCGGGGCCAGTGCTGGAGGCCCCACCCCCAGCATGACGGCCGACGGGGAGCAGGGGGGCCGGCCGGGGGGCCCCGCGGCCCTCAGTTTCACATGGCAGAAAGACGACATCTCAGCAAGTTCCCAAACCCATGATCTCCAGATTCCCGTGAACGATATTCAGGTTGGGGGGGGGGGGGGGACAAAAAAAAACAGAGAGAAAGATCCTCCTCCGCTGACGACAATCAAGAACCAGAAAAGATCCA
>JAODJW010000048.1:1359615-1372576 GCA_026777045.1 Hyperopisus bebe
AAGGGCGCAGGCGTTAGGACAGGGAGCCTAAAAAATTTGGAACAAGGGTCCCTAATAGAATATGCTGTCATGGGGCCTAATATTTCTAGCAGTGCACCCAACCCCAGGTCATGTATTCACCGTGGGCTGGTCAGTATACCATTTTCGCTACGCGGGAATTCGTTTCTTGACATGGGTAAAACCTAAATTCACAAGATGTTCAACACAGAAACCAGTACGTTGATTGAGGCTATGAGCCAGGCAGTCATACTCCTAATGTCACCACCCAACACCAGAGGGAGGGTAGTTGGTAAGAGTAAGATTGTCTGTTGGCTTTGTTATACCCAACTCAGATATGTTGCTGGAATCACATCCAACGTGCTAACCCAGAGACAACAGTGATATCATCCAAGTGGGTGAACGACCAGAGCAGAAACAGCCTCTGCAAGATAATGGCATTTAAGGTGTTTTTCCAGGAAATTCAGACAGGGCTAAAAAATAACTAGGTGTTTATGGCTACAGATATGTGACTGTACTCGGTAGTAGAGAACACAGGGTTCAGTTCATTATGCTTGTTATGATGCAGTCCTATTTTTTAATTTTTATTTACTCTACATTTATTTTTACAATGTGCAAATAAGGATCTTTTTGTTATTCAGACACACCCACAGATGCAGAGCCTTTGGGTTATAATTCCTCATAATTGTGTTTGCAGTTTTAATAATAAATAATCCCAGAACAAATTCTGTTTTCCCTGCTGTACCAAAACTGCACCGAACCGTGAACCCAAAAGCCAGGTTGGTACTGAGTCGTGAGTTTTGTGCACTGCTATACCGTTACATGTGTAACACCGCTGACTGTTTGTTTCTAGCCAATACCAAGTGGGAATGTGTACACATTGTCACGCTGGAACACTATATCTATATATAGATGTGTACACATTGTCACGCTGGAACACTATATCTATAAATAGATGTGTACACATTGTCACGCTGGCACGCTATCTATATATAGATGTGTACACATTGTCACGCTGGAACACTATATCTATATATAGATGTGTACACATTGTCACGCTGGAACACTATATCTATAAACAGATGTGTACACATTGTCACGCTGGAACACTATATCTAGAAATAGATGTGTACACATTGTCACGCTGGCACACTATAGATATATGGATGGGTATAGATCTGCACATTGACACACTATGGATATACAGACACTCCTCTACTTATGAACAAGATACGTTCTAAATGGCCGTTCGCAAGATGAAATGTTCGTAAGTCGTTATTCAACATAAGTTTAAGGGTATACACAAGTACAAAGAACTAGGATGCTGGGAGTACGCACGCGGAATTGGCGTCGTACTAGGCGGAATTGGCGTACGGGGAAAAAAAAATTATGTTGCGGACAGGAAACGGGAGCCCAAGGAACACAATTTGGACTTACAGTGCTCTAAGTTCATATGTACGAAAGTATGTAAGTTGAAAGTTCGTAAGTAGAGGAGCGTCGGTATATAGATTTGTACAGATCTGCAGCAAACTACTGATATATGGATGTGTACACATTAGCACACTGGCACATATATATATATGGATGTGTACACATCAGCATGCCGACACATTGTATATATAGAGATGTGTACACATCAGCATGCCGGCACATTGTATATATAGAGATATGTACACATCAGCATGCCGGCACATTGTATATATAGAGATGTGTACACATCAGCATGCCGGCACATTTTATATATATATATATAGGGATTTGTACACATTAGCATTAGCATAGTACACATTATGGCTCCTTGCATGTACAGCAAAAGCTCTCGGATCCAATGACAGGGTCCAATCACTGCCAGATAGTCTGATTTCCCAGATAGTCGAACATTAATCTTGAAAAATGAATGGTAATACATTCCTTTTACACACGCGCGCACACACACACACACACACACACACACACACACAGAAAACGATTATTGTAGTATTATTTTAACACACTACAGTGTGACTGCAGACCGCGTAGTGCTTTTCTATGTTATTTTTCTTTTAATTTTACTTGCACACCAGATACATCTGAGACTCAACGAGTATGGTATTGTGGTAACAATACAAAGGCTGCGGGTTGCATAAATCGTACCCTGTTCCTGTACCGTACGTCACTTTACAGTAGTTAAAAGCGTCAGATGAAAGAAGCGCCGAAGGTGTGAGATGGGCAGCAGGGTTTCCGAAAGTCCAGTACACTCCCCAGTGCACTCCCAGTGCGAGCTAGCGGTATGCAGCACAAACACAGGCCTGTTTACAGTCTGCATGCAACCTGCTCAAAGCATTTTCTATACTTGAGTGCATTTTTTATAAAATTCGGCTCTGCTTTTAATTCCCCCCGTTCTGTTTACACACAGCAGAAGAATGAGCTGTCTGCGGTCACTGGACTGTTAGTGCCTTGGGACTAGAAGGATCCTTTTATTAAAAAGCTCTAATTTCATGAAATTACACAGGCACGTAAGCGTGTGCATAAATAATTGAACATGCACCACCCTTGCTATACGGAGTTCTGCATAATGGCATCCACATTTACAAGGATAATAGAGTGTCTGTCGGTGGCTTTCAGAGTGAGACCTCTCCGATGGAACATACTGTATTTGGAAAAAGGTTTAACAATCAGGTACTTTACTGGTGGCATAATAGCGACAGTCAAGTCTCTATACATTGCAATTTTTTTGTCTCCCTTTTTTGCGATTGTGAATGTTTCCAGAGTAATTAGAATAATAATAATTACCTGGGCAGGAGTAGCACAGTTGCTCATTGGTCAGCACTGGAAGCTTCGCTGCCTGGGATTGGCTCCAGACCCTAATGTGACCTTGACCAGGAAGACTGAAGGACACTAACTCATACTCTTCCGGTATATCCTTCTTACTGCATTATCATAAATACTAAACTGCCACTGCAGATAAAATTAACTATACTAAGAGCGTTCCTGGACGTATATTTTATATGCTAACTGGATGCATCTCGAGTGAATATCTTACACAATGATAATATGTCCCCAGCTAATAGAGATGTTTACCAAACACGCAGAAGAGATCTGGAGCAGCGTTCCTGCCCAAATCCTCGTCGCAGGAGTCCCCTGAGGACAGGTACTGATGGTCTGAGCCCGGGAGCCTTGCTGGTAAGAGGACACCTGTACACCCTTGTTAGTGACATCTTTCCATCCCCAAAGGCAGCACCGCTAAACCGGCTCCCAGAAACATCATCATCATCATCATCATCATCATCATCAACAACGTCACAGTTTCCTGCAGCTCCTCTTCGGGGTAAACCTCACCCGGTCACATGGTACCACGCGAGGCGCGACCTTGAGGAGATAAAGGCTGCATTTTATCGGAAGCAGGCGATGTTTACGCCATTCAGGCGACTGCAGCGATTTAATGACTTATTGAAGGACAAAAAAAAGGACATAAAAAGTCATGTTTAATGATGTAGCAAAATATGGTTAAATGCTAAGCCCATTTGTGGGAAAAAAAGAAGAAAATGAAAGTACTTGAAAAATACAATAACAAGAAAGTTTTATTTTATTTCTTTTGATTAAATAAACCGGCTGACATTTTTATCATAAATAACGTGTATGTGAAACCACTATATTTAAAGCGATTACTACTTTTTTTTTTTGCATTCGTCACTTTTGTTTTAAATTTGTCTGCAGACAGCCACTAACCGAAATACCAAACAACAATCCTACAGCCAGAAATAGCTTCATCGTTATCCAAAGCTCGCGGCCCCTCAGTCAAAACCAAACAGCGTCACTTCACTCACAATAAAAACCTGTAGAGGCAAAATGCACGTAAAGTATTACGAAAGCACTTCCGCTAATAACAGCAATACCGTTCAAACATCTGTACTCGCATTATTTCACTCATTAGTAACCATACCAGCAGCAAATATTTAGGAAGTGCAGGGCATGCAGAGTGATTTGTATTCTTCCGTATGAACAGTCTTGTTAAAGCGTGGTCAACAAAAACACCTGTGTAAACACGACTGCCGTTCACAAGGCCGCACATGCGCTCCTGCGCAATGGCATGCGCTCCTAGGCGATGGCATGCGCTCCTAGGCGATGGCATGCGCTCCTGCGCGATGGCACGCGCCATCCTGTCTGCGAGCGCCAACCCTGCCACCAGTCCAAGCAGCCGCAACTGGGCATACAGTCGTTACCAAGCGGTGATGGGCGGTGACATTTTCAGAAGAATTATTAATTACGGAGGGGGAAACTGGGACTGCGACGCGTTCATCCAGCGGGCAGATTCCCACCGAGCAGGTCTGGCTCCTATCACACCTTATCAAAACAAGATACTCCAGTGCGTATTGTCTCAGCATAATGGAGCACGACCATTTTTCATTTGTAATGATAATCAAAAGGCAATTATGGACACTCGGAATAAAAGTCATGGAACAAAGGCAGGCATCAATCAGGCTTGGTCGCTACAGTGCCTTGTTTTCTCACTCGCTCCAGCATCACGGTGTGAAGAGAAAAGGTGCACTGTGAAAACCATGTTGACTCTGTACTTTGCACAATATCCCACAATGCCCATTTGGAAAGCTACTCCCTAATCTCGCATCTGTATCTCCAGTCTTTATTTCTGATGAATCAGATCAATTATTAATTTCTGGAAGGATCTCCTTCACCCGACAAGCTGCTTCGCGATGCCGTCCTGTTGGGCTTCAGATCACTGACAGATCGCTTCCTGAAATATGCCAAGAGCGCTTAGATGTAACCTTCCAAACTTCTGCTTGTTTCTCCTTTCAGCTGCTTGATAAACTGCCGCTTTTTTTTCTCCTGCTCGCGGCCCATGTAGCCATTTAGATGAAACAGGCCCAAGGAGAACGCAAGCATTCATTACAGTCCCACCGAATTAAAATCCAGAGAAGGGAGCCAGCGTCAGAGGGACTGGCACGTCTGGGAGTCATTTGGAGGTGACAGAACGTGTTACATGACCGTGAGGAGGTCAGTGACAACAGGAGGTTTCACCAAGGTGCTGGAGCTCCAACAAGCCGCGTAGGGGGCAGTTTGCTGAAATAAAGCCATTGAAAGATGACACAATGTGTGCCGTGGCCGTCAGGGGGAGAGGCATGTCCACGGGGCGGAGCCAATGTCTGCTAGAGCCGCGTGTCCACGGGGCGGAACCAATGTCAGCTAGTGCCGCGTGTCCACGGGGCGGAGCCAGTGTCTGCTAGAGCCGCGTGTCGCTCCAATCACAGCAGGATTCTGCTTGACAAGGTGCTCATGTGGGGAGTCGGTGTGGAGTTCGGCACTGGGACGCCCGTCGGTGTGTCGTTTTATTCCCTGCTATCCACCGGCCCGGCACACGGCACACTCCCCACTCCTTAAACAGCTTTATGATTCCTCCCAAAGACCCCCGGAGGCTAAACTTTGAGCTGACACAGATTCCACCGCGGAGAGGGGCGGGGACCACGAGCGCTCGTCCGCTGGCTGGCTGATCCTGGGCGGAGGCCAAAATCCCGGCGCGGGCCCGCCGACTCGTTACGCCCTTCCGCGACACACTGACGTGATAAAGGTTAACGACGCCCCCGCCCCTCCGGTGGAGAACCCTGCCGGATCGACCGCCATGACGCCGACAATATCAGAGGAAGCGAAAAAACCTGAGGCTCCGCCTGCGCCTGCGGAGTGGATAGACACGGGGAGCAGCTCTAACGAGCCGTCCTTTGGCGCTCCCTGGGCAAACAGGCATAGATTTTAAGTCTGAAGCTAATTCTAAAGATATATTTGAATTACAGAGCAAGATCTCAATGTATTGGCTTAAATATAGATTATCTCAATTAACAGGCCTGCACTTCACGACTGGACTTTCTAAACCTTTGCTTGGCAGTATACGTACTGCAAAAACGCGCCGTTCTTGATGTGTCTTGATGTTCAACGTCTCTCCAGCCATGCATCGCTTCATCATCCATCCCTTCATCCATCCATCCATCCATCCATCCATCCATCCCCTACGCCCTCTTGTCCTATGCAGTGGCCTGGAGCCTATCCCAGAAGCTACAGAATTTCGTTAAGTGACTTCCAGCAGGTGCTTCCCGTTAAACTGCAATTAAAAATGCCTGTACGGTTACACATCTGGCACAACACTACTTAGGTTTGGTTTTGTTTTGTTTTGTTTTACGATTAACCAAATGGTGGGTCCAAACAAACGGGTAAATCCTGTGTAAAAGCTGCCCACCAAAGTGATGGACTGTATCATACAAACTGCCTTTCTCAAGAAGAACAACATGAGATATTTATGTACAAACATCTTTGGCTTATTGATTACAGCAAGAGAATGATGGTCAAGTGCCGCAGACACAAGAAAAACGTGGATCTGAACCCAGCTGCTGGAACTGCGAATGGATCTTGGCGTAAAACGCGTCTGGCTGCTGCTGAATGTCACACAGCATAAGTGTCCCGGCTCCAGCCAATAAAGGGCCCTTTGTTCCTGCAAGCAGCTGTGTATCTGAAGTTCATCCTTTCCCCGAATCACATCATATATAAAGGTAACCCTTTCACGTTTGCGAGGATTACGTTCCGAAGATCAGAGAATGTGAAAATGTGCAAACAATATTTGTCTCCCCCGCCAAGGCAAGATTCACAAAGACGGCTAACGTGCGAGTAAGGCTTCCCGAGAGAAAGCTGCCCGGCTCTACATATTCAGGTGTGGACTACAGACAGGCCGCATCGCTGACGCGCTCCGTCACAGAGGTGAGGGGCACAGACAGGCTGCATCTGCAGTGAGCTATACTGCAACAAGGCTGCTTTACTACGCTGTCAGGTCACCAGGCTGCGGGTCACTAAGCAGGCAGATCACCAAGATGACGAATTACCAGTTCGATCTATACCCCCTGGCTGACAGCGGAATTCTTAAAGGTATATTCCCAATTCCGACGTTCACCCAAAGTAACTTAAGGACCTTGCTTTGTTCCCGATAATGGTTTCAGATAAATGGCAGCTCTCCTCCTCTGCCCTCTTTTCCCACTTGACACATTGCTGCGATTCGCTCGCGCAGAGAGACCTACGTACCCAGCCTCTAACCCCGAGGCCGGACTGACCCTGAATCTGCCCTTTTCAAAAGAGACCTCTGACGCGACACGCCAGTTTGAAATAAGGACAGTCCACACGCCTCCCAAATACACACACACACACGCAACATTCCCAAACTGGGAGATGATTAATTTTGGGTGCAAACGGTTGAGTTACCAAAACTTAATCCCAGACATAATCAGCACATTCCTGATGGACATCAGGGGTAATTATTTCACTATAAATTCAGCATCAGTCCCGGCAATTTTCTGTTTTTTTTCCGTTTTTCTTTTTTTTTTTTTCGTCAGGGGACAGACTTCAATTTATTCAGATTAGTAGAAAATGCCAGTAAATGCAAACAATGATTTCAGCGTGTCAACGGTGAGCAAGTCATTGACAGAGAAATCTGGGTGGAAAGGCCAATAAGAAGAAGAAGAAGAAAATTAATAATAATAATAATAATAATAAACTCCTATTATTCGTATGTTATTATTATTATATTTCATCATTAATCTCGTTGTTGTCTTCATTACGTGCGGCTTGGCGCTGTAGTATCAAATAGCCACATGTGACGTCCACAAGGCCCAGAAACATCCACACCGCTCCCCAGATAGGGTTTCAGCCGAGATGAAAGCTGACGGACCTGAGTGATGCAAAATGGCGCAGGGAACCAACTTCCAGCACGGAGAGGCTTCCTTACGTTTTAAATTACATTGTTTATTCCCCATTTAATGCAGCTCATTTAAAGTCAGCGAGAACGGCAGCACAGCGAGCTGCCAAGTCTGTGGGAGAGACAGGTGCGCATTTGAGGGAAAGAAGAAATCAATGTCCACGTTGAGAGAGAGACAGAGAGAGGGAGGGAGGGAGAGAGGGAGAGCAGGAAAGCCTAAAACCTGCAGACCTATGTGACAGTTGGGACAGCATATAAACGCAAGGCTTCTGCCTATACGGACCTACATGAAGGCTAACAGCAGTCTCCCAGGCTTCTGTGCTGTTTACGCTCTGGGGTTTAGTCCAGGGTCCTCAGCAGCTGCACGCCGCCCACGTCCTGCCTCCCCAAACATGGCCAGCACACAAATAATCCCCTTGCGAAGATTTAATTTCTAAATCTCATTAACGAAACTCCCTCCCACTTGGAAGCCATTAGGTAGGGTGCCTGGGGAGTAACAGTCAATAACAAGAAGCTATTTTTATATGGTCCCCCTCCCCTACCCTGATCCCCCCCCCACCCATGGAAACCACCAGAATGTTGCATTCTCCTTTCCAGTTTAGCTTAAAAAGACACGTGAGGCCACCTGCATGGGTGTTCACTATTGCATGCAGCCGTCACATTAACTGCAGCATGTGGCTCCCCCCCCCCCGGGCAGTCCGGAGCGCAATTAACGCTGCATCTAGGGGCGACACTGGGAGGCAGAGCATAACAGGATGGAGGCCTCCGCAACCTCTTACTACACAAATCAGGCGAGCAGTGGCTGGAAACTGTAACAGGGGGCTATTTTGGTGGTGGGGGGGCCCCCCGATTCCCAAAAGGAGACTGGCATTCCGCGCCTGTGGGTGCGACAACTGGGATGCATTTAACGAAAATATTCAGCGGTAAAATCTGATTCTGCAAACAAACGGAAGTCAGTTATTTTCCACATGCTATTAAGGATGAGGGACAACTTCCAAGGAAATGAAATAGTTAATGCAATTAGAGTGGCGCAATTCCCCAGTGCTGGGAATGACATATGCAGGCTTCATAGACACCACGCTGTCGGCCAATGGCAGCTCTGAGATGCACTTTGGCATCAGCCAATGGCGTCTTCGGAACGCACCACACTGTCGGCCAATGGCGTCTCCCATGCCGCTTGGCTTGCATTCAGCTCTATGATAATTCTAAGGATTTAGGTGGAGATGCAGGCGGGGCGGGGCGTTCATGCGTGCTCATTGCTGGACTTGGGCAAAGCAAAGGAATGACTCTCTATCTTCCTGCAACCTCCTCTCCTGGCCCCCATCCTCAAACACGCTCCTACTAGAGCCGTTGTCTATGAAAGGTCTTCCCCCACCCTCCCAGTCGCCTCCTGCTGTCATCCCACGCCTCTAAACCCCCCCCGCCTGCTCCCCAAGACCATCAGAAGCTACACTTCTGGCACATAAAGGTCCATCCGATATCAACAGCAGCAGACACTCTCTGGACCGGGTGGCACTGGGGGGGGGGATGGGAGAGGGGAGGTGAGGGACAGGGGGCAGAGAGGAACATGATTGATGAAGGGGGGCAGCTTTTGGAGGCATTATGGTAGAAGTCCTTACACATCAATGATCTACATCTCTATGAACGTCCAGGAAAGGGGCACTGAGCAATAAGCCATGAATGGTGGCAGGATGGTGCCGGAGGTGCGCGTCTGCGTTTACGTTAATCGTAGCTCTTCTGGCTTAAATCTGACAGGTTTAAACTAAAGTGACACAGTCTGGGCAAAGCAATCTGTCTCCAGTAAGCAGAAGATAACTTCTCTTCACTTCATAGAATTAATACTGTAGCTTGTAGGTTGGCAATGAGAGACGTGAAGAATTGATACTTCAAATTACTCCGAAGTCATTCACCTCCATACAGCATGCGAGTCTGCTTAGCCCAGCTGACAGGAGAGCCTTTGTAGCATGAAACGGGAACATTCAGGACGACAGAAATGATCTGGTCACTGTACTGTATTGGCTACAAAAATGAACTGCTTATTGAAGACTGGTTACATCGATACATTGGCTATTTAACTGGAATAGATACTGTGCTGGATAGACTACAGTACTGAATCGGTTACTGTACTGGATAGGCTACAGAAATGAACTGCTTATTGAAGACTGGTTACATAGTACTGGATTGGTTACTGTACTGTATAGACTACAGTACGGATTGTTATTGTATAGGATGGTCAGTGTACTGAACTGGTTACTGCTGGCTATATCACAGTATTGGTGAACATCATCCAAGCTGTATAGGCAACCTACGAATTGAGTATCGACAGCATCATTTATTAGTACACTGTCACTTAGCCAGTATTTCACAGTATTTCAGGCTCGGTACCGTACTACAAACATGACTGGGCCAGCCAATGCCAATTTGGATGCAGCACTGAGTCTGTGGTTCGATTAGGGACTACAGCAGGGGGCTCCTGCCCAATATGGGGAGGAATGAGACCCATCATACAATTTCAAGGTGAGCTTCCGTCGGGCCCAGAGGAGGACGCAGCATGCCGCAGATTGCAGCCGCAGGCGATCGGACCTCAGCTGACGACAGAAACCTGCACCTGCGACAATCAAGAACCAATTTCGCAAAGTCGCTGTTTCTGTTACGACCAGCAAAATTCGGCAACGTCAATATCAGCAGAAAAAAATTTAAGCCAGATTCTTCAATGTAAATCCAGACCGGGATTTTGTTTCAACCAATCAGTTAAACATAAAGAGTCACAGTCACAGAGTATTCAACTGGTTGGTTGAAACAAAATCCTGTCGTGGACTTTTACTCTCCGGACCCGAATTACCCAACTCTGATCACAAGTCTGTTCTCGAGCGACATCATCGCTGACATCTGCTACAGCAAAGGTCTGCGCTGTCTGTCTCACAGAGTTCCCTGAAAGACCCCTGATAGGTTCCTTTACACACTGGCCTAGAACTGTGGGAATCTCCATGTGTGGGAACGATTAGTCTGTGGTGGATGGTGAAACTCAGAGGGACGTTTAGCTAGAACCTTCCGGAGCGATGGCTTACAGCTGTGTCACAAGCTGAATTTAAGGGTTTTGCTGTGGAGACAATCAGGAGCAAAGATAACCCCTATGGATAGAATGATCACAGCAGCAACTGTCCAGGTTCAGGGACAGAATGTTACACGGGGAAAATACAGTTTCAGACGAGAGCCGGGGCTGACGGGGAAGGGCTTGTGGAAAGTGAAATGTATTAGCTAGCGAATGCTGCAAAGGGCTCGTGGAAAGTGAAATGCATTAGCTAGCAAACACTGCAAAGGGCTCGTGGAAAGTGAAATGCATTAGCTAGCAAACGCTGCAAAGGGCTCGTGGAAAGTGAAATGCATTAGCTAGCGAACGCTGCAGTGTACTGAAGCCAGCAGCACAGCTGAAACGATGCGGCTGGCCATCGCTAACCCTGCGAATCATTAGCTTGTTTCCTTTTTAATCGATTCATTTGCTAACTGATAATATTCTCCCTGGGCCGCATGGTCCCCCTCCACCGTTTGCAGTACTTTTGGGGGCCCGTATTTTATGAGCGACGCTAAGTGCTGGCTCTTGGCTAAGCCGACTGCCCAGATACCCACATCACCCTTTAGGAAGCCCTTAAAGTAATCAGCCGGCTCTCACCCCCAAACCGAAGCACTGTCTGTTATCATTAATCTCTCTGTCCACTGCTTCTCAGTGCAGCAAACAGAAATGGCTAAATGCAACACTATTAAAGAAAGAGAGTGATATGAATAGATGGATAAATATATAGACTATTACAGAGAAAAGGCACACATCCGGTTTAACGTGACGTAACCAAGCTAAATTAGATCTGAATCATAATGGGATTTAATGGACCAAGCAAGCTTTGTTTATAAGCAAACGGAGGGTCACACAAAAGACACTGTGACCTTACAAAACAGGAGCAACAGGGGCGACGGTGGTGCAGGAGGCAGTGCTACCGTTCTGCAACCGGAGGGTTGCAGGTTCGAGCCCCGGGTCCTCCTGTCCCCATCGAAGTGTCCTTGAGCAAGACACTGAACCCCAAATTGCTCCCGGTGAGCTGGTTGGCACCTTGCGTGGTAGCCTCCGCCACCGGAGTGTATGGGTGAATGTGAGGCATAATTTGTAAAGCGCTTTGGAAAAAAGCACTATATAAATGTAGTCCATTCACCGTTTACTTGATGAACAAAATAAACTTCAGAAATAGTGTCCATGTGGGTGCCATAGGTGGGGGGGCCAGGGTTACTGGGGGTTTCTGTTCTGGTAATGGGCATCCGGGCTGATGCAACACAAACAAACAAAAAACAAGGGGCTGGGCTGCTGTCAGACTGAAGCGCAGGCTGCCAGGAGGAACACAGTAAGTGGCAGCTACAGGGACCAAGGACGAGCAAACGAACATTACTCATTAGCTGCTCCACATGAGCTAGACAGCACCCCCTACAGCTCGGCAACTTACTGTAACATCATTAAGATATATTAAGCCGAGAGACAGAAATACTATAGTACAGACATTGTATTATTTTAGCACGGCAATACAAGTGCCACACCCGTGCAATGAGTGTGTTTGCAGACATCTAAGACCGTTTCAAATGTGTCCGTAATGTTGGCTGGTCCATCACACCAGAAAAACACGAGCCCAGGTGCAATGCTCCGTCTGAAATTCCTTTTTACCTTTCAGGATGCAGATTACAGGATCCCACCCTGGATTTTACTGAATTCTGCTGCTTTTGTTATAGCTGTGATATTCATTAATTAACCTCCTTGCACAGATTTAGCTCTCGGGCTAATTGAGGACTTAAGGTATCAATAACACTACTTTATAATATTTTAAAAAATCCATTTGTCCATCTTCCAACCTCAGGGAGCATGAGGATAATAAATAACCTGTAAAAAATATCCCTGCCCCAAAATGAATCAAACGTCCCACGGTCCCCTGAAGAATTACGTGGGCTAATTATTAAAACAACAGCCCTGACGAAAACTGGCCAGAACTTATTTCATTTGCAAACCCAAACTGGCTTTGGAGAACATAAAGCAAACAGCAAGTGTATAAATATCAGGCCGCATGCACTGGGCGGTCACGTCCGCGCGCGGCGTCGCGGTGGGAAATCAGCAGCGGCCTCTAACTAAGCACCCGATGCATTCTGTGCCCACAAGAACAAACCACTGAGAAATGTGTTCAGACACACACACATCAACAAAGCGCG
>JAODJW010000048.1:1374852-1386234 GCA_026777045.1 Hyperopisus bebe
AGGGAGAGGGAGATCGTGACTTATTCATTATAAACTTATTAAAACGATTACAGAGGTACGGACGGCACACCAGGTCAGAAAACAACAGCTGCTGAAGCTGAAGTTCGGGGCAGGAAGCAGGGTTTCAACGAGGCGTGGAGAAACCCGACAGATGACCAGAGGGCCCAGATGATAACTGTCTACCGTCGTCCCGCAGTCTGTCTCGGGTCAGAACAATGTGACTCAGAGCAGAGGGTAGCTTCACGCCCTGAGCCTTCTGCCGTGTGACCCAAACAAACAAAGCGCCCCCCCCAGGCTCAGAGCACTCCCAGGTCCCACGGTGACGCCATCGCGGCTGGCATCTGTACCTCAAGAGCTCTGCTCCGGCTGAAGCGGAGGTCACCCCCTCCGCACCTCCTGCAGGAAGCCGGCGTGTGGGGTGGCAGTGCCCTGATCACGCTCCTCGGCGACCTCTAAAGGGCAGCGTTATCGCAGCGCCCAATGAGGCGGAACTGTATACCGGGCCCTCCGCCCGGCACCTCTTATGAGGCTGCTCCTCTTGCAAAATTCATTCTGGAAGATTCTGGGTCAGCTGAGGATGTCGAGGTGCTGACAGCACCATGCTGGATGCTGTTTCCTGGGAATGTTTTTTTTTTTTTTTTGAGGATGAGGCTGTAAGGATTCGAGAGACAAGCACTTCTTCTGTTGTGATTATTACTCAAGAAAGAGCCTTTTCTTTTCTTGCTCTTATGAGACGGATGGATGGATGAGTGTCTTTACCACTTAAGCTGAAACTTGATCTTAGATACAAACGCATCTAGAGCCACAAGCGGACATTATCTCACTGTTTCGGCCAAGTTGAGCTGAGAGCGTAAAGATTCACAGTAGGATCTGAGTTTTTGTCATTGACCCATTCAGATCTTCCACCGTGCAGAGACGGCTCTATGGGTCAAAAGGGGCGTGTAAAAAAGTACATGTATTTAGCAGATACTGTTATTCAAAGCGATGTTCAATTGATTAAGCAGGACCAGTCTGTCCGTGAAGCAACTGGGGGATACAGGCCTCGGTCAGGGGCCCAATGGTGACATCACACTGCCGACATGGGATTCGACCCGACAACCTTCCCAACGCTATAACAGTCCCCCGAGCTGCTTAGACGCCTCTGCCAGAGCTGCACATACATCACTGACGACTGGCTCCCCACCTGATTGGCTAATGCACTGAAACACAATCCACAGCACAGCGAAGAAACCAGCTTCTACAGCAGCCCTATTCCCGGACCACCTCATAATTACATAACCCGAGAACGAGAAAGCAGCGAATCATCAGCATCTCCAGAAAATGAGGTCGGTGGATGTTCGACAGACATATTAAAAAAAGGAATAATGAGGCCGCTATACAGTAATGGCAGCGATTAGGAACACGTGAAAGGAAAAAAAAACATGCTATGTACTGTTTGATGAGCTGTCTTGCTGGTCTCCTGAGAAAAAAGATTGAGACAGAAGAGAGTGAGGAGGCCGTATCGCTGCAGCGAGACCCCACCGAGAGTGAGGAGGCCGTATCGTTGCAGGGAGACCCCACCGAGAGTGAGGAGGCCGTATCGCTGCAGCGAGACCCCACCGAAGTGGCGGCGGGGATGCTGCCATGAAGCCGTTTTACACACGGAAGCGCAGCTCCCACGCAGCCAGGATTAAGGGGCACCAATGCATCCTCAGAGAAATACAGGAGGAGGTCAGGCATCAGGCCTGCTGCTATACCGCCAGAAGCATCTCCTTTCCTTAATAACCCATCCATCCATCTATATTCATCCATCACTCATCCATCCATCCATCTCAATAATCCACCCATCCATCCATCTCAATAATCCACCCATCCATCTCTATAATCCACCCATCTCTATTAATCCATCCATCTCTATAATCCATCCATCCATCCATCTCTATGATCCACCCATCCATCCATCTCAGTAATCCATCATTCATCTCTTTAATCTACCCATCAATCTCTATAAACCCCTCATCTCTATCAATCCGTCCATCTCTATCAATCCATCCATCCATCCATCCATCTCAATAATCCATCCATCCATCTCTATAATCCATCCATCCATCCATCCATCCATCCATCTGTCCATCGATCCTTCTCTATAATCCATCCATCCATCTCAATTATCCATCCATCCACCTTTATAATCCACCCATCTCTATCCATCCATCCATCTCACCAATCTGAAGAGGAGCTCATGCGAAGCCTGGCCGCAGTGATCCCTGGCCGATGACAGGATTCAGAGGGCAGGGGGTGATGATAACGGACTGATGCCAAGGCACTTATCCATCAAATTCACCTGAAAATCACATATTTGGGTTGTGGATGAGCCCAGGCCATCCGGAGGACAGGAAGGCAAACACGCGGACATAGAGAAGTTCATTTTACAGAGCAAACAGGAGGCAGCCTTGCAAGACCACCCATTTGGTGAGTGAGTGAGCGACTTGCAGGAAGTGCTACAGCTGTCTGAGCCGTTTCTAGCAGAGCGCAGCCAGGAGGTGGGGCTTAAAGGACTTAAAATAATTCCAATATCTGAAGTGACCAAAAAAAGTAGGCAGAAGTAATTTAAAGTTCAAAAATTAATTTGAGTTAAAGGCGTTTTGTCTTTCCCATGATTAATTTGACTCCGGAAATCAAAGCCTCGCAAATGGAGGCGTTACAGAAGGAGAAAACACATCAAGTAAAATGCATTAAATTATGGCTGTTTGAAAACCCTAATCAGACTGAATAAGGTCTATTCTCCCACTGACACACTGTGAGCTGTGAGCTCTCCGTGGACCCATCATTAGGGCTAAAAAAAGGCCGCGGTTTGAACTGGCGACAGCCCCAGCCACCGTGTCCTGTCACATCCGCAAATGACCACACAGGAGCAGCGAGGACAGAAGCGTCACCGCTATATGGATCAGTGGATCAAATTACCGGCTCTCAAGGTGAATTATATATTCTCGCGGCCAAGTCATGTGCGCTACGATGACCTTCCGGGGCCATGCCTCTCTATAGCGCCCCCCGGTGGATTCCAGTGCCCTGTATATCTTCCCTAGGCGGTAGCACCTGTTCACAGCCTCGATGTGGCTTTCCAGCGCCAATTGCGTCACCCGCAATCCCACAATGCCTCACTCTGCCAAAGCCGACCACTCCGCTGCCTTTGGCCCACTTACGCACCGGCCTTCGCTTGCAAAAGTGAGCAGAATGACCTTGACAGGAGATTCGGCAGCTGTGCTCCACACGGGGGTCCAGGTCCTCAGGATAAATTAATTTACTGTTTACTTACAGGTTTTTTTTTTTTTCCTCCAAAATTTGCAAATTAATTTTTGTGTTACAGGGTTGATCACTATTTCTATAACTGGAGCTTGACGCGGCACTTTGATTTCAGCACTAAATTCTGCTCGTAGAAAGGTGAAAGGATTTAACAGATGAGATTCTCTCTCCACAAGCAGCCGTCCCTGTGAGACCTCACTGCCTTTCCCTGTGATATTTCCCTCCCTGAAGGAGAAAGCAGAGGTAGCACAGTCTCTGGTGAGCTGCAGGACATTACATTAGCTATTTTTACCACATACGCCATCTTACACAACATTTATTTTTGTATGAAGGCTTTCGCGGGGGGGGGGGAGGTAAATTCTTTCATACTTTAACCATCGAAAAGAAGACACTGTAGACTTTCAGCAGTCGTTTGCTGGCCATACCTTATTTGGACTGCGAAAGAGGCACACTTTATTAAGACCACTAGAAAACAGGAGGAAGTCGAGGCCCCATTAAATCATTCAGTAGCTGCCCCAATGAAACTAACTAAAGTATCAAGCTAATCTGCAAGCCAGAACTGGTCGGCTGACCAGGATCACGCCTCAAGCACAGTGCATCCATTTTCTGAAACCACCGAATCCCAACTGGGGTCGCGGGCGGGGACCAGAGCCTATCCCGGGAACAACGGGCGCAGGTGGGAACCAACCTTGGGCAAGCGCCAACATACCACAGGGCACACACACTCAGAGGGTCAATTTACACTCACCAATCAACCTACCCTGCATGCTTTTGGACCATGGGAAGAAACCAGAGCAAAAACCCACACGAACATGGGGAGGGTATGCAAACTCCACCCAGAAAGGACCTGGGATCGAACCCAGGACCTTCTTGCTGTGAGGCAGCAGCACTAACCACTGCGCCACCATGGCACCCTAAGCGCAGTCATCTTCCCTAAATCCATCCAGCTGGGCCCTACTGATTATTACTAGGATAATGAGCCCCATTTGGGTGTGGTCAAATCGTAAGACAACAGAGCTGGCTAGCTAGGGGGCCCCCTTCTGAGGGGGGGGCGGTTTCATTTTGTCTTGGACAGCACTGGATATGTTGTGAGGGAGGAGTGGGGGGGGGCATCAGTGAAGCTGGCCTAGGGCTACAGATGTGCTTCAAGCAGCTAATGACAAATCGCCAGGACTCACCCTGGGGGTGCTGTGGAGGGGGGTTTGGAATGGGCACCCAATATGCTATGCTGTCATGGGGCACGAAATCTTTAGCGGGCCCTGGATGAACCGTACACCATTTCTGCACCTACCACCTGTTCTGACTGGGGGTCCTCAGCTTGTAACGTTCACCAGCGCTGCTGGTTTGCACTAATTTCAGGAACTAACTCTCAGGCTTATGAGATTTCAGTGCCAGAGGCTAAGATTTGTATTGGATGTCAGGTCTGCTGAGCAACACAGTGCAACATAACAACCTGTAGCTTTTACTCATGACGCAGCTGATAAATTCGCCCACTTATCCTCACCGGTGCAGGCTACCATGTTTATGGCTTTTTCACTTGAGCATCTCTTACTTAAACCTCACAGCCTTTTCTCGTGGAACTGAAGCAAGTACAGATTTGAAATCTTCCATTCTTGAGGTGTTTAAACTTTGGACCTCTAGTGGTTCTTTGTTATTAATTGATTAACAAATTCCAGGAATAGTATTAATAATCATGATTTTCTTTCATGGAACTTTGATTGCTGTATCATGAATGACTCATTCTGTATATTACGCTCTCACGACTACAGAATGACGGCCGTAACTTGTGTTCTATTACTGTAGAGTCGGAGCAGACATCGCTGAAGGTTACTGGCACAGTGAATCACCATGTAGATACTAATGATTTGTCATTGCTTGATTGGCCTGTTTTTGCTCTTCATTATACTGACTGCAAACATGTCTTTCTGTCGTCTATTGAAAAGATGGGATCATAACTCACCACAGTCACACAGTCACACCTAATGCACAGTCAGCGAACACCCTTGGTGTTTGGTAGGGGCGTAACAATGCACCATGGTAGGCTAATCGTTCATTTATGTTAACCCAGGGGGGCGCAATAAGCAGAACTGCAGTTTTGCTTTAAGATTTTATTTTTGCATTTTGCACTTGAGTCCACAGGATAAGGAAACAGCTGAAAGAAAAAAAGCTTTTCTGTAAATGTACTGGTACAAACAGTAACAAATAAGAACTGCGAAGTCTCTCCAGTTTCAGTCGTACCCATTGTTTTTACATTAAGGACATTATGATTTCTCTTTATTTTTCCTTTTAGTTTGAAGAAGGTAGGGATATGCTTGTTTAAAAAAAGCACTTTGAGTTAAGAGATTTTGAAATTTTATTGTTGCATTTTTGCACTGGAATCTGTAGGATAAACTGCAAGTTTGAAAACTGCTTTTAATTATAAATGTTCATATGTTTGTTCATAAACCATGAGCTCAGAATCGCCTATCAAAACGAAGAGTGAATAGACTGTATTGTAAGGGTTAGGGTTAGGCTTAGGGTTAGGGTTAGGGGCTATAGCCCCAAGTGTTCAGGCACCTTTTTGGTTTGTAATCCTAACCCTCATTTTCTTCTCACTCCTGAGTCAACAAATAGCAGGCATGCAAAAGAACGGAGAGCATTTTGCCTGCACTGATCTTGCTGAAACATCAATCGCCTGCTAGGTGTGGTCACAGGAGATCACCAGACTTGGGTGCCATTGCATCGTTTCTTCCGAGAAAAGTTCCTTGTGTTTTCCACAAAAGTCACACAAGAACGTGGTGTCTGAATCGGTGGAACCAGATCAGCACGACTTCATTACGAGGTGAGTGCAACTCAGGCATAACGGGGAGCTGTTGGCGGAGAGTGGGCTGAACTCTTCCGGGGAAATCGGACTGAGGAAAGTCAAGAGAGAGCCAAGCGTCTGCAGTTACCTTTGCTGGGCCCATGACCTGTCAGGAGTTTCTTTAGTCCTGCACCTGAGGAGTGAGCTAAATCAGCGCTGGTGAAAGGCGCCAAAAAAGATCAAAAGCAGAAATCGATTCAGAAGTAGAACACGATGCAAAAAAAGTAATAATGAGAAGAAAGAAAACCGTAGATAAAGCACTATGGCACTGACATTCACGTCATACTACTGAAGAATCTTATAGGAAAAGCAGTACTTTGGCGTACATGGGGGCAACACCTGACAGCAGGATCGGAAAGCAAAGCAGGCTACTGGAGGGCTGGGCGATAAGGCGACAGACGCTATTCCACAAGCACACAATCTCCCCCTCAAATGCCAAGTGCATCCTCGTGTCACCATTTATTGTCTAGACACGTAAACATTGTCTAGTGATCTGAAGCTGCAAGCATTAATTATTAATAATGATTCATGGCCACACTAAAGAGCACTTTCCAGATATTTACCGGAATCGCCTTAATTGCAGTTATTATGGCTGCTCATTAATGGCCATCGTTAGAGCAGGTAAAGTGTAGCACAGCTAAGGGCTACATATAGCTACATGCTAATCAGCTAATGATGATGCAAAGAGCTGCTTATGTGATGTTTTAATTTGCTGCACTGGCCTGAGAGCCACACTGTTCATTCTATTCTTACTGATCTCAGAGCCATAGTAGGCTTAGGAATTTTACATACAATCAAATCTTCTAGACATAGAAGACATAGCAATGATAATGTTCACTGAACAAGGGAAGGGGCATGACATGGTATACCCAAACTACAGTATTATACCCGGAGTATACCCAAACTACTGTATTATACTCACAGTTTACCCAAACTACTGTATTATACTAGCAGTTTACCCAAACTACCGTATTACACCTGCAGAATACCCAAACTACCATATTATACCCGGAATATACCCAAACTACCGTATTATACCCACAGTATACCCAAAATATCGTATTATACCCGCAGTATACCCAAACTCCCATATTATACCCGCAGTATACCCAAACTACCGTAATATACCTTCAGTATACCCAAAATTCTGCATTATTGCTGCAGTATACCCAAAATACCACAGTATATCCAAAATATCACAGTATGCCAGCAGTATACCCAAAATTCCACAATATACCTGCAGTATACCAAAAATTCCGCCGTATACCCCAAATACTGCAATATATCTAACCTTGTACTTCGGTGTTAAACGGAGGCTGGGCGTAGCCACACTTGTGCCTATTTGACTTCTTCACAGCATGTATGTTCAAAACGTGCTATTTGCCTCAGTTGCATGTCGCTTTGGACAAAAGTGGCTGCTAAATAAGAGTACATGTAAATGTATTACCTCAATAGCATGAGTCACAGGATATTTCACAGCTAACAGCATCAAAAAGTACTGCAGTCCTAAAACAAACACTTCCTGTGCAAATTCACATGCGAATATTTTCAGTGTTTGTCTAGTTCCTATTTTCTTTTTTATTACCGGATTTACAGCGATGCAGGTGCTGATGGTACTGAAGCAGATTGCTTGTCATCCTGAAATAATTAGGCTTAATTCCCAGCGGAGCATGGAGGTGGCACACGGTTAACAGCACCCCCGCGTTGGACTAAGCAGGCTGGGTTCCCTGCCTGCCATCCAGTGGCCAACACCCATGGCTATACAGCGACTTCCAGACATCCGATACCACATGGAGAATCTGGGATTTTCTTCCTGGAAATAAACAAAGTTTTGGCATCGACTAAATCATAACAGCATTTCACAGAAAAAAGTCCCATTTAGTAAAGAATCCACATTTGAAGTTTATGGCAGTAATACAAGGGTTTACATACGGATAGGAGCATGTTCATTTTTTTTTAATATTCAAATTTTCAACATAATATAAACGGCAATTAATGAATTTGTACTGAATTAGAAATAAATGCAAAATAGAAGCATTTTCACTGGTAGTCTCCCCACTGCGTGTCTGATAAGAGACATTTATTGACACGCTCAGACAATATGGAGGTACAGCGCAGCCAGGAGACAGCCCGTGTACGCAGGCACGGCATTCTGGGAGAAGCTTCTTATTTCATTACAGACTCCCATGGAGGGTTTGAGAAGCCTGAACTGTGTGTTCTGTGACCAGCCCAACCCTTCCCGGAGCTCCCATTCAATCTCTGCTACCGTCTTCGTGACTTTCATGAGTCCCAAGTGGAAGATCTTTGACGGCTCAGTAAGTGCTAAACCCTCCGTATGCACGCATGACGGCTGCCACTTCAAGTATTTTCTGTTTCAGGCGAGATGAACCACCTATAAATACATACGTGCTGCTTGAAGATCTTTTTCGTGCCTTGAGCTAATGAATGCAGGATGCATGTTTTAATCAAGCTCTTCCCTTAATGTCATTCCAGAAGATTTATTTAACAATCCCCACTAATTCATTAGTTCTTCAGGAGAATATTTTCATTGCATAATCAGAAGCCTTCATCAGAATTGAAATAGCATCAGTCTATGCAGCAGCAAGTATCTGAAGTTGCTTCCAGACTTAAAAATCATGTTCTCATATTCCTCTCACCTCCTGTGGGTGTGAATATTAAATATGTATATATATACAGTCAGTGGCCAGTTTAAGAGATACACCTGCTTGCTAATGCAAACAGTCTGCAACTGAATACATGCACCACGCAGGTGGGGTCAAGAGGTTAATGTACTGGTCAACAAATTAAAGTAATTAGAACGGCCAAAAAACCAGATCTAAGCGATTTTGAGCGGGGTGTAATCGCTGGTGCCAGATGCGATAAATCCAGCACCTTGCTAACAGGCATCCTCCGTGGCAGTTCACGGCGAGGTAATGAGGGAGGTCAGAGGAAAATGGCCAGACTCGTTAACGCTAACATGAAGACCGTGAGTTCAAGAGTAACGGCTCAGGACAACAGCGGTGTGTAGAAAGCTATTGCCAAACACATAACTCGTCAAGCTGTTCTGGAGGTGAAATTGGATCTTACCCAGTACTAGGTGTCTTACAACGAATAATTATTAGGCAGGCGTACACTATGAATTCTGCCAGTGTCTGATGTAATGAGCTGCTGTCTTGCTTTATGCCACACAGAAAAATCTAGAAAAGATAATCTAGAAAAGCTGCCTATCTTAGCAACCATGCGGCTCTTCTCAGGATAACCCGACTAATGGTGAAGATCCCACACGAGAGATCGCACATGGATGGAATCCAGCACCAATTAC
Source organism: Hyperopisus bebe (assembly GCA_026777045.1). NCBI lineage: Eukaryota > Metazoa > Chordata > Actinopteri > Osteoglossiformes > Mormyridae > Hyperopisus > Hyperopisus bebe. The sequence goes on from JAODJW010000048.1 coordinate 1,384,299, forward strand.
GTAAATCACGGCCATGATGCCCCATAAATGATGCAGGCACGCTCCTCAGCTTTGAGTACAGACAAATCCCGCATTGTCCGTCAGAGTCTGGAGAGACGCTGCAACTTATTCAAGTGGTGTGCATGACGTATTGTCTCTAATAAATGAGCCTAGAGGAAACTTTACAAGCGAGAGTAGCATGTCCCAGTCTTCCTGCCGGCGTGACTGTCGACCGTCTCGCGTTTCTAATTCCTGTGGCACTTGAACTTCAGGGTCCCGAGAGGAACGGCAACGTCGAAAGGAAAGCAGCACCAATAAACACGCAGGGCGCTTCTTCTGTGAGTTGCATGTTCTAAGCTAGTCATAGCTCAGACCCACCTTAATAATAGACAACCCAACAAGAATCTCAGGGTGTAAAAAAGTGGACTGACACTCCATGTCAGAGCAGATCTCCTGTAATATATTTCGCTGTCAGTTATGGCTCTATGCAGGGCCAATTCTACAGCTGCCGGGGAGGGGGAGGGAGCAACCTTATTATTAGCCAATGATATGTTTTGAATTTGTGACTGACAGGGCCTGGGCACTCCAGGAGCCAATCAGCTTTCAGCTGAAACCCACTGTCCTTGTAGCCCCACTCCTTTATGTAGTCCTCAATGTAGTTCATACTTCTGAACATGCTAATTGGTCCTAATTGTATCTTTACTATTGCTTATCTGGGCTGGTTAATTACATTGCAGTTTTGTAATTTTTAATTTTCCATGCTAAGGGTCGAGTCTAATTATAAAATAATACACATTTTACAAACATTTTCACACTTCTGCGGCACATCGCCCACTCAGTTTACTCTTCATCTTTTCCGCAGACGTTTTCCTGCACGGCGACGCGCGCAGAGAGCAACGTGACACGCGGTGACGCTGCACTGTCTCTGCGTGACCGGCCACGGTCCAGAATCTACACAGGCCAAATGAAAAGGCAGGCCGCTCGCTATCGCCGCCTGTTTGTCCGGCAGCAAGAACAGAGAGATTCATCAGTGCCAAACTTAGGCAAGAGCGAAGAATACACCAGAAAAAGGAATAAAGCGACGAACAGTCAGCACACAACCCACGACGGCACGTGGCTATTTGCTGCCCACAAAAGCAGAAATGTCTGGTCCGTCTCCCAGCTAAACTGCTGCCTTGCTGCAGATTTTTCTTTCTTCCTTTGGGAAAAACTGCTTTCATCGCTGGCTGCCTGCGGTCGCGCGCTCAGTGCCTGGGCCAGAGCTGATAGTGACCCCTCATCCCGTAAGCAAACATCGCATTAAAGCGGGCCGCATCCATGGGAGACAGAGCCCCGCAGGGTCACTCTCCACGCAGCCGTGTGTTAATTGCATCGACCCGGCCTGTCCATGACGTGGAGGCTTCAAACAGCTACCGAGAGAGGCTACCCAACCGCTCAGCACAACATCAACCAGGACCTCCGACGAGCCAAAAATCGACGGCAGATGTCCCCGTCTTTCTGTATTAGGAACAGGTTGGGGGCCTTGGTGCTGGGTGGCGGACAGCGACAGACTGGGCGTCGCAAGGCGGTAAAGATAAGACAAGACGCTCCATCTAGAACCGTGAGAACCACACATGATGAATCTGGGAAAGTCGTGAAGCAAAATGAAAAGTAATTTACTGCAAAGCTGAACAGGAAACGTAACAGTCATGGTTGGAAACACAAACAAAATCATTATGTTCATCCTTCTCGCATCCTCTACTCCTCACCATAAGTTGCCCATCTAGTCAATTAAGATCGTCCACCCATCCATCCATCCATCCTTCCACCCACCCAGCCACCCATCCATCCATCCATCCATCCTTCCACCCACCCAGCCACCCATCCATCCATCCATCCATCCTTCCACCCAGCCACCCATCCATCCATCCATCCATCCCTCCACCCAGCCACCCATCCATCCATCCCTCCACCCACC
>JAODJW010000048.1:1436606-1450688 GCA_026777045.1 Hyperopisus bebe
GGGGGGGAACGGGGGCTCCTGTCAGCTGCACTCGGAAAGACCGTCCCAAACTGAGCGTAATGGTCTCACTGCTCTTAGGATTACCGTACTTCCCTCAATAAAGGGCAACTCATTTTTATGTCTGCCACTGCTGTTGAGTGTCACTGGATTTGCCAGTGGTTGGGGGGTCAGGTAGGGGCGGGACATTCTTGACAGTTTGGGCCCGTTTGCTGGTGGGACCTGTGTCTGTGGTCGTGGGGAGGGTGACAGCAGTGTGTGTTTGGCGTCGGTCTTTTCAGAGGCGCGGCGGCGACGTGGCGGGCGTCTGAGCGTCGCCGACGAGGCTCGCTTGTTGTGCCAAGCAGATCCAAGTGTCACAATTTCGTCCAGCTGAGGCGAGTGAAATCCAGGTAATTAGCACAACTCCGGTGCCAAGACTTCATATGGCGTTTTCCAATTGAGGACTTGCCAGAGAGTAGCTCGGCTAATCGCTAATGCCATCATTAAGAAATCATTAATGAATTACGCCCAGCCAGCTGCGAGCCACCATCCAGGATGCCATGGAAATGTAGTAGGCCTAGGCAGACATCAGGCATTCCTTATGAATGCTGATTTTGGATGTTCTTCAAACCCAATCCCTAATCGCGAAATGTCAATGAACCATGGGAGGTTATTATGACGAGGCTTAGCTCACGCTATCGGGGCTGCCTCTACGCAGTGACCATCCAGTGTCACGTACCGTAAACCCCGTAAATCCAACTCCCTGGCGACTGCATACCTACCCAAATAAACGCTCAAGGTTCCCTGGAGATGCCCAAAACCCATAATGCTTCACTCAACATGCACAAACAAGCCATTCCGAGATAAAGAAGAACAAAAACCAACGTACTCATCTCCTCGAAAGCAAAGTGGGGGCAACCGTATATCTCTGGGGAGGCCGCTCAGCTCCTGGTGCCACTATGGAAGATTCTGGATCATTGCAGCCCACTGTTATAATTCCGGTTGGAATCGCTACACTTTTTGCTCCCCGTGAACCGATAAGATTCCCGCCACCGCTGACAGATGAGATTGCGCGGTTGACAAGTGGCCCCCAGCTGGCAGCGTCTGTCGCGTAATTTCCGACTCGCATGAATCGGACTCCGCAGTTAACGGTAAAAGATGCGCCAATGCGTTCAGCACACATCCACACCGTGCTTCTCGCTGCAGCCTGCCATGTTCAAACAAGAAACTTTAATTAAACTCATATTAAGGTTTCCTAGTCTGATCATATCTCCATCTTTTCCCAGCATGCAATAGGCCGCACGTTCCACTGACTCCTCTCAATCATAAAGACATTAAGAACATCCTCATTTCTACAATCTGGATTCACCAACTGTGAAGTAAGTCATTACCCCCCCCCCCACCCCATCGCACCCCCGACGCACACACACAAACACACAGCGACGCACATACACACACATCCCCCGCTAAACTGTAAATTCCCCATGACTCAGACCCCACTACATGAAATATTGCTTCTTTATGTTTTACTTAGAACCGATTGTGCTACATTTTGACTGAAAACTAAACTGATGCCTATTGGGTCCCTGTTGTATTAATTTGAGTAGTCAGGAATATTTATAAATTTTATAAAGCAGGTAGGTAATTACATGTGCTTTCTGCGTTGACTTAGATAATCTGGATACTCCAGTTACACACAATATAAAATACATATGTATGTATATATGTATGTATGCATGTATGGATGTTAAATGGCTATATTTCAGTTTAAGTCATAAAAATAACACTTATCAAAGTTTAAATACAGCCTGATGGGCTGATTGCGTTGTTAGAACGTATGTTTAATAGATGTATTTAGCTACCACAGGTGCACTGTGGGTAATTCATTTCAAAGTCACATACGTTATCATTACTTTTCAGTTTGACAGCAAAAATACAAACCTGGTGTGAAAACAATTTACACAGACTGCTTCTCAATATAAATGTGCATAAAGTATTGTGAATTATATCATCAGCAGCTGACACTGGTAAGTGCAGTTCGGGAATGCCTCAAGCCGCAGTAAGCCTATATCGGTTTACCGATTGTGGTTATATACGTATATAACTATGCCTCATATTAACCTGGTTACAGGTAATTCACTGGTGATACCAAATTAATACACAAATTGAGGTGGGCTATATATATAGAGAAAATGAGATGCACTAATTCATTTTGGAGTCTTTTAGATGTATGACACAAAGATTATTATGGGATGATTGGTGCAATCTGGAATGCAGTGTGAAATTGTGTGTGTCTGTATATATACTGTTCAATGTGTAGCTTTTATATTGGCAGAAATAAGGAAGTAATCTGAGATAAAAAAGGACAGGTGAATTCAATAAACCTGTCACGGGCAGCGATATTAAATAGGAAAAGTGACTGAAGAGGAAGACGTTTTGTTTTTCACTGCAGTGACACAGAGAGACCACTGTAAAAGAAAGCCCCATGTCACCCGCGATGTGCAGCTCATATATACCAGCTGTCACGACTACAAGCAGTGAAACAAGCATTACAAGGGCCCGCCTCCCCGGGGCCGAGCTCTCGTCTGAATGGATGAAGCCGCTCTTTCTCGTTCCTTGTGGCAAAAGCACGGCATCCTGCTGTCCAGAAAGAACATCAATGCGACAGTAGATGCGTCAATGTTAGTGACCCAGGAGGGCTGCTAAATGGACCATCCATCAGAAGCTCCTGTGGGGTGTGTGCCCCCCCCCCTCCCCCGGATGAAGAAAACCATTACAAAATTGCAACCGTACTCTACCTGATCATATGACCTGAACACAAACTATACAAGTCTGTAGCGGTTCAGATCACACAGCAATTATGTTCTACATAGCAGTGTTTTAGGTAAAGTTAAATTTAGTCAGAAAATGATTGGATTCTCATAGTAATTTCACATTATTATGATTATTGTTATTATTATTATTATTAATGTTGTTATATTGTTGTTATTGTTATTTTTGTTGTGTCGTTGTTACATTGTATTGGTGTTATCGTTATTATTGTTGTTACATTGTATTGGTGTTATTGTTATTGTTATATTGTATTGTTGTTGTTACTGTTTTTGTCCTGGACAGCGCAGCAGGGCTAGAGGGGTGCAGCAGGGGTACAGATACACTGGCCCAACCCAGCACTTTTAGTATGTGTGAGATTGGGCGGGTGGGAGGAGGAGGGGGGGGGCCGAAGCAGCATTTTGTCGGGGGGCACAGAATTTCTAGTTACGCCCCTGGCAGGCAGTCCAGGCCATTGTAGGGGTCCAGCGCACCTCCCACACTGTGGGGCAAGGGTGACCCCAGCTGAAAGGCATGCAAACAGAGGGAGGACTGAAGATCTGAACTCATCACCCAGAAGCAGCGACTTTCACAGCAGCTATGGACCTGAATATGTGGCCAGCAGCGAAAGGCTTTCAGGAATGGCTCCGCGTTTGTTACTAAGGAATGTTATACGCGGCACTTTATTCATCTGCACAATAACCAGTCAGTAAATGATTAAATACCAAAGACAGATTTTATCGGCAGCTTCGTATGCTTTCCGCTTTGTTATTTATGTTTTCGAGGATTTCTAAGACATAGGGCTGCAGAATCGGGGAGTCACAAGGTTGCCTTTTATAGAAAAGTTAAATTATTGCATATATTTTCCATGCCATACAGCGCTCACTGGATATGTAGGACCCTGTGACTCCGACCAGGAAGATAGATCGATGAATATGGAGGAGGGTATATACCGAAGCAGTAAGTATATACACAAACAGCCACCCTTACGTGTGCTGTGAATCAACGTCGGATATACTATCACCAAAGATATCCTACCATTATGTACGCTCAGGGCATCTAAGTACTGCGGCACCTTGGAGAACGAACTTCAGCGAGAGCGATTCATAGGCATCGGCATCTCAGTAGATCCGTTTGCCTTTGTGTCGACCCGTCACAGATGCGTCTCGATCCGTGCAAGTTTTAGCAGGTCTATTTTGTTTTGTTCTGTTCCGAGTTTGCAGTCGAGTTGCAGTTAGATTTTTTAGACCGGCCTGTTCGAGGTCTGAATCGGTAGAGTCGGACATGTCTCGACCCATAGGAGTTTTAGCAGGAACGGTCAAGTTCCATGATTTCGGTCGAGGTGCAAGTCGAAAAAAATTCAACAGACCCATTCTAAGTCCGAGTTGGTCGAGCTAAGAGACGTTCGAGTTCCAAGGTTCTACTGTACTCAAAAATCACCCAATTCCAGTACATATGAACTCTACCAGAAACATTGACTTCCTTTTGTCTTCATTTAAAGGTCCTTTATTAGTCCACCATCAGGCCACACTCAAACACACCCCGTTAATCTCAACTCCTCTATACTGCCAACCTTTTTTATTCCCCAAAGACTCATAAGAGTTAAAATTTTAGGTTTTAAACACACTGGCTGTTTTATATTACATCACAACAGCCACATAGCTAGAATTATGCCAGGTTTAACCCATCGCAAGTAATTCTTGCCGACTAACTGTGTAGATCTCCTGCTTCGATTACTATGAAGAAATAAGGCTGATGTCAATAGCACATGCTTCATAACTAACAAACTACTGCACGTCATCCTCATATCGATACAATCCATCCTCAAATTCTTCCATAACCGTGTATCCAGTGAAGGGAACAAGCATGGGCCTCCCTCTATCCAAAAAGCTTGCTGATATGACAGCAGGTATATGCACCCCCCGCCCCCTTTCTTTAGTTCTGATAAACCTTACACTTGGTCTGCATGCTTTTAGACAGGTTAAGTCGGCCTATTAGCCAACACGCATGGATCACTTGCCGCTAACTACATCACTAATCTATGTCAGAGCACCTCCGCGATGATTAATGACAGGGTCTCCCTCAGTCCTGTTCCACACTCCGAGTATTATATGGCAATGCTTCAGGTCACTAAACACCAACCAGCCATCGTAACCAGGCCCGCTAATGTGAGCCTGACGCTACTCTGCTCTCTGATCCATACCAGGTGTATAAATAAATTTAATCTCGCAAAGCCTGCGCCGCATGTCTCATAGATAACGCATTCACTGACAAGAACGCGTCAATGTGAACGTTACACTGCCTCCCAAATGATTTTCTGGGTTAATCTGATTGTCCTGTCCCACACCTACACCTCATTCCTACCTACGGTTTGTTTTGTCGACTAGGGCTATATTCATGGCGAGAGCAAAGGAATATTAAATACCTAAAAACTTCATAAATAGCTATAAAACTACAAAAGAATTAAAACAATGTACATGAGATGCTTAATATTAGCTTTTGATAATTTCTTTTTTAATTTATTATTTTTAAAAAAATCTGGCTTGACTTTAATAAAAACTCCTTTTAAAGAATCACTAAAATGTTAAGTTTGCCTAAGGGAGTTAAAAAAAAAAAGAATTCAATAAAATCAGTTTCACAGGTAAAAGATTTTTGCATGTAAAACGTGCTGGTAGATTTAGATGAATTAACTGATAATTTTGTCAGCTAGCTTTTGTCATGTTTCCAATATTTGGGATGATTTCACATAGTTTGTTATTAATCCTTCCATCCCATTCAGCTTGGCATATTTTCATTGCGTGAGACAAGTTCGCGATTGGAAGGTCGGTATTAGACGCGTCTGTACAGGTGAATTTATGGCCTTTTTGGCAGCTTTTGCTGTCAGTCTGTTTCATTTCTAGCTGCAGAGACAAGGCAGCACTAGCTGGTCACTGTAGCGGAAAAACTAGCGGCATGCTGAAAATTAAGATGGCGGCTTCCTTGAGAGTGATATGAATGAAGCTGTGGCTCCTGCAGGGCCAGGCAGCCAGATACCTGTGGCCCGAGGGATTTTATTCTCTCAAATAACTACCAGACGGGCTTCTGTCACCTCTCCTCTGCTGTTTTTTTGACTTTTATCATCACATTTTCAGTGTTGTATAATATTTACTGGATGCCTCACACCATCACCTCATGCCTCCTGGGCTGAATCAGAACCCGGTTCTGCATGCGTGTGCTGTTCACACGCCCCCCCGACAGCCTGGCGTCCGTCCCATGTGTCCCCTGCCTCAAGGGCTGCGCTTCCTCAGACCTCAGGAGTTTTACTTGCACAAAAATGTTCTGAGGGCAGAACGAAAAATGATTGGTTAGGTGAGACAACCAATCAAATCGTAGGGGAGGTGGATCCAAACAGCTAGAGGCAGTTAATTGGATGGTCCCATCTCTTCTAGCTCCTTGGAACGACCTCCTTTACAATCTGACTGGTTGTCTCTCTGAACCAATCACTTTTCATTCTGCCCGCAGAACATTTTTGTGTAAGTAAATCTCCCATGAGCTTCCTGCTATGGGCTCTAAGCTTATCACCACCCAGCAGCGGATAAACAGTTGTGCAATATGGATGAATAATTGTATGTGGTTCACACATACACTGGGACACAAACTGACTCTTGATATACAGCTTCCACATTCATTCAGCGGTTTATTTCTTGAAGTAACTCTGAATCAGCTATCCAGGTACAGTAGCTGCACCTGACATCAACCCTTAAGCGACTAATCCAGTCAGCCTGATGCTTCCATTTAATCAATGCCTGCCTTGTTCTACAGAGCCCTCCAACAATTAAGGAGCCTGTAAATAATTGATTTCATATAAAGTTCAACGTTGCCGCATGGAGAAAGAACCGTGTCACAAGAGAGCTGCATCTGAAACTACTTTGGCAGATTTTGTTCAACAAGACGGGAAGCTTGTCATGAATGCTAACTGAAAGCGTTCAGTTTAACTCGATTTAATTCCGTAGATTCCTTCCGCTAACAGCTCAATCACAGCAAGAAGGTTAATTAGTTAAGAGCTCAGCTGGGACGGGAACGACGCGGCAGGAATTGTACTTTTCTCTGGCATCTCTAAATAACACAAATGCACACACAAAAAAAAGCCCCACACATTCTCCTGCATCTTAATCGTAAAGGAACAAGGTCCCATTGCGTGCATCATGCTAAACCTCAGAGAACAAGTTTACGATGCAGGAAACAAGAGGCACCGAGCTTGGAGAGCAAAACCTGTACGCAGGCAGGAGCCCGGCGCCAGCGGAGACCTCAGACACACACCCTGGCTTCACGGTAATTGCTTACCGGTGGATCTGACGCCAGCCTGTTCTAATTTCATATCCTGCCGCCGATATAGCATTCCCGTCACGTAAACAGCTGCGTGAATAAACATGAGGCAGCCGGCTGAGAAGGAAGGGAGAATCAATATTTCTTTCAGACGCGGTTACTCATTTGTTTCACATTTTCAAAGGAAGCGGAGTTACAGCCGCCCTTCACTCGCTCATGACCAGCTTGATCAATTTTCCACGGAAATGGCCTTGTGCGTCCAGAACGACATTGGGCTGCTAGACAGTTCCACTTAACGTCCCTGACCAGCACTGACCTAAGTCCCCCTCCCCCCTCCCCCACAATGTTAAAGTACCACATACTATCCTAAAGCAATTTCTCAAGTTGATCATTTCCACAAAAACATGATGAAAAAAATTATCAGTGTATTTGCCATTTTTTTTTTCACACAAAAAAGTTGAGGATTATTGCTCTAAAAGGACAAACTTCAAACAGAAGTTTCTCGACTCAGAGCACATGCTTATCCTTGCCATCTACAATCAGCGATAGTCTTCCCCTCAATAATAAAAGACGTACAAAATTCTATTAACGGTTTCGTTTTGAGCTGTATTTATTTTTCGTTTCTATTCAGAATCTTCAGAAGTGTAAAAATGCTGATGTCAGCGTTCATATATCATTACAGATTTCACTGATTCTTATAAATGAGAAGGTTTTGATGGAACTTATTTAATGTTCTAAATTTCCCTCTACTATGAATTGTGTCGATGAATGAAAAATGTTTGAGTGCCTCAAATAAGACACCAAAGTAAGAGTTACCTTCTGTATCTGGTCAAATTCATAACCAAACCTACCGAATTTTCAATACCCTGCTCTCTATGGTAAAGAGTGTACCATATGTCTTATGGAAATATGTTAAATGTAAAAATGGATAAAGGTTTTATCAGCACAGTACAGACAATGACAAAGCCATAGGGCACCTTCCATCAGGGCTGAAATCCAGGTCCGCCTTACCTTTGCTGACTCACCTGAGCTGTCCTAATTCCTTGCAGATGGGTTGTTTTGACTTTTAGAGGGAGAATTTCAATACAGACACAGCTAAAATTGCAATACAGAAAAAGGCGGGAAATTATGAGCAAATAAATAAAGGGACCCCATTCTTCTGAAATGTACGCTTACCAGTGGAGCTTCCACACCGACTTTGGAGCATATCTCCAGCTACAACTTACAGAACAGTGTCGGGCAAAACACTTAGCGCCATATCTGAAGGGCTTGCGATCCACAGCATGAAAGGTGAGAAAGAAACGTCAGTCATGTACACCGTGTCAGGTCATCTGGTACGTTTCGAGCTTTTGGGAGGATTCGCAAGGTCCCACACCAGTCAGACCGGATCGGGGGGTGATGTGGCATCCAGGTGGAGTCGCCCGTTTGGTGGCTGGCAGCTGGTTTGGTTACCAAACTATGATATCTAACAGGCAATAGATGAGATCCAGGAATCTGAAGATCAATCAGCTCATGTCCAGCTAGGGTTCTATATACTATTTGCGGTTGCTGATCCAGTAACAAAGTGATGTGAGAGGGAGGGGGGGGGGTTGGCTATACCAGAGACAGAGTTTGCAGGAAATGACGGGGGTTAGAGGGACAAAGGGGTCAGCCTGGTGTGTCACTGTGTTAACTTGGGTCGGGAGGGTGAACTGAATCGGTTAGTACTTTAGTAAATAAGGGAGAGTCAGACACAAAAATGGTTGTTAGTACAGTTACAACAAAAGTTTGATTCAGACAATAGTATTAGTAACAGTTTTTAGCAAGTTTGTTTAGTATTTACCGTACTAATAAATATTTATATAGCTCACAATGCCTTGTAATTTGATTTGCAAACCCTGACCAAACTTCTCTGCAGATTGCAAAATCAAATATTTACTTGTATTGTTTTTGAATTCATTCATTTCAAAAGAAACAAAACTATCCATTCAAGCTAAGGAAGTGTATAGCCATGCATGGAAATGATTATGGATTTTCAACTGAGACGAGGTGTTCAACAAAAAACAAGCCATTCAAAAGAAAAGCTGTTAAACACAGATGAGGGATGGAAATATTAAATTACCACCATGTGAGTTAATTTGCAAACCAATGAAAAAGCAAGAAAGAATAAAAATATAGATAAGCAAAAGTTAGCATCTGAGCTGGATAATATAGCAAACAGAAAAGCACACCCACACACACGCACGCGTGCGCGTACACACACGGATGAGGTGATGCTCACGTGGCAAATGCAAGTGCCCACACACTTATACGTGTGAAATGGAAGCAGCGAAAGGGAATGTGTGTTTATTTTTTACCCGTAAAACCATGCAACGGGATGCATAGACAAATACAGCGGTTAAAGGAAATTAACGTGGACCAAAGCAATAAAGCTACGATAAACGGAATGACTAAGATGGAACGCTTTTCGGATTTTCCTGGGGGTGGGGGTGAGGAAGACTGGGCTCCATCATCTGCAGTGAATGAAGGAGGGTAAAGCAGTGTTAAAACAGCACTCAGGCGGCACTGCCTTCATGTGACTGCTCCCTCCCCCGCCGTCTAACTCCCCACTCGCAGTAACAAACTCCCCAGCCTCGCCGGCTCCGTGGTTCCCACCCGCTCATCCGAACCTGCCGCTCCAGTGCAGCGTGACGGCGGCTCCGAGATCCTGAAGGGATCTTTCCAGCTACCCTCCCGACACCCACGACTCCAGTGCTGTCCTCTGTCAGCTTGACAGATCCGACGAAAACGAAACGAGAAAAAACAAAACCCATGGCAGCCTCGTCTCTTTGATTGCAGTGCGCTCCCTGGCTCCTGTCTTCCAGTGCCTTTCGCTGCTTGAGCCATGTGCTGCGGGCGTCTCTCCTCCACTCACAGAGACAATGAAGCCCTTTCCCCCGTCTGCCTGATCCTGCTTTCTCTTTGTTAGAGTACAGTGAGGTGTGCAGCTGTTGTCACGCTTAGTTGTTGCTATTTTTTTTTTTTTCGAATTACTCATCCGGGCATAAGATTTTCGGAGGGGAATAAAAGAAGTAACATACAATTTGTTAAAGTATTAGGTTTTTATATATGTATGTATATATGTTGCACATATATATGCATATACATATATACCAAAAGAGTAATACATGAAGAGAGAGGTTGACTTTAACATGCAGGGATTAGGAGTTAGACTCAAGGTACAGCAGTAGTGTTAGTGTTGATGGAGACGGCTGATCGGACACAGTCGGACACGTTCCCTGGGGTCGTTCCCCCCCCTGCACAAGTGTGCCCGGGGCCCCAGGGCCTAAATACTTCCAGCGACAGGCACTAAGGGGCAGAATGCAAGGGTGCTGGGTGCCCTGAGGCACGGGGAGAGAGAGCTGTGTGTGCTCTGATAGGCCCACAAGCCGGAAGCCGGGCCGGAGATATCAACACAAAGACACGGTGCCTGATCCCGGATCAGAATTCCAAATTTGGGTCATGTGATATATGCGAGGTTCTCCATGTGAGCTCCTTGAACCCAAGATATCTAGAGGCCGCCCTGAACAGAAATGCAATCAGTCAACCAGATGGTCTTCTTGTCTGGCCCAAGTTAATGACGAGGCCAGTCTTTGTATTGGGCTGAAGTCATTGTTAGGGCCCCACCTACAGCATAAGAAATGCTGCTATAGAAATCTCGGGGGGAAAAAACGGGGGGCCCCTAGAATTCAGGGCCCCGAGTTCCAGTCCAGGTCAGCCTGTCTGAACCGGCTTTACATAAAAATCTAATGGTGTATGTTATATAGAGTATAGACATGCTGTAATTAATTCATAGTTGTTATTACAGTAAACATTAACCTTGTTCCCTGAGACACTAGCTAGGTGGTATTGAGATGGATGGGCAGATGTTTGTTTTCGCCGAGTCACACTCTTCGCTGGTCGCTTATTCCGGGTGACGTGACCTACACATCTGCCATGGATGTAATCCGCAAAGACGCGCCTGTGGTCAAGTGGCCGCTGACGCGGGCATTTGCTGCGTTTTTCCTGGAGAACATGGCAAACACACGCCACAGCCGCATCGATTGCGGGCCGCTGCAGCGATTCACCGCGCTTACTGCCTGCCGCTGCAGTCGCAGCGTGTCGTTCGTTAGCGTGTCCGCTGTGTGCGTTCACTTCCAGCACATACTAGAGCAAATAAATAAGTACTAAATAAAGAAATCAATTAACGGGGTAAATTAACGGGGAAAAAATTAACAGGGAAAAAATATTACTGGGTAACTGTGTAATTGATCTTTAATCTTTTTTGAAGTAATTCTTTATTTCTTCATCCGGATATTAAGTTTGAGAGAACAATATGGGGCAAACAAAAGTAAATAAAATAGGGAAGAATTAAGTGTTTCTATTGCAGGTTGATAACGAAGCTAATTTTTCGTAAAGTGTGTCCTATTTGTTGTTTGAGGAGGAGTTTCATATTTAAGGACGTCGGTGTCCCGGCTAGAGAGACTACACGGGGTCCGGGATGGGGGGGGGGACTAATTAAAATTTGACTGATTTGAAGTATTTGTTGTTGATTCCTTTGACTGATTTGAAGTATTTGTTGTTGGGGTTTGTTTTATTTTGTCTTTTGTTTGTTTGTTTTTTTTTGCATGTTAAAAGCAAACAAAATGGAAAGAGGAAAGTAAAGTCCAGGGCAAACCAAGCTAGACAATTAGAATGATATCTACCATATAATGCAGTTTGTTTACCATAGCGTGTCCGATGCCTGCGTGCTTGGGGGAGAAAACAGGGGGGGAAAGAAGGACAAACCTTGAACTCAATAAAGGACACCTGAGAAAATAATTAAATCTACTGTTTTTGTCCCATTAACAAGTTAGCTGGCGAATAAGCAATAGAACGTCATTCCAATCATTTCTTTCATATGATTAAATTAAAAGGCAGTTGTTGTTTTTTTTTTTGAAGTTCCAAATAATACATACAATCCAAATAAAGAAATAAAGAAAGAACTGACAAATATACATATATACGAATCAAGGGGTGTAAAAATGCTAAAATCAATACTGCTCTCTGTTAGTACTCAAGTTAAGTTGAAAAAACAACAGATGATGGCTCACATTCCGTGAATGAGACAGTGTTAGTTGATATAAAGATATATATATATATATATTTTTTCTTAGTAAATAAAAAGAGAAAGGAAATTGTACAGAAAAGGAAAAAAATATCGAGGCTTCTGGAGATTGTTAGTAAAAAGACACAAGAGTTAGCAAATCAATTTTCACATAGAGGGGGGGTTAGGGTTGGGCGGGGCGGGGGGACTAACAGTGTATTGAAGAAAACACGGAGAGACCCAGACAGGTGCAGGAGCGTAGAAATAGTTATTAGAATAGACTGGATCTGACAGTGAAACTGCTGAGAGGGCTAATAGGAAGTTAGGGAGGCAATCCTTCAGCAATTAGCATGGCCAGTGGCTCTATATCCAACAAAATGTCTAGTGTTTTAATATTTCAAGCAGTACGCTGAGCTGTAATCTGTGAGGTCACATCCAAAGGGGCAGTTTTTTTTTTTCTTTTTTCACTGGCAAGCAAACCAACGAACAGCCATCATAGCTGCTTCTGGCAGTAATGGGCTGCGCTATGAGTGACAATCGCAACACCGTGCAGCACGGCACGCAGACGGGCTAGAGACAAACTGTGAAAGGGAAAAGGACGGCAGATGGAAATCGAGAAGGAGAGAGAGAGAGAGAGAGGGGTTAGAAGGACATCAGCCATACACGTGTGCTTCATCAAGGGCCACAGTTCACAGTTAGCTTAGCATGCTGGGCCACCTATGTGTTTGTCCTCAGGACTGTGATGTCATTTCCCCCCGGGAAGCAAACCAATCACGGAAGATTAATGGCACAGATATGGCATAAATAGGGCACAGTTCAGCTGGTGGCTAAAGCTACTGCTTCTCATTGAATAGCCATTTCATCAGCTTAGCATTGATGATATGCAGGAATTTCATAGGTTATAATTGAAGCAACAATTTTTGCAGAACGTATTTTTCTGGTGATGCCTTTCAGAGCAGATGATTTTGGCCGGCATCACCCGCTATGACACGAGAAATTGCAGAAACAATTTCCGACGTGTAATAGCAGAGGTGTCTTCCACCATAAAGTGTACACAATTGCTGTGTGGTGACTTACATCTCTCGGAATTGGAGCTGACATCTTTCAAAGCAAAATTTTGTTAAATTAGGTCAAAAGCGTAACAATCGGCATGTGTAGAGAGTGCAGGCTGGTGAGCATTTCCCTCACGAGAGGATGGCAGCCTCACTTACAAAGAAATCCAACCATCATTTGCATCCGACAGGCTGGGAAGGGCCAGTTTTCAAGGAGCTTGTAGTTTTAGCCAGAATCACAGGAAATAGTTTATTAAAAGCAAGCAGTGGGAAAATATTATGAGACTTAAGCAAAAAAAACAAAAAAAAAACAGCCCTCTGGAATATTACAGATGGCTTTGTTCTCCGTGACTGTAAATAAAAAGAAAACATTGGCAAACAAATCATAATTGTTGATATTACTGGCATAAAAAATAAATTAACTGACTGAATGAAGGATGAATTTATAACAAAGGAAAGGAAAGGAGAGAGGTGGCAGACCAAAAGACACATCCAAACTGGTAGGCCGACTTGGATTTCCGTAAAGCATCTGTTATTAATGGGGGGAGCCCAGTGTGAACTCCGAACATCTTTTATTCACTGAAAAATAAATTTCATGTGAAAGAAAATACATTTTAAAGAGGATCGGAGGGAGAAAGGTGTTAGACGTCATAGAAACGGCAATAAATAAAACTTTTCAGGGGTGTATGAGGCGTGGGTGGGGCGCGCACAAACATATGCCTGTTCAAAGGGGGGTCGAGAACAAAGGACTGCATGGCAACAGGCAGAAAACGCCGGCGATGACTCAGCTAGAGACGGGGGGGGCCCTCATCATGTAGACCATCAATCCCTCCCCCCCCCCCCCCCCACCCCCCC
>JAODJW010000048.1:1452367-1486364 GCA_026777045.1 Hyperopisus bebe
CAGGTCACACGCATGCACATCACCATGGTGCTTAAAGGGGCCCATGCATCACATCCACACCTCTAACCGCAGGTGACACGCATGCACATCACCATTATATCTCAGCTTAGATGACCAAACCTGGGTAAATATAGCATAAATATTATCTTCTCCTGATAAACTGTACTACTATTATTGTACTTTGCATCAACAGTACAATGCTCTGTTATTTTTAGATAACCATACATGACATTTATTTTGTTATAATATGTTTGATTGTTACATTATAAATGTATGTTATGAATGTAGAGGCTGTTACTAAATTTCATTGCACCTGTGTAACCCACTTGCATAATGAGAAATAAAAAATTGATAAATTCAGATATTGATAAACAGATAAATTTGCTACTTGATATTTCGGAATATATATATTTAAAAACAAAAACCACGGCTCTCCTTGTGCGAAGGAACCAACTTGCCGTTGTTCTGCTGAAAGCGCCTGGGAAACTATAACATGTAGCCTTACAGTACAGGAAGACAACATCTGCACTAAGAGTATCTGTGACACACGGGTAGGGCTGACATTTGTTTTGTTGACATTATTGCACTGATTTGTGTAACTGAAGGGTCATTCTGTTGCCAAGTACCACAGCGCCAGATGGATCTCAGCGGTTGTTGTTGCTAGGTGACATATGAGCGATGCCGGTGGGGAAAGATCGTTTAATTGGGGAACCACATCCGTGACCCAGGCCGTACTGCATCTGTTGCAGGTTAAAGTGCACCGAACCAAAGCTCTCCTCTTAGCCTTAACAGATAAAATGTCAATCTACTTTCCACAGCAACCACAGGAGATTTTGAATTACTGGCGTTTCGTTATCGCCGTAGCTCGTTTTAGTGCTTTGGGCACTTGAAGTCTGGGGAAATGAGCTCAGCGGACACGGTGTCGGTGTGACGGCCGTGTTGCCAGTCGGAGAAACCCGAGCGAATCGCACCGCACGTCAGCAACATCGGAGACAGCGACAGGCCGCTTGTGCATCTGTCACCGGATTCAGCAGCGCCTCCCTCTGGTCTGGATGTTTAATTGCCGTTGCCTAATGTCGCCTGCTGGGCTTATCGTACTGTGAGGTAGCATCTGTGCCGCTGTGCAGAAGCAGCTAAGCGACTCGAAGGCAGCAGGCAGAGATGGCGTCAGGTATCAGTCAGCGCGCCGTTTCTCCATGACCGAGGTCAGCTGAAGGTCATCAGCCAATCATCATGTGCCAAGAATTTCTGACATCCTGTCTTAGCACCTGAAAGGTTGACCTATAACGGCATAAAACCTCCAGCTACTCGATAGCGCCACACACAGGACGAACACAAACAAGGAACAGGCAGACCAAGACCCTCAGCTGAAGGTGTGCCACAAGTGTAAATCTGACCGCACCCCTTCTTTTTGGCTTCGGCAGAACCTCCCCTGACATTAACCCCCCGCTACGAAGCTACAGGAATCACGTGCATATCAGCCCAACTAACACTGTCCGTCAGCTGTCAGTTCAGAGCTGGTCATTACTCACTACGACAACTAGGGCACGCACCCAAAACCTGCCCTGGACTAGTATTCTGCCCCCTGCTGGTTCACCACACACATGCACACTTAAACGTACAATTATTTGGTTTTATATATACAGGTACCGTGTCAGAGCGTTAATCACTGTGTGATACACATACAGTATTTCAATAATACAATACGCTACAACAGTGTTTCTTAAACCATTCTGCTGGCACCCCCAGACAGTCTACGGGAGCTGGGAGGGAGCAAAAATGTGGACCGTCTGGGAGTCTGGACTGGATTGGGAAACACTGCACTACAGCACTGTGTAACTTCCTGACAGCTATTCCTCATTCATCTTACATCTCCCATCTCCCGGCTGCCTGTTTGTGCGTTCCCACTGACCTACACGCCGCATATCACTGTCATTTTACTCAGCTTGATGCTTCTTGCATGTTTCATTTAAATTAGCTGCTTCGGAATCACCGCCTGTATGTGCTGAATTAGCGGGTCCTAAATCCATCCATTTGCCCCCAGACAGGAGTTCTAAGTGGTATGAGCCTCGATCTCACCATTCAGGATGGTAACTCTGTGCCGACCTTGATTGGAAAAACTCGATAGCTGGGTTGCTGGGAATCAGGCGGAGCTGGGAAGACTCCGTAAATAGACTGAACCTTGATTACAGACCGTACTCTTGGTGTTCCGAGGTACGTGACCATCTACACCAGTAGGTGGCGTAAATTTCGATCAGAAAGACAGACCTGAGCAGCGACCTCGACGTAACGGGGCTTGCGACAATCCCTACAGACATATTTAACGCTGTTAATGACTTTATTTTACATAGACAGACATTAGAAGGTGTGCTTGCTTCTGTGTTAGAGCAGACATCTGTGTAAAGGTGAAATAAAACAGAGAAAACAATTCTGTAAGCTCTATACATCCTAAAAATCGTTTATGACAAATAGTCTTTATTGTCTTAATTGTGCTAAGCTCATTAATTAAGCTTTACTTAACACGGTAAAGTTTATACCTCTGTACTTCCTTTCTCGTCTTTTTTGGGCTTCCGTTAAATGGCTCCAAGCATCCGTGTCTGGACACTGGCAGCTGCAGCCACTGGGGCACATAGGTTATGGGAACAGGCTAAGGAAACGTGGCGGGGCCCGCTCCGGAGTGCGGCCCACTGACGCAGAACCGCCAGATATTACAGCGGCAGTTTGCATTAAGTACATTTCCAGGCTCCTTTGCAGAACTGGGAGCTTCTGTGCACACGTCTGTTTGCTGAACTACTACTACACCAGTGCTTACATTCTCCTAGCTCACTCCCTTACACAGCACACACACAATAGCTCACACCCTTACACAGCACATACACAATAGCTCACTCCCTTACACAGCACACACAAAATAGCTCACTCCCTTACACAGCACATACACAATAGCTCACTCCCTTACACAGAACACATATTGTACCCCTTTCCTTACAGTGTACACACATTGCCTCGCTCCCTTACAGTGCACACACAGTATCTCACTCCCTTACAGTGCACACACAATATCTCACTCCCTTACAGTGCACACACAGTATCTCACTCCCTTACGGTGCACACACAGTATCTCACTCCCTTAATGCACACACACATTGCATCACTCCCTCACAGACACATTATCTCACTCCCTCACAGACACATTATCTCACTCCCTCACAGACACATTATCTCACTCCCTGATAGGTAAGCAGTCTTGCCCTATGACAACCGCTCCCCAAAAACTCAGCCAGGTTACCATGGTCACTGCCGCATCATGGCAGGGCCAATGTCGCAGCCCCCGGCAGAGCACACGCTCTTTGGGATGCCCGTTGGTCATTGCAAGAAGGTCACCCGGACACCCCCGCCTCAGACGAGGCTTCCCTCTGGCTCAGAAAGGTCTCCCTGACACATTCTCACCACTTGGTGGAGCAAGCAGCCTCTGATTGCTGCTTTAGGTTTTATTTTTGGGTGTTTGCAAATTGTTAAGATCTCTTTAATGCAAATGTTATTTTTCTTTTTCTTTTTCCATGCATATTCATGTGATTCCTAAGGTTAAAGTCAACCCAAAGGTTTTCTATGAGCCTGGTATTTTCCACATTAAAATTATTAACTACACACAGTTCCACAGCATAAAGCCATGAATGCCTTATCAAACAACAGGTTACACAGAACTTTTTGTGGAGTTATTCTACCTAAGTACGAGCATGCACACACACACAGTCTAGCAGCTGTCATCTTTTTGCAATTGTTGGCTACTAACCCCATTAAAATAATGATTCACAATGCAGTTGAATAAAATCGATTTTTTTTTATCAGAAGTACTAAAAAATTATCCTTAAAATTTGCCCCACACAGATACATCTAAACCTGAAGACAGACATGCACGCATAGAGACACTTTTTGGTTCTTTTCCACTGGCATACAGGAACCGAGCCTAGTTACAGTGCGGTTCCGACTCGCCTTGGTTTTCCACTGCAGAAGGGTCGGCTCGGTAAAGGCGTGGCCGGGTTGGGAGAGCGACAGTGACATAAAACCAAAGTGATGCTTATTTTCTGTCCACACAGTGTGCATCGAGATTTACTATGTGCTAATTTCCGCTAGTATGCCTGTGAGAATCACCGTCTTATGTTAGCATTAAACGCAAGTGGAATTAGCTTGCATAAATTTGCATTATGAATCCATTCCATCCAGCTGTTCTATACTGTAGTATTTTTAGAGTAGGTGGCTGAATGTATGATAATATTAATAACCCGTAATACACAGAATATGCCATTTTTTTCTTTATTTTGGTTCTTGTATTTTGGCCAATCAGATGGTGTGATGCAACAAGGTTGGTTTGGTCATGTGTTTGGCCATACTAGTAAGCAGGACCGCGTCAGCGTGATTACGGCTCCGGTACGGCGCGGACACTGTACAGTGGAAAGACCCCAGTGTTGCATTTCCACTGCCACCTAGAACCGAGCATATTCCATATATTAGGAGTTATTAATATTATTGTAATATTTTAACGAAAAAGTATGTTGTCTTGACATATATCTATGAAAACTCCATGATCGAGGGGAGGAGCCAGGACAGGGAGGTGGAGTCAAAGAATATTTTTTGTAACATATTTTTTTTTCTCCAAAATGATCTTGGATCTATTAATAACTAAAATATTAACTAAAAAGACCCTCATTTTAAGGTATTACTCTTCAACAACATAAAACAAATATTATTTTTAACAAAGTATTAGTACGAAATGAACTGAGTAACAATGAGTCCTGGCCTTTCCCCTCTGTCAGCTTCCCCCGGAGACACTGCCAACTGAACACTTTGATTTTAGCCGCGATTCTGGGATTCTGTGTAACGTTACCACCGACGCTCTTGTGCTGTTTACAAACTGGAAGGAATACTATTGGTCCTTATAAAAAAACATTTAAAAAAGGCTTACATTTATATATAAATATATCGATGCAAATGGTACTGCGTCATCTTGTACAGTAAAACCTTGGGTTGCAAGTAACTTGGTTTGCAAGTGTTTTGCAAGACGAGCAAAAATTCGTAATAATTTTTAACCTAATAATGTATTCAACTTTCTAATGGGAAAATTCGCTTTGATATACGAGTGCTTTGGATTACGAGCACGTTTCCGGAACGAATTATGCTCGCAATCCGAGGTTTTACTGTATCTCATTTTGAAAATACATACCGTGAAAATCTGGTATAGGCTACCGCCCAGGCTTTAGCAATGTCGTAATTTTTACTACGCTTTACAAACAAATCGCGTGCCCCCTCCACGAATCGTCACTGCGGCCCCCGTTTCAGAACCGCTGAATTAAGCCACATGGGCACAGTGGGCAGCTGAGATACCCCAGCCAGTTAGCCCCTCCCTCCCTCAGCGGTACGATAGCGATGCTGGCTACAGCGATTAGTATCTTAGCAGTGGGTAGCTGGAGCTAAGGCTCCATCACACTGTAATTCACTAAGCACGACAAATCGGCAGTTTTCGGATCTGCTGTCCGTTCCCGTTTTTCAAGAGGTCTAACCAACCGGTAGGGATTTTCCTTATATCCCTGATATTAAAATTTTAAATAAAAAAAGGAACAAGTTAAGACAGAGAAAATAAGCCGTTTATCACCGCAGAAAAAATGCATTAAAGTACATCTGGGGGTCTATTCAGTCAAAACAGTGAAACTTCAAGATATACTCGCAAGGATTTAGTAGAAGTGGCACGGCTACAGTAAACATTAACAGCGAGACATGGAGCCCAGTGACTTCACTGCGAGAGAGACAGTGAAAGAGAATTATTGGGCCTGGGGCTTGAAACAAAGGGATTATACTGTAACATAAAGAACAGAAGACAGGTTTTAGTCCTTAAGAGATCCATGTCAGCGGTGGTGTGTAACCCTTTCCTACAATTAACTTGACAAAAAATGTATTTAAATGATTTTAAGTACTTTAATAGCATTAAATTTATAACTCATTAATAGTAAAGATACAAATCTACATGCAAGATGGTGCCTACAGAACAGAATAATGATACTTGAATGTTCCCTAAGGGGAAATTATTGTCAGGTCACCGTCTTGCTTTTTGTGAGACACACACAGAGGTGAGAGTAAGTTTGGGGGTCACAGTGTGGGGCCAGCCAGCATTCAGGGCCCCTGGAGCTGAGGGTTAGGGGCCCCACCCAGGGGCCCAATGGCGCCATCAGTCTGCTGGCTACGGGATTTTAACCGATAGCCTTCCAATCACAAGCACAGGGTCCTAACCTGCTGACCCCCCCCCACCCATCCACCCCCCCAGCTTTTTAAACTGCAATTTCTTTAAATGGTATTAAAAACGACACATTTAAAATTAAATTTTGATAACAAATTCTAATAACGGTATAGAAGATTATGTATGAGATTTATGTTGAAGATCAGCCCAATACTTATCAGTATTGATTTAGCCAGAAAAGTCAGTATCGCTAAGCCAACAGACTGGTCGATTATCAGCTTGAACGACACGAGGGCGTCCTCTACGAATTTCTGGCAGCGAGAAATGTCTCCTCAAAATAAAGTCTAAGTAGATTACGCCGAAGACCAAGCTGGGGCCAGATTCCTATCACCGGTAACAACTCTTGGGGAAGAGACACCGGAAAAATCAGAGAAGCGGCTCTCGGTGGAGAACCGCAAATTACTCCGTAGCGCTGTGTCAGAGAGGGCAACTCGAGTCTAACCAACACGACAGCTTCAGCAAGCTCAATATGCCTCTGGTAGCTCATCTAAGACCTCAAAGACCCTCCGCTCTTCTGCCCCGAAGACTGCTCCACGCACAAAAAGGCAGTGAAAGCCAACCCGCAGAGTGCGGAGGTGTCAGCAGGGGGTGGTATTTACTTTACGTCACATCAATGGGGGCAGCCCCACCGCCAGCGTACATTAAACAAAAGCACATGTTTCATCTGCCATCAAAACCCTGCTATTTCGACCCTGAGCTTCTTCATGCTATTCCAGAGAAGTAACAGAGAACAAAGGGCCCCTGGATCATAAAAAAGCTCATTTAAAACTTGTGATCTGCGCAGTTTGTGTCGCCGTCGGGGCTGGGTAATCCATGCGACGCCCTCCGCCGCAGTTTCCACTGACGTCTGAGCAGCAGCTCATCTGGCCTGTCGGATGGACGATATTCCGAAAGGGTAATGACTTCCGTGTCTGGATGGCCCGTGTGCCGGGAATGTGTTCAGGATACACATTAAAATCGGGTGCCAAGCCAGACATAGACGAGGGCACCGTCACCAGAGATTTGGCACAATTCTGAAAGGGCCATAGT
This sequence comes from Hyperopisus bebe, assembly GCA_026777045.1. NCBI lineage: Eukaryota > Metazoa > Chordata > Actinopteri > Osteoglossiformes > Mormyridae > Hyperopisus > Hyperopisus bebe. The sequence goes on from JAODJW010000048.1 coordinate 1,459,686, forward strand.
TATTTCCAGTGCTACTTCCAAGATTTGGGGTGATTTAAACGGGCGACGTCAGTCTGCTTCACATATAGACGCTGACTGACGCGTTAGTGCTTGTGACTTATACGAGACTTTTTTCTTTTCAAGACCTTACTTCCACATCAGCACTCCCAATAATTAGAAGCGTATATACTGTACATTGGGTATGTCACTAATAAAAGTTGATGTCAATGGTGCTCTGGCATCGTTTCATGGCTGACATCCAGCCCAAGGGACACATTCAGGCTAATAAGGCAGCGCAATAGGATCTTTCTGGGATTTCTGTACAGACTAACATATGTAACGTAATGGAAACCTGATGATTTCCTGCCTGTTATACTGGTGCACAGGACGTCAGAATACATGGCGACAAATGGGATGTAGTCTGCAGATTAAAACAGTGGCTTAATCATCCAATTCCATTCTTCTGTTCCTTACTAATTCTCACCTAGAATGCTGGAATATTAGATATGAAAATAGTAAAAATTAAGAACAAAAAACATTCACATGATCCGAAGCCTAATGAAGCTATGAATTCACGATAATTAGTTACTGAAATGTTTGTGTTTTATAGTCAAGACCCTTGACTATAGGAAGATACTCAGTTACACTATTCAACATTAATTTCAGTGGTTGGCTGACTTGGACTGAAATAAGTGAACATTGACAGACAAAAGTGAACAGTTGGTGGATGGTGAATAAGCAAATTACACCAATAAAAAAAAAATCTCATGGGCCATTTTACTTAGACTGAGACCACAGCCTACAATATTAGTGATGAAAAACATGTTATCTTTGGTGAATCCTTTATATGAATCGATGTTACCGATTGTTAAGAAGGTAGATTTCTTTGGAGAACCCTAATATAGCCGTCCCTGTTTCCAGGATGTGTTTGTGCGCGCCCACATTTCTGATTCTGGGTTGGTTTCAGATGGCATGAGTTTCCAGTGCCACGCCATTGGGTGGCCCAAGTTGACCTCAGAGCACGAGACCCTGAGCAGGAATTATGCCTGCTTTGATGCCATCATCATCCGCTCGCTCAAACATTTCCGCAAGATCGCTTTGAAGAAGCTTTAGCTCTGATCTTTCAAAGACAGAGTCTGTGTCAACATTCAGCAGGCCTCGTTCTTTGAAGGCCCCGTCGAGGGCGACGGGATTGTTCTTTGTGGGGAGAAAATAATATTCTGATGCATGTCACTTGCTTACAATGCAGAGATGGCCTCAGAGAGCGCATCACACGCATGATGCTGACTAAGCATCCAGAACAATCATTCATTAGAATTCTGCTTAAAACGCTCAGTTTAAAAGTCAAAATGTTATTCAAAATATTACTAGTGCCATTATCACTACTACTACTACTACTACTAATCTGTTAATGTTAATTATTTGATGAAAAGCATAGGATGCATCGTTAAGATACTTTAACAAGGTCAACTTGGGCACCTCAATAACTGCACATTTATATAGATATTTATGGTAATGAGGGAGGTCGTAGAGGTCATGGCAGCAAAGAAAGGCTACCAAACAGAAAGGGGAAGCAACGCGCCACCTCAGCAACCTGTAGGAGAGCAGAGAAGGAACAGCGAGCAGTACGGAGTCAAGCGGTAGGCCGGTTCCGGTACCTGCCGCAGGTTGCGTGTGACGCGGACATCATGCCAGCCGTTGTCGTTGAACTTGCCGTTGACGGGCTCCACCAGCGCCTCAAAGGCGCCCGAGCCCAGGTTGATGACGAGCCAGACGGCGCCGTTCTTCAGTGACAGGTTGACGTAGTCGGCCGACTTGCCCGTGTGCAGCATGAGCCCGTTGCGCTGCAGCGTGCGGAAGGAGAGCGTGATCTCGTCCGTGCTGCTCTGGATGGGCGTCAGTGACAGGTCGTAGCAGAAGAACTCGTTGCCTTTGAAGGTGGCCACTGATTCCTCCTTCCCTGAAAGATGATGACAGAAGGGATTCAGCGAAAACATCACCTAGACCCCTATTATTCAAATCACGGTCCTCGAGGTCCCAGCACTGCTGGTCTTCCAGCCTTCCTTTACCTGTCAGTCAGCCTCTGACCGATCAGAATCAGTAATTATAAAACTAACTATCTGGGAGAACTGAAAACAAGGCCTGGATTTGGAATAAAGGTCCAGATTTGAAGAGCCCTGACCTAGACCGACTCATCCTTCCCTGAAAGATGATGACAGAGGAATTCAGCGGAAACATCACCTAGACCGATTCATCCTTCCATCTTTCCAGGTTATTTTACCAGCAGTTAAAACACATCATGCAAACATTATCTACTGCTACCATTTCCCACAGTTTTCTGACAATTAGCAATTCCTACAGCACTATACTAAAGATGATTAAAAGCAAAATTTCACATAATCTAATTCAATAGAAACAAAACCTTTTAGCACCATCAATTAAGCAATGGGCTCTTAATAGTTTGGCTGGGTTGGTTCAATTTAATTCAATTTATTTTCACTTTTAGTGGCCTTCCTGGTGTAGCTGGCCAAAAGTGTTTGCCTCATCAATCCTGCAGTTAATGCAGCGAAAATTACATTGTATTTATCAGTATGTCCATCAAAAATCTGGTGCAACGACCCATAAAAACATCTGATATAAGCCCATCTACTCCATGACAGTGTTTGGACTGCATCCTTTATATAAAGTTGCTTTTTGTTGAACGGGCATGGGGAAGACTTGTTAATTTTACTTGTATATCCAAAGGTGACAGCGGCAATATGATTTTCAAAACAGTGGAAACCTTCCGTTATATTTACATGCCGATGAGAATCCCTAACTCAGCGATTCACGGCAGAGAAGTGTATATTTCCGACGCTGGGAAATAAGTCGCAGTGCAAAGAGTGCATTCATCCTTTAAAGCACATGCCGTGGTCTTGGACAAAAACGAGTATCCTTTACGCAATCTGCCATGGTCTTCTTAGATGTTTCATTTGGAAACCCTGCTCAGCACCCCCCTGAATACAGGGTTCTCAGAAGGTTATCACGTGATAAGTCTCTCTCCCCGTCCCAAATGAGAAACCATCTCTATTGGGCACAGCAGACGGACCTGTATGACACAGGGAATCTCTTGGGTTACCAGAGAGACGAAACGGGAACAGAGAACCAGTGAAAGGTAGATGTGTCAATAGGCCAATACTGATCATGTGACCCCGCTCCACACTCCAGCACCATCGCAAGCCATGTTCTAGAGAAAAAATGTGCACCAAAAAAGACTTGGAACCAACAGACCGAAATGGACGGACATCCAAAAAAAAAAAAATGTTAAAAATGATGTGTAAACAAATTAACTGGAATTAATAAGAGATGCCGATATCAGTTGTCTGCAGCCTTGACCGAACCCAATTCCAGGCAGTTATTTAACAGATTTCGGTCAAAGGCTCAACATTTCACCCAGAAGAAGGACTCAGCGTTCATTTGCAGATAATTAATTGAAAGGCAGTGAAGTCCCAGACCATGCATTCACATCTTACTAGTCTCAAAAAAAAGTCAATCGAGAGAATTTACATCATAAAAAAAAGAGAACAGTTTTATAACAGAAAATTCAAAACTGATAGGAGAGCTCTAGTGGGGACAACGGTGGCTGAAACACCCCATTATTGTTGCTCACAATTAGACATGCAAGGACTGTTAGCTCATGCAAATCATCATCAGGCACAGAACAAAAGATTCAGAGAAATCTCTTGTAAACAGACTTCTTACAGTCCCTTAGCTGATGATGTCAAACACAAAGGCAGCTTGAAGAGGTCGCCACGGCAACACTCAGTCGCGTGCTTATTCAACATGAGTAAGTAGTTTTTGACCTTAGAGCAGCAGTCATCCGGCAGAATGACCAACTTTCTCAACTTGTGGCAAAGTGTGCTACTGTTTCGAACGAAGGCGGCATGCAAGCCGAACGACTCTCCGTCACTGTTTAAATTTCTGGTTAACCTTTGAAGTCATTGAATGAAATGACTTCTAAAATCAAGTTCTGTCTGACAGGGAAAAATTATGGAAGAACTCCTCCCAAGGTCAGGCAAATATTTACGGGAAATTTCACGTTTCTACCCTGTGAGTAAAACTATTTTGGGTTACCGAAAAGTCAAAATGGTTCTGAGGTTAATTTTACTTTTACAATTACTGGACACCTTTGTCCAGAGCAATATGATGCAAAAGGCAGATGACAAGCATCCAGCTGTTGAGGACCCAATTTAGGCTCAGAAAAGCTATAGTACCGAGATGAATATCACCAAGAAGGATCTAGAAAAAACTAATGCAAGAACAGAGCATCCATTGGTGTCAAGTAAAACCATTTCAACAGAGTAGTCAACGAAGGGAGACAGTGAGGATTAGTGTCAGGATGAGGTTAGAGTTAGGGTTAGGTTTAGGGCTAGGGTTAGACTCGGCGAAGATTAGTGTCAGGGTTAGGTTTAGGGTTAGGGTTAGAGTAGGCGAGAATCAGTGTCAGGATGAGGTTAGGGTTAGGTTTAGGGCTAGGGTTAGAGTCGGCGAAGATTAGTGTCAGGATGAGGTTAGGGTTAGGTTTAGGGTTAGAGTCAGCGGGGATCAGTGTCAGGGTTAGGTTTAGGGTTAGGGTTAGAGTCGGCGAAGATAAGTGTCAGTATGAGGTTGGTTGAGGTCCTCCTGGATAAATTGGGTCTCTAAATGTTTCTTGGAAGTTGTGATGGACTCTGTAGATCAGAGATACTGTCACCTTCCTCTGCCTACTGATGGGGTGCCTCGTTACAGCTAAAGCAACGTTTCCATATGTTTACATAAAGGAGTCCCTAGCCTGCGTTTGCTTTCTCAGGGCCTGTTTTGGCGGAAGCCTGTGGGAAACATCTGAAAGAAGCCTCACTGTTTTTCACAGTAATAACATCTGCTAATGCATGACATGCGACTGTATAATCCAGCCACGTCACGCGCACACAAACAAAAATATAAACCGCTTCTCTTGCTGTGCACCGTAAAACCGCTAAATCTATTTCCTTACCAGATAAATTATGTTTGTAGGATTTTAATTTGTTATGTTTTTTTTTATTTTGTAAATATCACAGATGCCTGCTACTGAGCTTGCATTACCGATATTTCTGGCGGTAGCGTGTTGATATTAAAGCGCACAGCCTCACAAATCTATTTAATTTAAGAGAACAATTCACACCTTCTGCCCCTGAACCACCCCCCCCCACTCCCACCCCCACCATGTATTTTCAATTCAGGGGCTTTTATAATGAAATCCTCAGCATTTTTACTATATGCAAGACTCTGTATCTATGGTCTGGAAAACCTGTATTCGTCATACCCAAGGCCTGTAACTGATTACGCACAGCAGAACACAGAAATCAGAAACTGGACAGGTGAAAATGAATAAGTTTTTTTTTCCAGTGAAAGATAAAAGCCTTTTTTTCCCCCTCAAGTATCACTCCCAAATTTCAGGAGGATGTCTCTGCGGTTTAGTCAGAGAAGAAAACCCAAGACAAAAATGTGAAAAACCTTTGTGTGAAGCTAACATCAGATTCTCTTTCACTGAAGCTTCTCACTGCGAAATAATTATTGTAAATTACGGCAATTAAAAGAGGTACTTTTCTAAACAGGTCACATTGTACTGATTTAATCTATGGTGATGTAATGATGAAATATACATGCACACAGTCGGTGGTCCTTGAAGCTTCCGTGCATGATGACTTTTGATTATTGCAATAAAATGTATTATAATCAGTAATACACTACTGTACAGGTTTGCGCATTTATTGTCACACCGACGTAAAGACTTGAGCACATAACCTTCTGGTTACACATCCAGCCTTTTAACTGCTCAGTCCCCTAGAGGGCAAGCATTGAAATAGTAGTTATGGGACTTATCAGCATCCACTAAATTGAGTTAGTTACCATTTTCATTCCACTTACTCAAGACAGGAAAAAATTAATAAATAAACGTGTCTTCAGACCCATTAAACGAGCCCTGAGAATAAGTCTGGCATTACGAGGAGTGGCAAGGAATCGCAGTGCGCAGCGCAGTGCACAGCGAGGGCCTGAATATTGATATTCCCCATGTCGGCCTTCAGGCTAATCATGTACCATGAGGTCCATCTTTTAGCTTGATAAACAGCTGTGAATTAAGCTTCGAAGAAAACACTTTCAGGAGAATGCTCCAGCCTCCCCCCTTCCCAAACCCCCCCAACCCCCCAGCACAATTTAATTTAAATGAAATCCAAACTGTAAAAACAGACGCTGAATGAGCTGGAACTGAAGAGACTTAAGGCGAAGGAAATGAAAAAACACGGCTCTCCGCTGCAGAACAGAGGGAACACGGCTCTCCACTGCAGAACAGAGGGAACACGGCTCCCCACTGCAGAACAGAGGGAACACGGCTCCCCACTGCAGAACAGAGGGAACACGGCTCTCCACTGCAGAACAGAGGGAACACGGCTCCCCACAGCAGATCAGAGGGAACACGGCTCTCCACTGCAGAACAGAGGGAACACTGCTCTCCACAGCAGAACAGAGGGAACACTGCTCTCCACAGCAGAACAGAGGGAACACGGCTCTCCACTGCAGAACAGAGGGAACACTGCTCTCCACAGCAGAACAGAGGGAACACGGCTCTCCACTGCAGAACAGAGGGAACACTGCTCTCCACAGCAGAACAGAGGGAACACGGCTCTCCACTGCAGAACAGTCCATCATTCATACTGGATTTCAGGTGCAGTGTGTGTTCTGTTTCATGGATTACCAGAACAGTTGTCCTGCCCACCTCTCAATAGATCTGTTCAACAACCAATCAAACCTGCAGTTAATCAATCTATAAATCAATTTAGGCTGATGCTGGGGGTGGGGGGGGGTTTAGTCATAGCTTGCCTTGGCATTTGGGCTCGGTCCTGGCTTTAGGATGGGTTTCGTGGTTCTGATGGATTGGTTTGGTCTGCTCGGTCCTGGATTCTGTGTACTGCCTGCCTAACCTCGCTTTGATCTAGGACCCAGTCCATGGTTACCGCTGTTTAACCCGGCATGTAAGTCCGGCCCGGTTGACTGCGCGCTGTGTACCTTGGGTCAGTGATTTCCAGTCCTGCTGGCCCAGACCACTCCCGAGATCAACTGGTCAAAAGAGGAAAAGTCCGACAGGCAGCAGAGCGAGCTGGGTTACCTTTTTAACCCTGTCCTTTCGTCCTGACACTCCACGCGGACCCCGTTTCATCCAAACCCCTTTCTTGCAGAGCAATGACATCGCATAAATCATTAACACATTTACACTCATTAACACATCTGCATGGTGGGGGAAGGGCAGGACACGATTAATGTGTTTTCGACCGTTTATAAGACACCAAATATCATTTATTCAGCTGATACATTTTCTGTGATCTAATAACAAAAGCTTCACTTCACCTATGAAAAAAACAAGTAATAAGCAATTTTATTTATTAAGTGCATTTATATATATATATATATATATATTTTTGTTCCAGGAAGTCCCTGTGATGCTGAGCACCATCCACATGTACAAATAGGCAGCCTCCCCTCTGCGGTCCTCGTTTCACATTTTGTTATTACCTCTAACGTGGAGGAGGTCTTCGTGGCTCCGGTTCAGTCAGACACCTGGCCCGCGTCAGAAAGTGCTTAATGTTTAAATACGAGAAATGTCAGATAAGGCTGGCCAAACAAGAAGAGGGCACAGACGCCGGCCCACTCCACTCTGTCACCGCCGTAATCGGCCTGCCTCAGTCAGACCTTATTTCTTTGTGCAGGAGATTTATGAGAATCCGTTGTAAACAGCTTGCCAGTCTGCTTAGCATCAAACCTTCTAGAAACATCATTTTAAATGAAATGTGCAGACACTGGGCAGTGAAACGTGCACACTACTCAGGGCATGGAAGCTTGTTATACTGTCGGTAACCGGTACTGACCCGGAGAGCTGCACCGCCGGCGCCCCCTACCTGAGACAAAGAGAAATCGGCTGGCTAAGTCAGTGCCCCCTCAGAAGATGGCGCCCTAGGCGGCCGCCTATATCATCTAATGCAGGGGTGGACAATCGTATCCACAAAGAGCCATTTAGAATATAATTAGATTAGTAATTAGAGGTCTGATTGGCTGAAGGGTCCTCACACCTGGGTTTGAACAGCTGACCTACAGGTTATCTCAAAAACCTGCATACACACCGGCTCTTTGCGGATAAGATTGGATTGTCAGCTGGCTTTCTGTCTTCAAGAAAGACTGTTTACTGAACTTAGAGGGTATCTAGATCTATCTATCCATCCATCCATCTTTCTATGTTACAGATCATTTAAATTGCTGTAATTTTAATCGGAGTTCTTCGTTATTGGTTTACAGAATAGGCGCCCTCCATTGTTCAGAACAAACAAGCATTTATAATTAAGCGTGCCTTCTAATTGGCCAGCTTGGTCCTTGGTGAATTACACCAGTACCGAGCTTTTGGACTCATAATGGTATGTGAATGAACAAAACATAAGCAGAAAGAAGGCCACTGTGTAGTCGCTCCTTATTGGCCAAAGTTGGCGGGGGGGGGTGGGGGTGTACGACCTCAGAGAGGCGGAACTGCAGTCACATTATTTCACATTATCTTATTAGGCTACACCATTAGACGAAATGACAGCCGTAAGGTACTGAAATTAATGTTTCCTTTATTTTGCACCTTTTCAGGGGAGAAGTGGTTCTGCTCCTGGTTGCCAGGGAAACAGCGTTTTAAGCGCTCGGTGATTAGGCCGCCCCGACTCTGCCTCCCGCCGCCGAGGCGTGTGGAGACGTCAGCCCACACGCATGATTCCTCACGCTCGACGTGTGTCACGTGTGCTGCCGTGCAGCACTGCTGTATGTGGGTCACGTGTCATTCACCAAACACCTCAGATTACTGGTGAAATCTGTGATGCTTACATGTATGTCCTGTTAAAATGTTAATGTTGATATTTCAATGAAACAATCATAATTCATAATTCCAGATGATCTCAAAGGTAGCCAACCATAAAATATTCCAGATAAACATACATACAAGATTACATTTGTGGGTCAAGGGGATGAAACAGATGTTTGAATAAAAACAAGTTTGGCTTTCATACAATGACTAAAGTGTACTTCACCAGTTAATTATAGTTACAAACTGCTTAGTTACTGCTGATATTACTTAGTAAACAGAGACACAGTCGGTATTGCGGGTATGACTGCTCATTCTGAGCGGCCAGGTGCTGTTTTAGAATGCATCACTCTCTCCATGACAAATCATAATAAACCCATGTAGGAATAAAACTACAAATTCCAGAAACAACTATACAGACTTTAAAGAAAAAAAATAAAACAACACAAACATATATCTTTGTAGGGACTCTTCATTCATTCTACTCAAATCCAAACAATGACGACCCTAACTCTACCCAGCCTTAGCCGTAAGTAACCAAAAATAGAAGAATTTTAGTATTTTTAGTTATTTGATTGCAGTCACAGATTTTTTCATAAATTTGAGTTCCCAGTTGCGGGGATTGAAAAAATGTCCTCACAAGGTCAAAAGAGGTTATCACAAATGTCCCAGCTTAAAAGACCCGCTTTTAAGAAGCCCATCCTGTGACCTCTTTTCCACCGTCTGAAGGCCTGAAGTGTGACACACACGTCCTGTCCTCCAGCTCAGAGCAGGACACACTCATCACCTCACACGGTGTGTCACAACCTCACACGGAGTATCACCACCTCACACGGTGTGTCACAACCTCACACGGAGTGCCTCCACCTCACACGGTGTGTCACAACCTCACACGGAGTGTCACCTCCTCACACGGTGTGTCACAACCTCACACGGAGTATCACAACCTCACACGGAGTATCACCACCTCACACAGGGTGTCACCTCCTCACACGGAGTGTCACCACCTCACACGGGGTGTCCCCACCTCACACGGAGTGTCCCCACCTCACACGGAGTGTCACCTCCTCACACCGCCTGTACGACCCTGTGCACAGTCAGCTTCATACTCAGCCCAGCTGAATAATCATATTGCCATGATAATAAACCAGGCTGACTAGTACTGAACACCACTTCTCAATATAGTGGTAAGTGGGAATTAAACTGGTTTGTAAGAAGGACTCCCAAAGTGTGTGTGTGTTTAAGGTTTTTGTAGTCTGCCAGGTCTTGGAGTATGCCTCAGGCCACGGCCCCGGGGAAATGTTAAAGACCTGATTCTCTGAACTCCTTAATCCCCAGCTATAATGTTTCTGCAAGTAAGACTGCCTGAGAATTAAATCAAATTCAGATCCCAAACGTGTGCAGAATATTCTTTCCTCATATCTGCTTCCGTTTACCATTTAGATGTCTCTACAAAGCTGTGAACAAAACAAAAAAAAGGTGAAAATCAAATGAACGCATCTGTTGACTGTGCTCCCCTTTCCCGGTAATATTTCTATTATCTAACATAAAAACCGAAAACTAGGGAATGAGGATCACTGATGCCTGAGTGAGTAACGGCACAATCCTGAGCATTACTGACCCTGAAAAAATAACTTGGAGAGCAGCATACTGCAGCATTATCAAACGCTTCTGTGGCAAGCGCGCTGAAACGGGGAATTAATTCAGGGCTGTAACCCTAGAGGATATGACAGCGGCGAATCCAGGCTGGAGCCTGGAAGTCAGACAGCGCCATGTTTTAAAGGGGCATGACAGCCCAAAAATGTACAGCTTCAACAAGTAAATATACAGGTGCAGAAAAAGCTGATAATTCCAGTTACATACAGCCCTAATTCAGGATTTTCCCTGTTTGTTCAATAGCTAAAAACACATTTCAATTTCACTCCTGGATGCACAAAACCATCCTGAGGTGATGGAAACGTCATCGCCGGAGAAATAAGGAGGCCGCTTATCTCGGAAACCACCTCTGTCGGATAAAATAAAAATGACATAAGAAAAATGAGGCTGAATCACATAAAATGATCTGCAATCATGCGGGGGTGTAGCAAGGTTGTTTTATATTCAAAAGTGAATTCTGCGACAGGAAAGACAGAAAGGATATAGAGAATAGCAGCTGTGCTGTGGGGCGGATGGAAGACCGCGCCCGCACTCCCACGCGGTTTGTAAACACGAAGAAATCCCCGCATCAGGCGCAGGAAGATAGTTCGTCTGCTGTCACAAATAAGACAGGATCGTATTCTAACACGCAACACGTAATTTTGGACTTTAAACTTTTGAATAAAACATTTACATTTCATTATAATTGAAGTATGAATTCATGGGGGGTCTATCTGGAGCGCGGACAGGGGGCCAGTCGGCCGTCGAAGGGCACACAAGTCAAAATTTAAAAGACGCCGGTTCTCCTCATGCGGGTCTGTGGACTGTGGAAGCCATGCCGCAGAGAGTAGGGATGAGATCCAGACCCCCCAGGTTTAAGGCAACAGTGTCACCCCCTGAGTCACCATGAGATCATGTAACACAATATTTTTATTACATCAGTATTATTAATTATAATACCACAGGGCATCTTGCATATTCTCTGCCGTCCCATGAATAGTCAAGGGAGTGGATTACTAATTTGTGTGTAAACATTAGCTAATATATAACAAATAAATACTTTTTATTTTATCGCTAAATGTCAAAAGACACGCATCATGTTTATAATATCCAGTATCTTAAAGAAAATCACACTGGTGTGCAGATCGTATAGATATGGTATGAATTTAAACCAGCGAGCTCGCCACTGCATTCATTGATGGGATTGATTATGCTGAAGCAGACAGAGAAACTGTAGACATGGGATTTATTAGGCTTGCAGTTCTGTGTCTTGCATACTGCATAATATTTATTATGGATTGATGTTCCTGAAGTAATTTGGGTTAAGCAGCTCAACGAAGGGTAAAATCATATCAGCGGTATAATATGCGGCTCAGTGACCGCAAGGTTAAGTCTAACTGAAGACGATCATCTTAAGTCTGTTTAATGTGGAACATGAAGTAGCGGTGCCCTGCCTTGCGTGTAGGTGTCTGAGTCCTTTGGCTTGAATGCTGCTTTAACAAATGCCTGAGATTTTCAGCACTTTGCATATTTGCGCTGGCAGGCGCGCGCCCGACCCCCGCCCCTCCCGGCGCGCTCTTCTGCTCCCTGTCGCACTCTAATCCTCACTGGCTCCCCCACTAAGAAACCATTATCTGTTCGGGGCTTGAAAGTGACTTTCCCAGCCTCTCACCACAGGCAAGGCAGATACGGGGAGGCTGATCTCCAGCGACAGCTCCGCACCGCGGGCGAGTGCATAAATTAAGCGGCCGCTGCGAAGCTCGCTCGTCGTCATTCCTCATCCCGTTTCCCTTTCCTTTGCTCCCCCCTGCACCCCGCCCGACCTGCCCATCTCCAGCCCCTCCCCGCACCGCGTTTTTCATCCACAAAGCACGACGACGGCGTCAGTTGTCTGCTCATGCACCCCGCGCCTGCTTTCTCTTTATTTCATGCCGTTCATTAAACGATCGCTTAACACTTCCGTAGCGCCGTGCGGTTTACGCCCCCCCCACCCCCACCCCCAAATATATCAGCTGCCACGACTCATATGCAGTTAGCGGCTGAATAATTCATGACCAATAAATGGTTAAGTTGTAATAGATAACTCTCAATTTGAAAATGTATTTCACTGACGCTGGAAATTATAAATGCATCAAGGGTGATAGCATTTCATTTCGAAATGCATAAGGAAAACAAATTCTGAAGTACCTTTTACATATGTATGCGGCACTCAAAGCCTCATCTACATTTATTTAAAATGATATATATATATATGATCAGCATTCTAACCATCCATCCAGTGCGATATCGTGGGGGTCAGAAGCAGCGCGTCCATTGCAGAGGAGGAATTAAATTAAGAAACAAGCAACTCTGAAATAACTGATTGCTAACATTTTATTGTCGTTTAAAAACATTTTCTCCATCCTTTGTAAAAAAAAAAATCTACCATTGGATTATTGCAAAATGTATTCTTTTTACCTGCTTATTTTTGCCACCATCTGCCGCTAATGCACACTCAGGAAAAAGGGTAAAAGTCTGTACCTCCGCTTATCACTGGGGCTGTACCTTCAAGGGTCTGCCAATTGTACCCTAGCTGTAAGTAATTGTACCTATTAAGGTACAAAAATAGATTCTGAGGAGCATTTCTGTACCATTGATGGTACATTAATGCTGTTTGTATCTTTGAGATGTTCGTCGGAGACCATTTCTGTACATTAATCCAGGGTACAGCCCCAGTGACAAGCAAAGGTAAAAAAAAAAAATGTTCTGAGAGTGTGTGTCTGTCGGAGCCTATCACCATATCACCCCCCGTGTGTATGTTTGTCTGAGTGCGTGTGCGCGCGCGCAACAGGCTTCATGGCTGCATGCCCTGTGGTGAGTGACGGAGTTACTTAAATCTTATCTATTAAATCTTATCAAACATAAACAGGGAATAGCCATAGCTTCCGGAGCATAGTTATTGTCAGGTATGCTAATACTTTACCCAATTACATTCCATTATACCTGTTGTTTACAGGCAGTACATGCAGTACGGCTTAATTCATGTAAGCCTACAGTACTGAATGGCCTTTCAGTTACAATGAGGAAAAGCCCAGCGATGGCGGGATCATTACCTTTGTAATAAAACGGACTAATAAATGTAGCATTAGTACAAAGGTAGTTCACTGTATAAATCGGTGTTCTGATCTGCAATTACTTGGGTATGGGGGTTAAAATGGGTATGTCAGAGGTCGCTCCGGCCCTCCTGTTCTTCACAAACCCTCTCTGGAAAACAGAGGCCGTTTAAAAAGGCCGCAAAAAGCATTAAGGTCCAGATCAACTTCACTCACACACGATTTAAATAATCGAATGGTCGCGAAGTCATACTATGTTTCATAAAAAGATCGCAGAAATCGTCAGCATGTGGAGGAAGCAGACACCCGGGCAGCCGCCGGGATCCCTGCGGGCGGAGGGCCGCGCTCCTCCCGCTACAGGCAGCAGCGGGGTCCGCGCCGACCGCTCGCCGCTCCGAACGGGATTTAATTAGCACGTCCCTGCACCGGTAATTGTAAAGTCATGCTCTCCGGAGAGCCCGCATGAGCACTCTCCTCTTTTCATGTCTCTCCATTTCATTCTCCTGCTTGTATGTCTGCACTCCCTTTCGCTGAGAAATATCTATATTTTATTAAATTTACGCCCTGTGGCTGAGACCCTTTTTACACAAAGTCGGTTGTTGAAAAACAGATAGGGAATGAAGTAGCCTATATATAGAGATTGTATTGGCAGGGGATGCTTTTTCATTTTATTTCCTTTGAATATATTTGTATTTTTGTTGGCAAATCTCGCGACTTCAAGTTAATTATTTATTTTTTGTTGCCAATGAAGGAAACTTGAAAATATCGTTCCGCAGCATGCGACTGTGTAATGTCAAACGATTAAATGAAACAGACTGATTACAGGATAATCAAAGTGCAAAGTGCACAGGTAATTATTCCTGACCATTTTTCATTATGAAATCTTGTTTGGAGCGTTTACAGTGGATGTGATTCATCACTGCAGGTGCGACAGCATCCCTGCGCCCTTCGCTAGAGCATTCTGGGATACTGGAGTGTGTCAGGGAAATGGAAAGTGGGGCGGGCTTGGGCAGAGGCACTGTTTACCACCACTCAAACCACGCGTTTGGCCCTTGCTGCCCACAAACAGTTACTACACTGGAGGGGGGGCAGCCCCCCCCCCAGAAACAACAAACACACCCTGTGTGCTCCCTCACAGAACCATGTACAGTATTTCCATGGTCTAAGTGATTGCAGTCAGGGGTGGGGGGCAAAGATGCTGACAGACACCTGTGAATGAAGGGGCTTGCTCTGTAGCTGAGAGTGGTATCCAGCGTGATGTTTTCATATTACTAGAGATGGTGGCTATTTGATAATCATTAACTATTCCATTAACCTAACCCAGGTTTTAGATCAGTGAAATAAAATCCTGTTTTATAAGTCTTCATAATCCTTTATCCTGGTATATTAGCATTGGAATTCACCTCAGTATATGAGTTTTACATTAAAATATGGATTATTTTGTGTATAGGGTGGTACGGTGGGCCTATTCCCTCATACCAGCTGGGTTAGCGGTTTGAATCCCACCTCTGCTCCGTGTGAAGGTTGCATGTTTCCCCCGTATCATGTGGGTTTGAATCCCACCCCTTCTCTGTGTGTGTGGAGGTTGCATGTTCTCCCCATATCGTGTGGGTTTGAATCCCACCCCCGCTCTGTGCCAGAGACCAGAACCCAGGTTCCAGAGGTGTGACGCAGCTGTGCCAATCACCGCAGGATCGTGCCGCCCTTGTCTGTTCATGTTTATTAAATTACCATTAGTATGAAGAGCTTTTTATTATCTTTTGTCCTTGTAGCTGCTAAATACACTAATTATTAAAGCCATAAAGCTGTCTGGATTAGTATCTCCATTGAATAAGTGTTTGAGAAAATGTTCAGGCTAAAATCTGGGCTTATTCTGCATGGACGGATGGTGCCAGTGTGTGTTCGTGTGCACTGGGCTTGTTGGGACCAGTGTTATTATTGTAACTGAAACGAAAATGAAAGCTGAAAATAAAGGAAAATAATTTGTGAACTGAAATGAAAATGAAAACTATGTTTACAAAAAAGAAATGTGGACTTTGGTCAGTGAAAATTCCCCCAAACCACAAGTATCGTTTCAGCTTGTTTATCCACAAGATAGTTGTGAAGTCTAGGTTGACTGCCACTTCAGTGCTTATCGCTTCCATGATTTACCAGAACAGTAGCACGCCGTGCTCCGCTAACCCAGTTTAATATGCATAAGGATGCACCGCATTTATACAGATTAACTTTTGGGCGTCACAATACGCATCAATAGGCATACTGCTAATTTGTTTATTGAATTGTGGGGCGAACATAATGTCCGTATGGTACCAGAGGTTACCTAAAGCCCAGCAATAACACAGTTTGCTGTTGTAAATAAAAAAAAAAAAATTAAAGTCTACTTGATTAATCGTTTAGATTAATCAATCAATCGGTAAAATAGTCGATAGATTAATCGATAGAGAAACAGTGGCATCCCGTCCAGTGAGTCCCCTTCCACAGACCCCCAGCCCCTCTCACCCCGATCAGGATTAACGGTCAGCAAATGGATGGACACTGCGTGTCAGTATGTCCTGTTCCTTGTGGGACTGATTCAGGCTCATCAGGACACTGAAGTCGGATGGAACGACGGCTGCTGTAACTCCATAACTTCACTGCCCCCCAACCCAGAGCAATGGAAAGAGGGAACGGACTTCAGACATGGTACAGTTCTAACAAAACAGATCCCTTATGAAATATTAACAAATAATACCATCATATATTGTTGTTGAAATACGGGAGACATCTATATCTAAATAAACCATATAGGCTTACAGGTAGTGACATATTTACGTAATATTCACACTGAAGTACCTCACATGACTTGGTCTCTGGGTCTAAAACTCACTCCTGGAGGCACAAGACCACAAAAAATGCAGTAACGGCGTCTGTCTTCAACGACACAAAAAACACAGCCAAGGTAAAAGCGAAAGATACTGCAGATCCTCAGGGCCTCTCGTCTGACTGACTGGCAGCAGCCGAACCGTCATTTTGGGAGGTGCCCGTAAAGACACTCTTTGGGCCTCTGCGCCGTCTGACAATTACGCCCTGCCAATTTGGAGCACTTAGCCGTGTCAGAATCCACCGGCGCACAATCCCAGCGCTCTGCTGCACTTCTGTCTGCCACAAAACCGGCTGCTTTTGTCTAACTAGGCAAACAAACAAAAAGAAAACCAGGAAGAATTATTACCAAAATGACAAAATGTTTTCAGTAATAGGAAATTGCCTTGTGAATGTTTGTGTTGGACGTGAACTGATAGCCCAGTCATAGTCTAGTCATAGTCTAGTTCCCAGGACCTAATTAAAATATATTTCAGAACGAATCAAATTAGAGATACAGTCAAGTACAGGAAGACTGACTGAAATAAAAAGTCTATAAAAGGAGTCTGTGCTTCTGTTACACTCGAGATGTATCGTGTCCCGTTCAGAGCCACAAACAGGAACCAGGCTGTCCCCAGTGGCGTCCCGGTCAAAAGTGTGTCCGGATTAATCCCTGCCTTGCTGAGTTAGCCATCTGTGGCGCGAGGGCTCAGAGGATGCAAAATTAGCCCGTGTTCCACCAGGAGGGTTAGGCACTCGCTCTCCGCGTTGCAGTACAGGGACATGAGCTATCGACCGGGCCAGACTGCAGCCCTGCAAGGGCAATCGAGTGCATATGCACTCTGCTCCCAGCGCGTTAGCCCGCTTTTAATGCGGGTTACCACGCTCTCCCCTGCCGGTGGCGATCATCCGCTGCCGGCTGCATTCTGCTGCTGCAAGACTGCAGGATTGTTCTACATTCAGCTGTGTGCCATACCACCAGTGGAACTTGGAGCGCCCCCAGGTGGTACGTGAGAAGACTGCACCACCTCGTGACTGTGATTCGGGTTACTCTCTGTTTTCCCCACCCATGCAGAACTCGGTTACTTCGGTTCCATCCAAAGTGGTACTTGGTCCAAAAGGTGTCAGATCCATTGGTTTCTTTATTAGACTCAACTTTATTATGCCCGATAAACTGAGAAATCGATGTGCACAGGCAAGTCAAAAAGACTAAGTGCTAATGGATAACTGGTCATTTTCATTGAGTCTCTCCCCAAGAGGAGCAGTGAATTTTGGTCCTTATGCACTGTACACAAAAGGCTGGCAGCTGACGGAAGATCTCGGCATGTCTGCAGTGAGGTAGTAAGGCCTCCAGTTTGGGATCTGATGAAATGCAGCCCGCTGGCCGTTATTTAGCACCTTAAATCCCGCGGTAAAACACACAAAACACTCGGGGAGGACAAGTGTTCAGGTGCTTCACTGCCAATTGTTTTAAACATCTGCTATTTGTAGACGCCAAGCGAGAGCGTAATCAATTAGCTCACCGCTCAGGTCGGCAGAATTCCTTGGATCGGTAACATGTATGTTTAACATAAAACACACTCTGTTCTTAATCAAAAGTGCATGTTACAAGCTTTTTAAATTCATTGTAATGATGAAATTAAACTATTTTTAATGATCAGCTCGTTACAAACAAAGCGGGACGTATAACACAGATAAATGCATCAGGCTGGAAGGCATTTATTCCAGAAGGATCTTTGAGACAATCTGGCTCACGTAAAAATGAAGAGTTTTAGGAGCACATTAATACAAGGCTGTAATAATCTTCCATTCTTTAAACATTTATACCCCAATAATGGCAGTTCTGTTTTTAATACTGTTAACTACAAATATTTATCGGTCGGAGGCAGTTGAATTTCAGCTTTCAGTTTACTGTACAGAAGCACATTCATGAAGTCCATAATACACTGCAGTCACGTGACAGTCATGTGATAGCATGTGATAATAGTCATGTGACAGTGCGGAGTCAAGATATACAGCACAGGATATTTTGATTGATCATAGTACGGCAAAATGAACCTATGCCATGAAGCTACTGACATATGGGATTAGCATCTTGGTGACCTTTTATACACTGGCTTGACACCCATTTCACTCCTTCCTTGCAGTAAATACGCATTGATCATTCGCGGTTTTGCGGTACGAGCTGCCAAGCCCTGGTGCCCCAAACAAAGGCGCTTGCTTCCACTGGGCAGATCTGCGGACCTCGAATGCGGTCGAAGCCCAAAGGAGGGTGCAGGAATGCGGACCCCGAATGCGGTCGAAGCCCAAAGGAGGGTGCAGGTATGCGGACCCCGAATGCGGTCGAAGCCCAAAGGAGGGTGCAGGTATGCGGACCCCGAATGCGGTCGACGCCCAAACGGAGGGTGCAGGTATGCGGACCCCGAATGCGGTCGACGCCCAAACGGAGGGTGCAGGAATGCGGACCCCGAACAGGGGGAAGCCAGCAAAGGCATAAACTTCTCCAAGCAGTCGGGTTATTTATAGGGGATAAGGGAGCCTGACAATGTAATTAAAATGATGAACTGTTTCCCAGCACCGCCCCCTGCAGTGGACGGCGAGCGGGGGCCGGCGGGGCACATTTCGGTGGGGACGGACTGAGCAAGTGCCCTGCTCACGCTCGCCTTGCAATCATATCATTTCCACAGTAACTACCGCGGAGGCTTACGGGATTTGTCTGGCCCGCGGGCGTATTGCCGTACCCGCCCCTGTGCGCTCGCTCATAAATCTCACTTCGCCCATGCGGTTACGCAGCCCGCTGCCCACCATGACGGTACGTTTACGAGGTGACACCCGCCGACCTCCGACAAGGCAGCCCTGGCCGTTAATAATGACACACTAAATCCCCCAGCTCCAAAAAAAAATATAAAAAAAAAAAAACGGGTCAGGAACAGTGCCCCCTGCTGACTGTTTCATGGCACTGCGGCACCTGGAAGCCCTACTTCAGCTTATGCCTCACTCCCGTTTCCTGGCGCGATCTGCACCTTCCCAATAGAACATGGCCGACCCCCTGACGATTGGCCACAGCACGAGGGGGGGGGCGCCGACGGATACACTGAGCTCAAGCAGAGTTTGCAAAGGCGGCTCTCCCAAGGGAACGTCCGAATTATACAAACCCAGAAGTGTGATAGTCAGCTTTTTCCACCCAGAGAGGCTCATTTACATTCAGGATAATAAGCCCGGAACAGACAATGTGACACAACTCCTCAGCTCTCATACTCATTACCGTTACATTCATAATCATTATCATTACACGTTATACATTAGCATGGTGGTGGACAGCAGGCTAAAGTTAAAATACGGGCCCCCCGAGCATAAAAGGTACCCGTCTTACTCTCCTTCTGCTGTTAATCGCAGCCCCTTTACTGCGCAATACTAAGGACACAAAGACAGTGGTGATGGCGGGAAATGGGGATGCTGCACTACATTCCACAAGGGGCCTTATGTGGCTCAGTGGCTTAGGGTTGTGTCTGATCAGTAGGTTGTCGGTTTGAATCCTGGGGTCCACAAACTAACACTATCGTTGGGCCCCTGAGCGAGGCCCTTAACCACCAGCTACAGGGGCCTTGCATGCTGGCTGACCATGTGCTGCCACCCCCAAACTTGCTGCCACCCCCCTTGTGTCTCATGGGAAGCAAGACAGGATCAATACCATTTCCCTGTGAGGGCCAGAGACTAAGTACTGTATATGGGGAGACTGGAAGGGACCAAAATCAGACTCCCAGATACCCCAGGATACAGGAAACACTCAACTAAGAATCTCATTGTACTCAGTGCAAATATCAACAAATGCTTTATTAAAATGGTAACAACATGTAAAATAGTATCCCGTTAAGCGCGCAAAGAGAACAGGGTGTATAACAAGGGCTTGGGGAGATGGAAGATTCAGGAAGATATGGTGTCAAGATCAAACTAGAGATTTCAGAGATGCACCATGCCTCCACTGACTGGACGGAGAGCAGGAAGATGAGCAGGAAGTGACATCAGCATCATTCAGCTGCCCCCCCTGACATAATCTGTCTGGAGTTGATAGGTGTGACAGGATAATATTACAGTCCCACTTGGGGGGGGGGGCTGTGATGGGGTCAGAGTTCAGAATTTAGTGCCTAAATTTGCCATTCTGAGCTTTCAGCTTTCCAGCAGCCTGAGAGACAAATGATGCAAACAGAATCACAAAGCAGGCTTGTCGTGTGTGTGTGTGTGTGTGTGTGTGCATGCATGATTGCGTGTGTGCGTGCGTGTGTATGAGTGTGTTTGCGTGTGTATGCGTGATTGTGTGTGTATGTGTTTGCATATGTGCATGCGTGATTGCGTGTGTGCATGCATGATTGCGTGTGTGCATGCGTGATTGTGTGTGTATGTGTTTGCATGTGTGCATGTGCATGCGTGATTGCGTGTGTGCATGCGTGATTGCGTGTGTGTATGCGTGATTGCGTGTGTGTGTGCGTGTTTGCGCGACTCCCCAAGAGCAGCAGACTTTGCTTGCCAGGGATTTGACCTAAACAGCTAAGATGCAGCATAACTTACAGTGAGGCTATGGCCACTTTAACGTAACGAATGATGACATACTTGAGTGCAATTCCCTAGCGATGAACAGCAAATCTTGCAAGTGGGATGCAGGCTATGCTAATGAGGCATTTACTTCTGACGTAATATAATGAATAATTTAAACTGCAACAATCTGTGTCGCTGTTGAAGTGCGTACTTGCACATCTTCCGCCGCGGAAGCACACTGGCCACAGATCATGCATGTTCTGGCCAAGCAGAGTGGTCATATCGCATCCTTTCCTGCACCCTGCCAGTGACCTCATTCCCAGAGAGAATTTGCCAGAACCTGGGAGGAATCCCTCCAGGGAAAGTGGTTCTGGATTCCCACCGAAGCATTTCGGACTCAGCTGCACACTGCAGCGCATGCAGTTCTCAGGTAGCAACGAAGAAACACGCTGTTTACTTCCTTGCTGCCTGCATTTTCCGCCGCATTATAATGACATAGGATGCAGTTCTTCTCAAACTGGCAAAATTTCATGATTGATTAATCATCTCCCAGAAAATATCACCAAAAATAAAAGCTCATCAGCTTCAAACAAAGAACCGCTTGGCCTCCACTCGAGTTTTCTATTTCTACACCAAAGGAGAGCCAATTAAAATGCGCCTCTAATCAGTCATTTGTAAACAACATAGCCGATTCTCCATGCACCATCAAAGAATAAGTGTGTGCTTCGTAAACGGCAGAGAGAAAGGTGTGAATTACGCAGACTAGTCAAACAGCTCTGCCTAAATAGGCACCGTATTGGAAATCACTGAGCTGAGAACTGGCAGGCAGGGCCTCAACCACCGTGAGAGCAAGCCCAGGAAACAGGATCCAGGGTGAAGGATAAGGACAGGCCAGAAGCTCGATTCACGCGGTCAATGCAAGGGGGTTACCAGGGACTCGCAGCGCGCGGAACGCATCGCAGAGAACACGCAGAGAACACCGGAGAACATGCTGAAGGAGACGCTTTGTAGAAGTGCCGGGATTTTGTGTTCAGGAACGCATCAGACGGCTGTGTGCAAAAGGTGATAAGCTATTCAGCTGGGGCTCCGCAGGGCCGGACTGGGGGGGTGGGGGGGTCAGGTGACTCATGGAAATCAGCAGGAACAGGGGAATAAAAACTTGTGGGCAGGGTTGGGATATATGGGAAATATAGATCAGCAGGCGGTAAAGCGGGAAACATAGATCAGTAGACTGTAACGCGGGACACAGATCAGCAGGCTATAACGCGGGACACAGACCAGCAGGCTATAACGCGGGAAACAGATCAGCAGGCAGTAACGCGGGAAACATAGATCAGCAGGCTGTAACGCGGGAAACATAGATCAGCAGGCTATAACGCGGGAAACAGATCATCAGGCTGTAACGCGGGAACAGGGGAGTAATTTGGCAGAGCACTGGATGGACCACACAGTTGGATGGCTTTAAATGAGCACCATCAATCCTACAGTGCCCAATATCCAGAGCATGCAGAGAAAATACCAAGCTGTTCGACAGAACTCACACCATTTCATATGTCTTAATACAAAACTGTGCGATGCCCCATTTCCAAACTTATTAGGGGTCGTTTATTGTTCTGCGTCTGTGCTGTTTGCACATGGTATTCGAGGAATAAATACTGTAGATTATCAAGATCATTAGTGTTTATAGAAAAAAATCCATTCAGAAAACATTCCATATTAAGATGAACCGACCTCTGACAAAGTGACGAAGGGATTCAGATCCTTATGAAGCTTATGAAATACATCTCAGGTTAAAGAGAGACTACGGACAAACTGCAGCCAGGGGGTAACTGATTACTGGGGGTAAATCAGTTGTATTTGCCTGTTTAACAGAATCTTTTAGCTAAAGAGAAGCACATTCAGGAAAGCAGGTCAGACAGACCCTGGAGAAACTGAGGACTAAGGGTCTCGCTCTGGGGTCTAGGGGTGAAATCACTCTGCAGAAGCTGCCATTTGAACCAACGACCTCCTGACCGCACGCACAGCTTTCTAACCCACCGAGCTGCATGCTGGCCCCTATTCATTAGACACAGGACAGATACAGGCTTCTCTCAGTCCAGAGAAGGTGCTTCATTTAAAGAGCAAAAGCATGAAGCCGGCCTTAGGAGTGATGCTTTCAGAGTGAGGCAGAGAAGTATGCTTCAATAATTTAAGCTAAAACAAAGAGGTGAGCGCCCCCTGTGGGCGGTGCCGTGTGTGCAGTGTCAGCCTCTTCGCGCACCATCACCCCCATTACTGCATCCTGCTTCAGCCCAGCTGCCTCTTCATCTCTCACAGTTCAATCAATTCCTCCATTTCTTATTCCCTGCGCAGCTCCCGCTTCCTCCGCTTGCCCGTGAAGCCTCCGTGTTCCACCTTCCGTGGATATTTCATGAACGTTCTCTTCCATAAGTTTTGGGAAATATACCGATAGGGCTGAATAACGAAAATCAATACTGTACGCATAACGAAATAATCGTTTATTCTCCAGGAAACTGCTGGCGGGGAAGGATGAGCAGAGGATTGAGGGGCATCGCCGTCCAGAATAATCCTATATTTGCACTGATGAGGTTTAATTGTACTAAAATAATCTCCCAATCTACAGAATGGAAAAAATCAAAGTTAATAAATTAATCCTGAGACACATGTAAAATCTGACGAATGAACTGGACGGAAAGACTTTCGTTTGATTTTACAGATGCTGTACCTGCCTACTAATGACAATCGATTCCTCTCAGACAGAAAACCGTTTTGTTAAGCGCCGCTATAGAATGCGGCGGCCATTAAAATACAATGCTTTAAGAGGCCGCTGGACTTTGCTGAATCATAAGGCAGATTAGTGAGGAATAGGGTGCATTCACTGATGCAATTTGCTCACGCATGTACTCAGCAATCCCAGCACATTTCATTAATATGAAGGTGTAACAAGCTTGTGAGGTAAAGTTTAGCTCAGATACTATGGAGGTTTACATGCTGTTGCTTAGTTGGCAGGTCGATGACGACAGGGACGCTCCTGGGATTCACACCGCTGTCCTCTAGGTTATGAGCCTGTAACCTTCAGTGGCGCCCTACCTTCCGCCCTGAGGCAGGACAGAAATTATCCGCAGGCTCCCAGGGTCCCGCTGCCACAAATGGTAAGCAGGCGCACCGCGTTTGGGCTGCGACGGAGCCGGACGGTAAGCGACGACTGAACCTGGACTGTAAGGGGCACGGAGCACACAAACTGCTGGGACAGCTCTGGAGATCCAAACGCAGTTAAAGGTGGAGACTAACTGGCATAAAATGTAAGCGATGCCAGGTGGGAATATTCTCCCCACTCATCAAATTACCTTTGCTGTTGGCAAAACGAATGCTCAAATCATAAGTTTTATTCTCTTCTGCTTTCACATAAATTTGACCAGCATTTTCTCCCTTTAAATATCCATTTTTAAAAGATTTATGTTCTTTTGATTTGAATTTTTAATTTTCATATTTTATGTCCATTTAACTGCGTATTTTATTTCATATTTCATTTTCTGTAAAAGCACTTTGAATGACCTTTGTGTTCGAAAATATGCTATACAAATACACCTGGCTTGACTACTATAGCAGAAGCCTGTAGTTTTTGGGGTCAGTCATTCCTGCCTTTAAAGAATTCAAAATATAATATGTTAGTTAAAAATACCGTCCAATTTACTTTTCATTTCAGTTCCATTAAAGCGGTGTCCTCCCGGTTATTGCATATTGGATAATTGTAGACCCAATTTTCTTTGCATGCAGCTGGTCCTGCTTTAAAATGCATTGTTTTCTGCCGCAATAATTAGGTTCCATTTAAAGCCATAATGCAGTTCGATGTGCCACAGAGCCCCGCCCACTCTGCTTCTGATTGGTTAAGTGAATAACTAGTCTCCCAATGCTTCGTGCCCATTTGCCTCTTCGCCCCAACGACGGGAAACCCAGCAAGGAAACGTGGGAGTTATTCACATTGACGGCTCTGTGCTGAATACAGACAAATGCATGAGACCAGCTCTGGAGTGAATGGCGCTTTTGCATGGGCAGCTCATCCGAGAGCACGGCTTTATCAGACTCGTTCTGCCATCCCACTGAGCAGAATGGCCTCACTGGTAAATGGAACCTACAATGAAAAATAAATTAAGTTAAGCAGTAAGGACATAGGAGGATGGCTGGTAAAGTGGCCCCCAGGAGTGGGTCACACAGACAATCAGGCAGGTTGTGTTCTCAACAATACTCCCAGACACATTTCAACAATACTCCCAGACACAGATTCAGAAGTTCAGAAAAGTATAACCATACATTTTTCCAGTATTTTCAGTTAATGACAAAAATCTTAAACAATTAAACAAATTAATAAAATATAACCAATGTGAGAGGGATTTGTTCCACCTGGCTCATCTTCTTTGTGAACTGCAGAAATTGATGTGTTTGGGTTCTAGTCCAGCCCAGTAAGGCAGCCCTCAGAAGTCCTGTGTCTGCTTTCGTTTCATTTGTTTCTGAAACAGCTTATCTATTTTTTGCTGGAACTTTTTAGGCAGTGATCCTACACCTTCCCGGTACCTGGAAAGGGATTCACCATTCCAGACAGAGCTTTCCTTCTCCCGGAGCCTGATCCCAGGCCTGCATGTTCCTGTCCGACTCCTCGCAAAAATTCCTGCTGTCAATTGGACAGCTTTGTGTTTGAATTTCACATCGCGACATTCAGCACATGCTTTGCATTTGCACATCACTAAACACATCCTGACATTCATGCTTTGCGTTTGCACATCACTAAACACATCGTGACATTCATGCTTTGCGTTTGCACATCACTAAACAGAGCACATTGTAAGTTTACACTTTAAATGCAAGGATTCGAAGCGCTTGTCCATAAGCGAGCAGCATGTCACACCCTGCGACATGCAGCTTCTGTCAAGCTCGGAGAGAAGATGTGGCGTGTTCAACATCTCTGTACGCGCACTCTTAGCAAAAGGATGGAGATGGCCTTGGTCAGCAAATTTCGTTCCACAAGGGTCGGTCGGCAATAGAGGTGGAAAGTACCGGCCCTGAAAGTAAAAATCCAGACCAAGATTTTGTTTCAACCAACCAGTTGAGTATAAAGAATCACAGTCACAGAGTACGCAACTGGTTGGTTGAAACAAAATCTTGGTCTGGATTTTTGCTTCCTGGACCAGAAATTCCCACCTCCGGTCAGCAAGGGTCAGTAGTAGAATGGATAACATCTAAGAAGCAGAAGATGCTGACAAATGGCTGGGTGCAATCTCCCGTCCCCAAGAGACGCTCGCTTGTTACTCAGAGGCCATTCCGCCAATTAACCCTCTGACACTATATTCCAAGATTCTGCCTCTTCTGCTCCTCTTACACGTTTCTGCACTGTCTGTCTTTGCACTGCGGCATTGTTTTTAGTTGGTACTGTACTGTACTATTGTTACTGTACTATTGTTACTGTACTTATTGGCTTGCATTTATTTGGCGTACATAGGTAGGAAATGCATTGTGAGCCATGGGGATAATAGAAGCAGATGTTATGTGAGCACAGGGACCCGGGGTTGAGAGTTAGGCGTAGTTCATGGGTTTAGCATGTAAAAAACCAGGCATTTCAGGTCCAGAGAGTAAAAATCCAGACCAATATTTTGTTTCAACCAACCAGTTGCGTCCTCTGTGACTGTGACTCTTTATACTCAACTGGTTGGTTGAAACAAAGTCTTG
>JAODJW010000048.1:1490805-1526572 GCA_026777045.1 Hyperopisus bebe
CACTATCGATTAAAGTGGGGGGGGGGGGGGGGAGGCGGCAGGCCGTCACCCCCGGTCCTTGTGTAGAGTCTCCCGGCCATTGGGCCATGTACTAATGTTTACCCAAGCCTGCTGTGACAAGAGATACAAAGAAACTGTCATGAGTACAGATATAAAGCCAAGATCATGTCATAAATATTGTAGGACAACCTGCAGACTGTATTTGCTACGTCATTGATCCCTGGAAGCCTGCAATGTCACTAGAAAATTCCGGAAGCTAGACAATGGCTACCCCAGACTAATCGACAGCCACGTTCCCCTTTAAGCGACTGCTGTTGCGACGCAACAAATCACAGGGAGGACTGCGAACGTGCTACGTGGGCATTAAATGGAGTTGCTATTTATCCTTCTGCAGAAAAAAGCTGACATTTTGAAAAGATCGGAATTGGGATCAGAGCGTGACTGGAGACGTGCCGGCTGGATTTTTCACGCAAAGTCCTCCTGAAGATCGCCGTGCTGGGCGCCCCATGCTGGAGTCGACTTCCAAAAATATCGTTAACCGCTGAAAGAGCCAGGCGAGGAGCTCGTTAAGAGATGAGCGTTTGAGACGCGGTGCGGATGGAACAGATACCAGCCTTCAGCCGCCCCGGGTCTCGCCAGCTGTTCCGTCCCGATAAAACGGGCCGTGCGTATCTCGGATTGTATGACTTCCTTCTAATTACAATGGTAACAATATAATTACGCAGATTACAATTGACCCTTTGTTTTGTCCCCAGTCGTCCTACAGGCAGATGTCCAACTTGATGTTTCCTTTATAAAATTCACTTAAAGATTCAATTAAAATTTCTCAACAGGATATGGTCCAATCACATCATCGCTAACAGCCAGTCCGCCCAGAAAAATGATTCCTGACAATGATTACTTATACAATACAGAGTCAATAATTAACTTTTTGATACATGTGGATTTACAGATTTTAAAAACAAGTTTGGCAGTGATATACTTTGTTTTTTTATTGACTTTAAATTAAAATGTAGCTGTGTAAGTAACTTAAGGGGCTGCAGTTTTTATTATGGAATTAATTTGATTTAATAAGCCGGTCAACATGGCTAATGAGCATGACGTGTCGAGCCGTTTCCGCGGTGACCGAAGCTTAAGCTCCGCATTAGGGTACAGTGACGCTTCACCAGCGGGCTTGTCTAGCTAAGGCATGATAGCATGAACATTCTGCGTTAGCGAGCCGGAACTCATTAGCGAGGCAAGGGAGGCAGAAATGCGAGACGGCGTCTGATTTAAGGGTTGCTAATGATTCTGCCCTTGGCCCTGGCAGGAAGGAACGACCTGGCGTGGATCCGGGGTCAAGGAACACCGGAGTTCACAGTGGGGCGCACGAGTCCGTGCGATGTTCACACGTGCCCCTCGTTACCATTCCTCAGAAGTAATGCCGTCGAGCTCCTCCGCGACGAGGGCTCCTGTAATCGGCTATCTGAGTGGTCGCCAAGGCAACAACCCCATCGCTGCTCTCAACATAATCACCGCTTCCCCATTCTAATATCTCTCATTATTGCCATGTTAGATATTGGTGTAATGAAGCAGGTTGTTATACATTTTTAATAATGAATAACTAAGCATGTCATTCCTCAAAGTCCATCTATCCCCTTTCCTGCCTTTGATGCTCACAGATCGGCTTTAGTCTCCGTTAAGATTTTAACCCATAAATGGCAAGTAAACGCGGTGGCTCGTCAGAGGCTGGAGTCGCACATTCAGACAGAAACGCACTGATAACGCTGACGGCGTCCGTCTCCGAGGCCGTTAATATCCTCCTCGCTCAGCGGTGGGTCCTCAGGAACGCTACAGTGAAGCATACTCCAGGACCAAGCCCTCCAGCTCTCTCCCATCTCAGCCAAACCTCGAGAAGAGCCGGGAATACACCGCTAACAACAAAACGTATCCAGTTTACTGCAGATCTGCCACCGGATACATTTAGAACATAAAACCCGTGCAAATTAATTGAAGAGCGCCGACTGACTCCAACGTGTGCTGAAGACTAGGATCAGATGTTACGCAAATACGACCGCAGGAAGTCTGGCCTTAAATTTATCATGTATTCATTATTTGTATCACTCGATAAAATGCGCCCAGATGCTACCACTGGATTTCTACTGATGGCCGCCAGGATCTGCAGGCTGCGTCTCCGACAGTCTGCTGGTGGCGATAACGCGCGCAAACGTCCAGCCTGCTTTGGCCTGTGTGAACTGACACCCCTTCCCCTTAAACACTGGAGACGAGATGTGTCACATGTGTCTAACAGGGCAGTAAAAAAAAAAATAATAATCTACAGTTTTTCTAATTGCAACGAAATGACTACGGGCGTTTTCGACAGCCAAATGAATAGTCATACACTCTTTCCATGTATATTATCGCAATTTTATGCATATTTAACTGAGGGAAGTGGGTAAGGAACTCACCAATTAAATCTGATTTCAAGAAGCCCAAGCAACTTTAAACATGTTTAAATCATAAAATCTCACCTCTTGGTTTCTCTGACTAACACTACGGAGGCTGGGCACAGGCATTGCCCACATGCGAGCAGGTAGATAGCTGAGCGCTTGAGCATCCCCTGCTGCTTCTTCACGCTCCCTACGCTCGGGGGGGGGGGGGGGGGCAGGCCGATAACAGCCTGACGCAGACGGTCCTCCAGACCCCAAGTCATCATCCATGGTGTGAAGATATGTGTCCCTGTCACAGAGCACGGCCACAATTTCCAAAAGAACTCAATCCGTTTTGTGGACTGCAGACGCAAGTGGCGCGACCCAAGGACGCCAGGGCATTGACAGATCAACGAATACGTCGGCGAGTGTGGAAAATATTCTAATGCTCAGCCGTATATTTCGAAGGGTGTTTAAGAGGGAACACAGTTGCGACAGTAGCTAGAAAAAGAAAAAAAACAGACCGAAAGACAAATATAAGAGAATGAGGTGAAATATTTGCATCTGCTCATTGTGCGACATCCACGCGAAACTAGGCGGAAGTACACTGATCTGGGTGTTAAAAGTAAGTGTTGATTTGTTCAATGTATATGCTGAGCGGGGTTAGCTGAGCGAGTGCTGACTATTGGGGGCGACTCTCGGGGTGCATGAGGATTCATGACTGTTGTGCATTAAAAAAGTCCATGGATTTCAACTGTAATTCAGTACTTCATCCATTTACACACCTATTCTACAGGCATATTAAAAAAATAAAAAAAGTCTAGAGAATAACTATCCCTATAAAGGTCATTTCAATTTACGGCACGGAGCGAGTGCATTACTTCTGTTTTATAGTACGAGAGCGATATATTGTCATATTATTCAGGGAACATCGTTTAAAGTGTTATTAGTGTTGATGAAAACCCAGTTTATAACCTTGTACTAAAGAATTACTGAGTGAAGATATCTTAGGATAATTTGATTAGGAAATCACAAATTGTGTAAGTATATAGTTTAATAAATAGCTTGATACTGGATAATAAAAGAACGTCACACGGATGTAATGTATGTCATCTTACCTGTGTTAAATCAAATATCTTGACTTTCCTCTTGTGCCGTCAACATTTGAATGACTCATGCTGTCAGCTGACTGGATGAGCCATAATCTGGAGGCATTATGGGTAATCCGAGGGAGATTCCGATGACGGATCGCTTTCTTTGTCCTAGAACTAACCCTTCTGACATTCGCAGTCCTGTTCCTTCATGTATCCGTTACCTTGCCACCTAATCAATAGTGCTGTGCATCTTCACCCAGACCAGCTTCACCAAACAAAATTAGTCCTGTTAAATATTTCAGCAAATTGCTCTCTAACTCCGGTTGAAACGTGAACGCTCAGTGCAGGAAGACAAGGCGTGCATCTGAGCTCTAAAAAGAGATCATTTAACTCCTTTTTTAACAAACAGGCGGCAGACATATAAAGCACAATTAATGCCTCATGTCGCCGTTAAATGGAAAAAGATAAGTCTGCAACCCTCTGCCTCGGGGTTCTCTCCAACATCCTTAGAATATTTTAGCATATTCTGTTACACTATTAAAGATCTAAGAGATTTGTACACTGGTAAAGTTCTAACAGAATGGTCAACTACCGCAGCACCAAAGGAGAAAGAAGGGTGTCAAAAGGTCACATGACTTTAAATGATCCCAGACGAGTAAACGTTTAGAAGATGAGTCTGCAAATTGATGCATGTGGGCTTTGGACTGCCAGTAACCGGTGCTGTGGTGTTTTTGGGCACAGGCGGGCACTGTGGTGTTTTTGGGCACAGACGGGCAACCTCCGGTGCGTGTCTCCGGAGAGGTCGCTGCTGAAATTCCCTTTAATGTCAATTGCTTCATTAATAGAAGAGCAAAAACCACTTAATTAAAAACGACAGAAAAACAGCTAAACAACCTACTTTGCTGCTTTAAAAAACTGCCGTGTGGAATGAAAGCGGCCTTTGGAGACAGCGGCTCCCCCAGCCTTCCTGGATCTCCTGCAACACGGCGCAAGCTTCTGTTTTACCGCATTTCTGAGCAAGGAGGCCGTCCCCTTTGCAAAGTGTACAGACGTGATTATTATTGACAACGGAGATGAAGCTCACAGATTCCTAATGTCTATGGGGTGTCTCCTTCAACACAAAAAACACACACACACACACACACACACACGTGGTGCTCGAGTCGCCTTACATCTCCCGGCAGAAGCTCCCGCTGCGTGGAGCAACTTCTACATGAATTAGTTCACCAGAGAAGGTTTAAGAAGTAAAACGACAAGCATGCATTGCTGTATTTTCCCCATGAATAAAATTCCTAATTCCATTTGCCTGAGCTATACAACATCAGAGTTAATGAACATGGCCTCATACTGCAATATCTTTTTGTAGAAGTACTAACAGACTGTGAACACGCTTTACTATAAGGAGGTGGGGGCTATGCAGCACCCCCCCCCAGAACAGTCAAACCGTGCGTGATGTGACATTCATATATGCGGCCATCTTACAGACACAGCACCTCAGACTTTTATTTTGCTTGCCACCCTACCTTTTTACATACCTGGAATGTAATCAAAAGAAACGAATCAATGGTTCTAGACCAGGGGTCACCAACCTTTTTGAAACTGAGAACTACTTCACGGGTACTGAGCCATACGAAGGGCACCAGTTTACACATACAGTGTGTTTGTGTGAGCAGGTCAGACAGTCCTTGGAGCAATGAGTGGTTTACGGTCTCGCTCAGTGACACCAGAGTTCAAGCACAGGCACAGCATCCTGATACAATGAGCTCTGCACCTTCCATATGTCACCTGACACCCCTCATGAACTGAACTGTGATGCGTCTGGTTAATATGTTTGCGAGCATTTATTCAGCGAGCTTGCTATCAGCGATTAACGTGCTTACATCGATCAGTTTCAGGGGCTAACAGAAGGAACACAAGAGAAAATGGTTTGAGGGAAGAAGGAATAATGATTGCTTGAGAGAGATAACCAATCAGGATTGTAGAGGAGGTGGGACCAACCAATCAGGTGTTTTTTTGCTCCCGTTTTTATCTCCTTGGCCTCAGTCACGTGACTTGGGAGCTGCAATTTCACATCCTGTTTATCTGATTCTTCCCCCCCCAAGTGCCCTGCACATGGCCGCCCTTACAGCCCAGTATTCTTTCCCACTGGGGCACCTGAGGTTTAGCGCCTCGGTGTGACCGGATCTCTGGGACTCCGGTGTGACCATGCGTTTTCCCCACAGCCTCACTACCTGCTGCCTGTACTGGTGTCCAGCACTTTGTACGGATGATTCCAGCAACCAAGGTAGCAAACTCCTTTGAAAATTAAGCCTGCTACCCTCTCGCAAAAGAAAAAACAATTGAACCCATAACCCCAACATGAACGTTTATGCTTGCCTACTACTGTGGTTACCACACTGATCAGACATTAACACTGCCTGCCTCATATGGTTTAGGTCCCCCCTGTGCTGTCAAAATAGTTCTGACCAGTCAAGGCATGGACTCCACAAGACCTATGAAAGTTTCCTGTGGTATCTGGCACCGAGATGTTAGAAGCAGATCCTTTAAGTCCCGTTAGTCGCGAGGGGGGGCCTGCGTGGATCAGACTGGTTAGTCCAGCACATCCCAAAGACGCTCGATTGGACTGAGATCTGAGGAATCTGAAGGCCAAGTGAACGCCGTGAACTCTTTTTCATGTTCCCCAAACCATTCCTGAACTATTTTTTGCAAATAGTTTTTGCAAAGTAACATCCACATGAATGCAAGGTTTCTCGGCAGCACCGGAGACGCACCACAAGGCCTGCCGTTTTACATTCGCTGTAACCGGGCGTCTAGCCTTCATGATTCGGCCCTCGTCAAAGTCACTCAGATCCATGTTTTTTTGCCCATTTTTCCTACTTCCAACACACAAACTTCAAGAACTGACTGTTGGCTTGCCGAAAATATAATGGCACCCTTGACAGGTGCCATTGAAACGAGATAATCAATGTTATTCACTTCACCTGTCAGTGGTTTTAATGTTATGGCTGAACGGTGTAAACAGGAACCTGGCTTGTGGGAGTTTTATTTACACAAAGAAGTTCTGAGGCCAGAAGGAAGAATGATTGGTTCAGAGAGATAACCAATTACATTGTAGAGGAGGTGGGTCCAAGACAAGGGATTGGCTGGTCCTGCCTTCTCTAGCCACTTGGACCCACCTCCTCCACAATGTAATTGGTTCTCTCTCTAAACCAATCATCCTTCCTTCTGCCCTCAAAACATCAGTGTTTTAAGAAAACTCCCACGAGCAGAAAACTGTGCTTTTACAGAGAAACTGTATTACTGATAAACACCAAACGTCTTACGAAGAAAAGAGAAAATATCAAAGTATAACAAGTATTACAAAGGCTTAGTCTTTGTTAGGAATAAGTGAATGGCAGAGAACCGGATGCTCAAAGAGCTTTCTGGGAGACATGGGGAGATGGGCAGTGGGAAAACTGACTCATTATGTGGACATAAATGAACTGATATCCTTCTCTGCCGAGCTTCGTCCTTAGTTTTACCATCTCTTCCTCCTTCCATCCTCGTGGTGAGGAGGACTGGTGTATTTTCTCCCAGTCTCTCCATTCGCTGATCCTCCATGACCCACATCAGCCAGATATGGAGAGTGAGCATTCATTCAGCTCCTGCTTCCCCTTGGTCTCCCTAAATGATATTTTAACACCTCCCCCTACTCCTCACACCCGCCGCTCCAATCTCTACCTCTGCATCCATTTCCACCAATATTTTGCTTCTGTGGCGAGTCCATTTTCGACAGTTTTGGAAAAAACATGAAAGGAAATGAATTGAGCAGCTGGTACCTTCACAGTCGTTGTCCTGAACACATTCTGTTCTTCTCAAGACCCAAGAGCTGGTTCCTCTGGAGTTTCACGAAGTCGAAGGACACGTGGGACACACCCACAACTTGAAAAATCTACCATCTATAGCATTATAGTATTTGTTTGTTTAAAATCATCTCACCAACAAGTAGCCCTGTGATTGGCCCTAAAAGTGCCCGTTTAAGCCATGCAAGACGCCATGCAAGACCTTGCAAAATAACCTACGTGTAAGACTTTCTGTGGCTCAAGGATCAGTATAGAGCAGAATCTCCAAAAGAGTTCTACAGATTGGAAACAGTCCTAGATTTTGGTTTTATAAAGCAGCGATTCTCAACCCATGGGTCGCGACCCAAATTTGGGTCACGGCCAGTTCTGAAAGGATGGCAAGGCAGGGTCGGAAATGTAAGCATTTTAAAACCAGCAAGCACCTATGCTGATCCAGGATCAGATTTCTCAGCACCGGTCCTAGAATTACCCTATATAAAGGGGTGCTGGGTCTGCAAATGCTTAGCGCAAAACTACTGAACACTCAACCAATCAAAGAAGCCAAACCACACATGCTTCATGGCCCATCCAATCAGATTTGTGCGATAGACACCGATTGGGGTAAATTGCAGAGTGTGCTGCGCGCTTGATCACAGCGTGAATTTAAACCTATACTTGATATAGGGTTGCGACTGAGCTGGCGTGATAAAGATTGGGGTCGCGGTGCTAAAAGGTTGAGCACTACTGTTCTAAAAGGAGGAAATGACTGTGTCCAAATTCAGGACTGCACCCTTCTAAGGCGGCATTAAATGTGTCACAGTGTTGTGACAAGGCTGTTCCATTTCGGCTCCTTCAAATGCAGTCTAGAGATGCATCCTTCCTTTGCAGAGTCCATTGCAGCTCCACACATCCCAAGATTCTCCGTGCAGATGTAGAGTGGGAGACCCCCAGCTAGGTGACTGTAGAGGGTAAGGACAGCGCTTTCCGTTCAGCCTTTTGAAGAACGCGGCCTACAAATGCTACACCTTCTAGACCATGGGCGTCGATAGGGCCACTGATAGCCCCGAGGATTTTAGCCCCGATACCAATCTTCCTTCAAAAAGAACAGTCAAGCCCCAGGTAAACGTGACTTATCCCCTGATTTTTTTCAATGGTTGGAAAAGGCCCCCGATCTCAGACCATGTCCTTCAAAGGACGCCGTTCCTGAATTTGGAGACAGACTTGGGCATCGTGTTCTATTCCTTGGTAACAATGATTTCTGTTTTTTTTATATTTTCTTTATTCAGACCTTGAGGGGAAAAATGTCGTCCTATGGTTAACCGAACCCTAAGCGTCAAAAAGTAGTGCATGCGTTCATCATTACGAATCATTCCATTTAACCCAAATTTTTAAAGTAATAGGCTTTGTGTCAGTCCCTTCGTCAGTAAGATCCATAAGTCGGATGTTCTTCACCCGCGTATCAGTTCACCTGCCTGTATCAGTTTTGCTCACCTATCCCATCCCCTACTTCTATACTTTGAGAGAGCGACGGCACTGCGAATCAGCGGGGAGGCCGTGCAAACACTCATATCCAAGCTCATTGCTCGAATTTTTCCTCAGCTCCAGCTACTCCGTGTCTGTGTAGCGTGTAAAGAAACGTCCACATCCTTAAAAAAAACAAAGTGGGCGGATTTTTATTCCTCGGCACAGCGGGATTGGAAACCCACTGTCTGCCGCGACTTTCCGAAACCCTCGACGCTTTAATTACCCAAGATACCGATTCCTGTTTGTCACGCTGAAACATCTAAATTTAATTAAAACACGATTAGCTATTAATTACTCCTCTTGAATCGAGGATGAAAACAAGCCTTCTCTAGCTGTGAGCAAGAAGGAACGGCGGTTTATGGGATGTGGCAGAGTGTCACGGGGGGTCTTGTGCCGCCCGAGAATCGCCCCGGAGAGCGTGGTGTTGAGGGCAGATAAGAGGCTCCGCCCCCCAACACACTGCGCTGATAAAGCCGACGCCCACAGCCAAGCCACACTCCACATGCTAATTAGCCCAACGGGACCGTTTACTCGCATGAGGAAATTCAGCCACCGGCGGTGTGACCTGCCCCCCCAAGCACAATATAAGCACGGCATCTTCCGCATAATTGCCAGAGACACCCCCCCCCCCCATCCCATGCTTTACGGGATCGTCCTGCACAGAAAAGTAAAATGAACCAACACGGGACATGATTTTCCCCATATTTTCAGACCATAGAATTGATCACCCCTGCTTAGCCGATTTGTGGACCGGGGAGGGGTGGGGGCCACATCTGCACATCTGACCTCTCACCTCTGAATCTATACCTCAGTTTTAACACGGAGAAGAATCTCCCTCTCAAAATCCCCCTAGATAATCCACAATGTAAAACTCTCAACACCACATAAAACATGGCATTTCTGAAGACATTACAGAAGGCAGACAGGACAGATGCCTGTCCATAACGGCCTCGGCTGGGAGCAGGACCACTGCCCAGGACAAAAGCCGGTCTGACTCACGTCCAAACGCAGAATACGGATCACTGCAGACGTCAAGGGAGTCGCCTCTGCAGTCACCCTATGCCCTTGGAGGAAGACAAGGCTATAAGATAAAGTAACACAGACCTCAACCTTGTGCCAGTGTGTGCTTAAGAGTTTAATGTTATATCACACACACACACACACACAGTTTTTTATATAAATACTCTCTGGCGCCCCTGTGTGGACAGGGCAACCAGAGAAATGCATACTGCAGAAACCTACGAAATCAAAAACATTTGCAGCAAATCTATTACTGCACTGGACTGGGTACTTAAGCTGACCAATGAGCTCATTAGTCCATAGCAACATAGCGAGATTCCTCCTGCCCCGCCCATCTCCGGCCCCCAGCACTCCACAGTCCCACTACCTCCCAGTCGCTCCTACTCGCCGCACTCGATAACATCGGCTATCAGCATCATGGTAAAGTAACGGCAGATCATATCTCACCGAGAGGGTGATTCGTAATGACAATCACAGCTGCTAGGCAATCAGAATGCAAATTAGAATTGAGAGCATTGTGGGAGCAGCCTGACGATGCACGTGCCGCCGTGATACGCCCCCTGTGGTGCTACAGAGGAACAACACTCTGCTGTGAATAACAACCACAGATTTCCCTGGACTCCACTGCAACATAACTGTGCAAGAGCCAAACATTAAAATGTAAACTTATTTAAAATCTATCTACGGATTTAAAAGTACATAACTGCCCCTCTAGTGACAGATTTTGTTCTACAAGTCAACAAAGGCTACATTTTTGTGAGCATATAGAGGCAGATTATCATCCTGCAATTCCTGGCAGGAGTATATTTAATTTTTCA
The DNA here is from genome assembly GCA_026777045.1 of Hyperopisus bebe. NCBI lineage: Eukaryota > Metazoa > Chordata > Actinopteri > Osteoglossiformes > Mormyridae > Hyperopisus > Hyperopisus bebe. Next base: position 1,501,491 of record JAODJW010000048.1, read on the forward strand.
TAAATTTCCCCGAAGGCTTTGTTGGAGCGGGCTCACTGGACCAGACAGAGGACGCATGATGGTTACTTGACCACTGAATATTGTGATTCATTTACGTGCCAGTTCCTGTCAGCTGGACCATCATAAACGCTGAAATAAGGATTTCAATTGTGGATTGTCTGCACTGTCAGGGAAACACAATAATGAAATGTTAATGAAATAATGCTGCTTCTTATGGGTCATGCCTCCCCTTCATGGTCCACTGACTGACGGCATCGATGTTAAAAGGCCCAATACTGAGAAAAACATTGCTTGATTGTAGCATGTGAATAACATTTAAAAGTTAATAACGGCAGGCAAACACAAGCTATTCTGAAAATTTTAAAAAGCTGGTGTGACTTTAAAATTTTACTTATTTATTAATGGATAAAAAAAAAAAGATAAGAGTGGGGGGGGGGATTGAGAGAAGTCAGAAATGCGTCGAGATACGTGGGCACGGCGATTAAACACACAGGCTAATCAAACACAAAGCAGACAATACCGCCAGAGACTTTGCCTGCCAAAGGGATTTAAAAACCAATAACAGGAAGATCTAAATCAAAGGACAACCAATGAAAAGACGTCTGAGAACTCGGAGGAAAAAACTTTCCGGAACAAAGGAAACAATGGGGAGAGCGGCAGGGGAAGAGGAAGCGCAGGGGTAAGACGGAATCGCGGAAACAATAGTGACAGAGCTGCTGGGGGCCGACGAATCTGAAGGGGGCCGAGACGCTTGGCAGTCTGAGGCTCCTTGATTACTGGACAGCCTACTCGCAACGGTGAATATTCTTGGGGAAAAATGTCATTTAAAGCGCCTAGCATTTCTAGGCCTGCGCTTTACTGGTGAAAAGGAGAGACGTTCTTCACTTACACACTCAAATATTACTAATGTCCCAGGTGTGGGCTGTCAGCGTTTGAATGAATTTTGATTGCCTCTGATTTTCAGCTGGTTAGCTTGATTACTGATAATTACTTAATGCACATCGATAGACGAGCCGTCACTGATTATTGCAGAAGAATAAAAGGTTCTAGAACATCGGCAATGGTTCCAGTTTTCAGCGTGTTAAACAATTTGGAAGGATCACTGCATTTCGGTGGAAGTTCGGCGTCTCCTCGTTTCAGATATTTCAGTGGATTTCCGTCTGGTCAGTCATACCCAATTGTTGCATTGCCCCCCCCCATTTCATTCTACAAACCGCTTTGCCTCCTACAGGACAGTCAAGCATCTACTCGAGAAACAGCAAGGCCCCAGGCCCCAGGCCCCAGAAAACTGCCATTCCAGTGACTGCACCACCCATACATCGAATTGGTCACAATTGGTTCACATACCGATACTCAGCAACTGAGATCTTGTGCGGCACTTCCTGGTCAGCTACGATGTTCAGTCTGACGAACCCACTGTGTTTTTTTTTTGTTTCTTTTTTTTTTTAATAAAATAATTCTGTTTGAGAGAAAGCTGTACCTTTTCGTCTTTGGATTGCGATCCAAACAGAAATGCTGTTTATACAGATTTCACACGTATTTAATAAACATCTCTATTTAAAGCTGAGCATGAGAGCTCCGTGCTATCTGACAGGCTTTCAGAGTGCTGTCGTCCAATCTGCATTTGCCGTGGGGTGGTTGTTTCGGTCCTCTTGAAATTTCAGGCGGTTTTGCAATCCCTGCCCGTCTAGAATTGCCCGTAATTAGCGTAATGGTCATAGCGGGACGACTCTCAAAAGCTACAGAACGGTCTTCACTCTTAAGGAACCCAGGGTATGCGAGTGAACCAAATAACTACGGCAAAGTACGGGATAAAATCCCAAGGGACTATTTTCTCGTCAAACAGGATAAGCTATTCTTAAGACGTGAAAATACGCGCACGAAAATACCGTGGAGAAACCGAAAAAGTGCACAGCGTGACGGAGATCCCCAAGAAATATGTTGTGTCTTACACCGGCACTACATCCATCTTCCCGCTGCTTATTCAGTACAGGGTAGGATGGTGGGGGTAGGGGGGGCGTAGCCTCTCACAGGGAGCACAGGACGCAAGAAACCGCCGCTCCGAAAGGAAAGGCGTGAGAACACGGGTGGAACATACCGAATCCACACTCCAGAACAGCGGTGGGATTCAAAGCCATGTTTCAGGTACAGCTCCGGTCAAGGCACCACCACAAGGTGCACAATGAAAAACATGACCTAAACGAAGAGGTCTGCACCAGTCTGCACCAGTCTGCTAATAGAGGCTGTCATCAGTCGACACATATATCAAGTTATCAGCCTCGTAGAATGTCACATTTTAAAACTGTTTGCTAGAAATAAATGCACTGATTGAATGTTACCCATCACTGATTACAGATGACAAACAGCAGCAGCCTCTCCACCCCCCCGATTCTCCCGCTTCCATTCCTGCGTCTCTGGCTAAAGCCGACTTCGGCACGGATATGTGTGTCATTCTGTCACCAGAAAGCTCTTATAAGAGGCCCCGTGGGGCCACTACAGTCATACTGGCAGTACTGGACTGGGAGGATGGCTGGACTGGGCGGGGGTGGGTCACAGTAAGCTGACGAAGGACACTGACAAATCGCTGTGTTTACTGAGACCCACGTTCACAGCCCGCCTCGTCCCAGGGCACTGGGTCCGGTGTCACGGAAGCAGATTATCAGGTCAGGTGGGGGGGGTTAAGCCTGGCGGGGGGGGTTACATTCAGTATGACTGAAGGAGGAGGTAAAAAACAAATCGGAATAGAAGAAATGAAATTGAATAAAAAACATAACATACATACAAATGTGTAAATCACATGGAAAGACACAAAAAATCGTAGTGTTTTGATACATTCCTGCATCATTTATACAGAATAATTCAAAACAGGGAAAAGGGAATGAGAAAGAAAGACAAAGAGAAAGAGGATGAATGTAGCATGTTATAGATGCTTTAAGTATATATATTTCTTTATTAACTATATATATATATATATATATATATATATATATATACACACACACATACATACATACATACATACATTTTGTTCAGAAGGTAGGTTTCTGCTGAAGGCGTGACTACACTGTGAATGCTAGGCCCCCTTCCTCCCTCCTCCCTCTCCAGGGTCCAGAATAACACCGGCATCAGCCTCCGAGTCGCCTGGCAACTTAAAAGGCAGCCCATAATTGCAGGGGTGAAAGTCAAGCTATTTCGAAGCTTGGTAAAAGAAAGAATGCTTTTAGGAGTCGCGCTGTGACACCTTCTATTGCAAAATTAAACACATATAGAATATCACGTTAAATTCTTCCTTTTTGTGCGTATATGATGTAAATCGGATGCACTAACGTTAGGGTGTGACGTTAAGCGGGCGTCGATGCCTTCTGACGTCGGGAACGGGACACCAACGACCCCTGGTTTGCCTTTCAACGGTTCGTAAACCAACTAACGCATTTATTTCGCTCAATGATAAAAATGACAAGGTGGCCTTAAATCGCGCCCAACTAGAGCGCCCCGAGGCCAATGGGCAGCTATAAAGATCTGAGCTCGGGGGTGTATTTCCTGTAGCTCGGCCGGCAGGCTGGGCGCCCAGGCCCGTGCCTGATTTACGGACCCATCCGCAGTCCCTCCCTGCATGTGCCGCCGTAAAGCACCCCCTCAGAGGGGCGGGGGCCGCGTATTCCCCATTTCTCTGCGCCCAAAGACCCCGATGCCATGTCACTGAGAGGCCAAGGACTGCCTGCCTCTGCCACCTGGGGGGCCTGGCATGTGGAGGGGGGCCGGGGGCTGCTGGAGGGCATATATCCCATTCAGGATGCCCTCATACTTATGAACATGAGAGAATATTACTTGCTTGTCTGTTTATCGTTTTATTCTATCCATCCTTCAATTATCCAGTACAGCATTTTGCCTATAGCCTAACCCAGGTAGTGGAACACTATTATTTCAACAAATTTAAATCTAAATCATAAATATGTAAAATATTTAAACTATTGTGCATCATTATAATTTTTGTTTGCTTGCTCATTTGTTTAGCTACCTCCTCATTTGTTTAGCTACCTCCTCATTTGTTTAGCTACCTCCACATTTGTTTAGCTACCTCCCCATTTGTTATTCTCGCGTTTAGTTGACCAGGCTGGGTACCAGTTTGTTCCTGGACTCTGGCAGAGGTCTCGCCCGAATCATTAAAGACACGGATGCGGGGGCTTCGGATCTCCCCCACGACACCCAGCGGCATAACTTTAGGTCCCTGGGGTCGCCGACGATCGCAGCGTCACTGTAAGCTGTGCTATTTACATGGGTGGGGAGTCTCATACAACTTTACAGTGCCGATCACAAGCCTTCAGAGGTGAATTATCGCCGTCTGCTCGTTGCTCGTTGTGATCGGCCTGTACTACCCAGGCTTCGGCTCAAAGCAACAGTTAGTATTCTAAGAGAATAAAACTTACAGCCCCCAATTAAAATGCTTACACAATATTATTACAGTAGCTTATTTTCATGACATAACACCTAGCAAGAGCATAAATCTGGGAAGAGACTGGATGGTATTTTAGACCGTAAGGGGATATTCCGAAACCCAACATTAGCAGCCAATGTCACATTCCTTCATAAATGTCAGCCCATAAATTAAATTAATTGCTGTCCTAACACGTGTCCCTCGCTATCCGGAGACTGTTTGACACCTGCTGAAGCAGGGCTTCATTGCTTAGCTGGGAAGAAGGCCACTTCACCCCATCTTCACCTCCCGTGCGCTCCAATGGGAGAGAAGCACCCAGAAATCACATTTCCTCACAATAACGCATTACTGCCGGTGCATTTCAGCCCCCCCCCAACCCCACCCATTACCCCCACCCCCGCAGCCGTGGAGAGGCAGAAAGGGTGACTGACAAATGGCATCACCAGCGCCAAGGCCAAAGGCTTAATGTCATTCGTCTTTCTACAGCAGAACTTAGAGGACTCACAGAAGAATCTCTAAAAATAACGATTGGTCCAGCAGGCTGCCCATCACCCAGCCTGACCAATGACTGTCTCGTTTCACTTCTATTTTAATTATTTATTTATTTATTTTTTGGGGGGGGGGTGCTCTAAGTATGTGCATGACGAAGCAGTGGCTGCATCTCCAGAGTTTCACTGTGTTTTTACATGACTTCCATGCTACTGCGGGCAGACAGAGGGGTCAGGAAGGGGACGCTTCATCACTGAACTCCGGAATGTAAATTCACTTCCCAAGATAATCTGATAACTGCAAATAAGTCAACAGGAAAACTAGCTGTTTAAATAATCTAGGTAATACAGTAGAAGTTAAACTATCATTATGAATAAGAATTCACTAGTTTTTAAAGCTTGTAATTAAATTATTCCTCCAAGAATAATAAATGTGTTTTTGCAGGTAGAAAGCGTTCAGATGTCAGTACTGATGACATTTCCCTCAGTATTCTGGCTTTAAAACGATATTTCCGCGCAGTCTCACAGCACGGAGCGCTTCCCCTAGAATATTCTCTCTCATAATTGCAAAACACAAGTGATAAATAACAGCCCCATTAAAGGGCTTAATGAAGGATCAATAATTTAAATAAATCAGCATATTCTCTTGTCGCTTACCTGTGGCCCTGATGACTGCAGGATTTGCATAAAGATCCACAACCTTTTTGCGAGCACAATTCCTAACTTTACACGCACAAACTTCACCGAACGGCACACCTATATAAACACACACACACGCAAACTCACACTCATGTCGGGTATACCTGTCCTTATGGGGCCCGCTCATCCACTTCTATGGGAAAGATGCTAACGCTAAATATGACCCCCCACCCTACCCTAACCATAAGTAACCAAGCAAAATACAAGAATTTTTGCATTTTTAGTTTTTTCATAGCAGTCACCGATTTTTATAAAATAGAGTTTTCCTTCATGGGGGCCAGGAAACCAGTCCTCATTAGGAGAAAAAATGGATATTTATCACATTATGGGGACCCATAAGGATAGGTATACCTGCTCTCTCTCTCTCTCACACACACACACACACACACACTCCAGCACCTGTGCAACACACATAATGATACACTTAATACTGGCCTAATATGAATGTATGAATGAAGAATTGCAGAGCAGTACAAAGTGAGTAAAGCAGGCATATGGTCTCCTAACGGTCTGAGATGCTGATTCCAGACTCAATCCATCTGTAACTCTGCTTCTAGAATGAAAAGTTATAACAGATCTTTATAAAACCACTTAATGCTAAAGTTTCAGAGATTTTTCAGCAAGGCACAGGAAATGTCCAGTCACAGAGAAGAGATGATGATGATGAAGAGGCCCCAGTTGACCACCTCACCAACCTTAGAAAAAACAAAATCTCTCATCCCATTTCTCTAGCTCAATCACTCCTAACACTATGCAAAAAAAATCTAGAATAAAGCAAAAAAAATAAATAAACAGCACGCAGAAACCCGACACAGCTGACAGACTGATTAATTACTGTCATCACTTTTATTGGATTTCGAATCGATCAACAAGAGTGAGGGCACCGCGCGGAGAATGACAATGAGGCCCCGCACCTCGCCTCAAAGGGGGCGTCGGCCAATCAGGCCACGCGTGCGAGTGCGGTCGCCCGCGGCGATTCCCGGCGGAAGCCGTCAGCATCCAAAGTCCCTGCAAAGCTGGTAACTGAGCACTCCCCCCCCCTCGCCCCTGCCACCTGGATGACTGGTTTGCAGTAGGTTAGATGCGGCAGCTGCCTTGCAGATCGTACACAGACCTCTGCCGCTACGTATCGAGACGTGCTGTCGAGCCTTTCCGCGCATGTGCAGTCCCACCGTCTTGGGATTAGGTTTAGGATTTAGGGGTTTGGGTTCGGGTAATCGATTAGCACTGCGGTAGCCTAACTTAAGTGGGTATTTACCTGCGTTTCATGGGAGGAATCCCCCCCCCCTCCCAGCCTTGCTTGTGACGCTCGCCTTATAAGACGACGGCCCGCTGGCCCGGAAAACTATTTAAAAGTCTTTCCGACAAACGGACTCTGAAGCGGCTCTTGAATGGGAGCTAAATTATTAATTACCGGAGCGGAGACTGGCCATGCGACTGGCGCGTGGAGTGTCAGTCCTGACGGAGCCGCCCGACCTCATTGCAACTGGCAATTCCATTGATGAGTCCTAATAGGCGGCGGCAAGATGGTCAAACTGGCTAATTAAACATCAGCCCCGCTTGTCGGAAACAAATTTAAAAGCCGGCGTGAAATCGCGCGCGCAACAAACACTGTGCTAATTTTATAACGGCGCCGGTGCCCCTAATAGGTCTCATGGCGGGAAGAACGGGAGGGGGGCGTCGGCCTCTCGAGAAGGGAGGGAGAGTGAAGGTGAAGTCAAGGGTGCCTCCGGTTTCCGGCTAGCGCGTTTTCATGTGGAACAGCTGCCCGCTCCCTGTGCCCCCCCCTCCCCCCTTGCCAGCACACACTAAGCCTACGTTTCCCTCTCCTCCCACACCAGACACGGGGCTCTGTTAAAAGGCTGTGACATCGCCTGCCGCCGCTCCCCTGTCACAGGCGTGACTTTGTCCGCTGCGGTGGCTAACACTTGAGTGGATTTCCCCCGAACGGAGCCTGGCGGCGGCCATTTTAACCCCTGAAAACCCGGCGCCATGGCAATGCTCGTAACGCATCATTAACGCCAGCGACAGGCTGCACGGTAAACATAGAGCGTCTCGCTCCGCGGAAGTGGCACGTGGGGCAGTTTAATAACGTAAACGATATTTTTAAATTTTACGTTTCAAATAGTTTGCCATCGTAAATAATTCACGTGGGAGTTTCGAATTCGCAGTCTCTCTCCGTGGACAATGACAGCAATGCTATAAACCACACATATTCTACATTTTAATTAGAATGCGAGATCCAGAACGTACATTTCATTTTAACCAGAAAAAAATAATTTCTGCTCATCGTAAACCGTAGTCCCCATCTCCGCTGCTTTTTAAGAGATTGGAGAAAACGTGCCAGAATAATTCATACTGTTTGACCGTCTGCGTGCACGCACAGACACACACACGCACGCACAGACACACACACGCACGCACAGACACACACACGCACACAGACACACACACGCACGCACAGACACACACACGCACGCACAGACACACACACGCACGTCGCATGTCACTGAGTGTACTGCCCGAGGAATCATCTTCAGCCCAACTATGTGGGTCGCATGCATAAGTAAAAAGCAGACTCTCCCAGGAAGAGCTAAGGAGAGCCGGAAAGCAGGAAAGACAACAGACGACATCATGGCGGAGAGATACAGATCCTATGTGTCTAAGTCACGTAGAAAAGCAACCCATGGCAACCTCAAGTGAACCACCTAGACCGTGCTTGTTCACATCACACCTGCTCACTTCACAAGTAGAGACAGGTTCACCTACGAATGGTACACTGTGCTATTCTGCTATTCCATAATCGAAAAATAGTGGGTGATGTGTGGTTCCAAGAGCTGGGCCACCTTGCCTGTGAACCAGATGGTGACCAGTTCAAATCCCGTCAGAGTGATTTGAGTGTTGGATCCTTAGGCAAGGCCCTTAAGCTGCAGGTGCGCCAAGATTGCCTGACCCAGCTCTCAATTGTACACCTCTTTGGTTAAAGGTGTCTGTCAAATGAATGGCATCCAGTACTTTTAATTTAGTAATGCCACAATATGTAGAACCTAAGTTACCAGCGTCATTCAAATGAGTCGATTTTAGTGCCAAAATAAAAATGGAAGAAGATTATAAACAAGAAACCGGTCTCACAAAAGCAAAATCGTACTGGTAATTAATTGGCTTCATTTTGCTTTTTTTTTTTTACTGCATTGCATTTTGACAAGCAGATTACTTTTAATCAGCCCGTTAATGAAGCAGTAATATTGCATGCATCTAGTTAGATAGTCGCACTTTCAAATGTGGATTTTGGTGTGCAGCTGAACTGGCCAGGAACATGATCATCCATGTGTCCAAAGAACAGGAAGGAAAACACCCCTTTGACATTTATTTTTAATTTCTACAGCGTCGTTGTAGTTGCCTTATTTCAATTATTATTATTACCACTGGAGTCCATCCATCTGTTCATCAGAAGGTCGTGGTGAATTACTGATAAGTGGAGCTACAGCGATTCCCCCCCCCATTTATTTTTTTCCACCAAAGGATTTTTCTTGATTGCTGCCGAGGGTAATAATGCGTAACCCCTACTGGGTTTTGAAGGATTTCTTAAGATATATTACAATAGCTCAGAAATAGCACCAGGACTCCGAAGTGAGTACCGTTCTCCGAAACGGCAGACGACGATGGGCCGCACTGCTCAGAACGTGCTCAGAGCGACTGAGCTAGACTTAAAGAGACAGTTCACCGCCCCCCCTGTCGGTGCCTCTCCTGGGGATATTCGGTATTGATTCCTGAATCGTTTGATCATTCCTGACACGATTTAGTTCTGCTCAATCTCTCTTTGTCATACCTGCAGAGTCTTAAGTGCATTTTATCTTACTGCCCTTCGTTTTAAGTTCCTTTTGCACCTTGATACAAAATGTAACAAAGCCAGCTTGCCACAGAAAACATTCTGGGAAATCTGTGAGAATTCCCTGGTCAGACCGTCTGCTTTAATACTAACTATGGCTAGATGTCACCCCTGTAATGACAGAGGAGGCGGCAGTGATTGTCTGTGACATTCTGATTGTCAGCATCCCCTCCAGAAGCTCCAGGTACCAACATTATTTTTAATACCTTGCTATTCCTGAAAGGTTAAGTTCTACAAAAAGGAGGAAAAAAAATCTTAAAAGACTGCGCTCAGCCTCAGATGATTAATACCATCAGTTTGCCGACATTGCAACACAATCAAAATAACAAAAATTGGATCCCAACTCAGGCGGCTAACGTTTATTTTTATTATAGATGCAGCTGGGGTGTCGCACAAATGTTTAGACACAAGGCCTTCATGCATTTATGTCTGGAGCCGATTTTGTTATTTTTTATTAGGTTCTACCGAACTAATTAAGCTTCTGGAAGGAACATGAGTTTCCACGAGTGGATCCAATCCAAAATGCTGGGCGCACTCACCTGCGCTCTGTCCCTGTCACACCACGAATCACTCTGCCCCGTTTTAACACTCATCTCAATTCGATAAATACAACCAATGAAATCCAATCTTCTTCGATAAATATAGCCAATCCTCTTTTAGTTAGCAACCATTCGTTAATGTGCCGAGGAAAAAAAATTCTACATCATATTCCAACAACGCACACATTTACAACCAAAATTTCGTACACCTGACCATAACACACATTGGCGTGAGAATATCTTTGAAGTAGAATGCACAAAAAAAAATCATTAAAAACGTCTCCATAAACGATAAACAGTTGGAAGGCTAACGTGATGTCGTAAATGGTCACTACCGTGATTTTCACTTCAACGACCATTTCACTTAACGACCTAATCAGTGAAGTGGAATCCTGTCACTAAGCAAGGAGTAGATGTACTGCAAGTCATTTATCGTGGATCTTAGCTCAGTCTTCGTTTGAGCCGCGGCACGCGCATCGGAAAGCCCTTTAATCCGGGACGCGTGGCTGAGAGTAAGCGAGCGGGCCATTGGTGGTCCAGCACACCAATCAAAGCCTACGGCGGCCGAGCTTCTCGGTTTCGAAACCGTCGGGTAAATTTGTAATAAATAAATGAATTAATAAATAAGTCAGCATATCTCCCTCAGAGGAACGTGTTATCTTTTCAAGTTGTGAATAGTAACGTAAAAAAAAAATCAAATCCTGAAGGGAGAAATTATTTTAATTAAATTTTTAAAGCACGGGCCGGTTGCTGCTCCAGCTCTTCCGCCGGGCAGACGCTGCATTAGTATTCCGGCTTTCTGCTGAGTTCGCTGTTCGTCTCAGGGCGACTTGGCATCGTTTGATGCTGTGCTCTCCCTGCCCCACGTCCCAAGGCAAAGGGCCGCTTCAGAAGTTACGATGGGCACTCCCCCCTCCCGCCGAACAAAACATACATTTTACCACCGTTGCGCATGAGACTCATTTAAAGGCACATTTTGCGGCTATAAAATTGCTAGGGTGAATCTTCCGAACAAAACCAACGTTTCTGATTTGTTAGTGTTTGCTGCAGTGAAGCAGTCTGCTTCATTAATAGTTAACTAACAGAGGGTTTAGCGATATATCTGGTAGCAATAATGAATATATCCATCCCTTTTCCACAACCCACATTTCTTGATCGGCTTGCAGAGAGAGGAAGGCAAAGATGATTAATTGGATAATTGCTTTATAATTCTTTCCAAGACCTAAAAACTTCTAACTCCTTGAGATCATTGCAGAGAATCAGCGATCAGAGTAAACAGTAACAGGCGAGGTTTCCACATTACGGTCACAGGGAATCTCGCCCGTTTCTCCGGCTTACAGGTGCCACAGATGGTGATATTTACAGGAAGAGGCTCCAGGTTTCTGACAAACAACAATAACAGGCCAAACAGTGTTTGCAAATGCACTCGCAAGCCCTCCTCGTACAGGGAAATAACTAAAAATACATAGGCAGGTCTCTGGGAAGATTATTCACACCCTGGTACAAAATTCGTTAGTGGCTCTTGCCAAATTCGGCCCCCCTTTTTATTTCTAGGCACTGGTGCCCTTGGAGCGACCTTCTGAGTTAAGGATGGCACCATTGAGGGACCATGGGCATGCCCTTCCCGCAATGCCCACTGGGGGCAGCGCAGCCTGGCAGGGTTCAGCCATCACTGCCTGAAACTTCGCTCAGTTCATCTCAAGAGTCTCTAGTACCTCTCTCTTAGCAAAAAGATTAAGAATTATACCATTACGCTTTCTACTGAGGGTTCCCAGTTTATAGGAATTGCATTCTGGAAATATATTACAAGTTATAAGTATTACAAGTATCGCATTTCTAGAACAACCCTGCAAATGAAAAATATGTTTCAGAAAAACTTTAAATGTAATTTAAAGAAAACAAATATACTTGAAGATGTAGAGCATTGTTTTAAAAAATGTTAAACTCGTTAAACCCAGGCCTGTGTGCGATTCGCCACTGCAAACATGTGGTTATGCAACGCCAGTCCCTCTTGGTCTATTCTAAGACCAGATCATCTGATTAAATTAGTGCGCTCAGATTCAAGTACATAACTGAATGGATCAGCTGCACTCGAGGTGAAATTTACCAACCATGTGGAAGACTGGAGATCATTGTTATAGAGTATAACAATGGATACGAGGCAATATTCACAGATCACAAAATAAACAGGAAAAAAATACCTTTGATAATGAAGTGATAGAAATCTAGGGCCATCAATACCAAGACAATGTCAGCTACATCAGCGCAATCGGGCACCGCAAGTCATTACTCACGCTTATCTGGGATTTACCAACATTTATGGTGGGGAAAGAAATAATAATAATAATTAAAAAAATCACATGACAAAATGCATTACCTTCCAGTATGCTTCTCTTAAAAATCACCAAAAAATGAAAAATAAATATTTTATACAATATTTCCACAGTTCATACAACTAAAACCACTGCATATATAAAAGCTTGAATACACAAAACAAGGCAATAGGGAACTTATGCAGAATGTCTGTCTGTCCACGTTCCAGCTGCACGTCCCCCTCGCAGGAAGCACGTTTGCGTGATCCCCAACAAGCACCTCGGAGACACCAGTTCACCCAGTGGCATGTAGAACATTCATGCCATAGAACATTCAAACCATAGAAGGTGCAACACATTCAACGGAAAAATACAGTGAAAGGAGAGGAACAGGAGGATGTAACTGAGCTGGGTCTGTCTCACGAAGCAGGATTCCCTGCTGAGCCAGATTACACGTCAGATTTAAGGCAGTCTGGGCTAAATGTAAGTGGATGATGATAAAGTCCATTAAACGGAGGTACCACCAAATCTGAGAAGTTATCTGGGTAAACAGGAAGTGCAGCTTTGCGATGCCGGAGGAAACAGGCCAGCAAAGTATTATTATTACTACTGCAATCTAATGCAAGTTAAGATATGTTTAAGGTGAACCAAACAAACAGCACATTCAAAACACTGTACTAACACATTCTAAAAATTTATTTTAAAATACAAAATGAATACGGTACCCTTAACCAGCGGTCAGCAACCCTGCTCCTGGAGATCCGCCCCCTTGCAGAGCTTCGGTGCCACCCCAATCCAACACACCCAATACAGGCGAGTACCAGAGCCGGCTATGTTAGAGCTAAGTTGGCTCTAATCCTGAGATGCGACTGAAGGGCCTGTATCAGGTGTGTAAAATTAGGGCGGCACCCAAGCTGTGCTGGGGGGGGGCGGATCTCCAGGAGCAGGGTTGCTGACCGCTGCCTCAAACAGTACCCTAATTACTCATCATGGGACTTTTTGTGCCAAATTAGAGTTAGAAATCTAGAACATTCAGGCAGCTGGGGTGGCAGTAGGTTGTGCTGGCGCCTCACACGCACACGGTATGGGTTTGGATCCTTACCTCAATCTCCAAAGACACAGTTAGGCTGACTGGCACCTCCATACCGCCCACAGCGTGAGCCGGTGGGGGTGTGAGCGCTGCGCTAGGCTGGCATCCCATCTAGGGGGCGCCCCCGTGACCCTGACTAAGGCTAGAGCAGGGGTGGGTGGGTATTCACTAAAAACTGTGTAGGGTGGGTATTCACTAAAACTGTGCATTGTATAAGACAGTCATCGCCAGTCAAAAGTTTGGACACGCCTACTGAAAATCATTTGCTTTCCAACAAAATAACCCTATGCACACCTCGGGGCTATGCACGTACAGCCAGTCTTCAGGTTAAGAGTGGTTGACTTGAGGGCAGCCCGTATTTACGTACCACCATAAAGCCTAATACTTTCAAATTTTGGCTTAGAGCGATTCGTAATAACGAACGCGTGTGCTACATCGTGATAGGTTCATCAGCTCGAGGAACAGTACACCGCCGTATGGAGTTCTATTTATTTTTTTGGTATTACGATCATTACGTACTGTACTATTTGTCAGTAACACTTTCTATGAAGGCCACAAGAATGTATGAACATATAACACATAACGCATTCATAAAGCATTATCAACATGGCTTATTTATGAAAAGGCATAATACATTATAGCCATGTTTATTATGCATTATGAATGCCTTACGAAGCTCTCATCTATAATGCACTATAAATATCTTAATAATGCAGCACAAAGTATCCTTAATTCTTGTAAAATTAATCTACCCTATGAATCTATCTCATTTTATCTGTGTACATTAGGAAATGACTGACTGACTGTTGCTTAAACTGACTGATGTGATTTTAATAAAACAGAGTAACTGAATACTTAACGCCGCAACCAGCCAAGCTTGCAGGAGGAAGCCCAAAACAGGGAGTGCTTTGTCTCTGCGGTTTTATAGTTGATATTCCAAAAAGCCTAAACATATTGTTTTGAAAAGGACGCCTGAAAGGAATCTCCCAAATTCAATAAAATCCAAATATCTCCGCTTAGCCATCCAGGAAATACAGACACTACTGAGGCTCTCCAGTCTCCGAGAAAGATCAATGTCCAGCTGCAGCCTTAATCCAATTTCCTCCCAAATAAATTGCAACTTACACAGGATTCCAGAAAGATCATATGAGGAAAAGAGGGATTCCCCGGACCGTGGAACGCAGTAGTGTCTTACAGAATTAAAAAATCCCATCTTTCACAGCAGGAATTTGTGAAAGTATTTTTGTTTCGCTGTTTGACAGTTCCAAACTTGAAATGGGTTTGAATTCTGATATCACACACACAGATTAGGTATCATTTTTGTGGGGACTCTCCATTCATTTCTATGGGTATAACCCTAATCCCAACAATGACCACCTTAACCCCTAACCCAGCCCTAACCTTAACTACAAGGAACCAAACAAAACACAAGACTTTTGGCATTTTTAGTTTTCTGATTGCGGTTACAGATTTTTATCAAACTGAATTTCCCCTTGTGAACAGAATGTCCCCACAATGTCAAAATAACAGGTTTTTATCTCTCTCTCGCTCTCTCACACACACACACACCGGCTAGCAGTACAATTACATTTAACCACATACTAGAAAGACATCCACTAGCGAATTACTTCATCCATCCAATCCTGAGTCAGCCCGTCATTACTGCAGACCAGCACAGACAAAGCACTCAGAGAATTATAACATTAACAGTCATTAAAAGTAGACAGATTTTGAAAGTTGCCACACTTAACTATATTAACACCTATTTCCTAACTATGCCCTAAAACGCTCTGGAAAGGAGCATGTTTTAATTAACAAAAGGCCATGACAAAGGCAGATATTTTTTTATTTCTCATTAAATTAGCCAGTCACCATACAGAACACATTGTTTAAAGAGTATGAAAATGTGTAGTAATAGCGAATACCTTGTCCCAGCAAACATATCTTAGAGGCTTCAAAAGGTTCAAACAACAGAATAAGTAACTGAAATTAAGCATAAATTTCCATAATCCATTATCTACGGGACACATTCTGATAACCACTAACATTCCCACGCTTTTCCAACAGCGAGAGCCTTGTGCGGTGCTCAGCCCTGTTACTCAGCAGGAATATCGCCTCTGACATGCTTGTTCACAGACGGCAAAGAAAAGCGTGCAGTTACGATGGGTCACATCAAAGTCACAAACCAGACAGATGGGACACGACTCTGACTGTCAGAAATGCAACATTTTTCAAAAGCCTCAATGCCATTAATAATGCAAAGCAACACGCATATTATTATGAGATATTTTATCTGTTCAGATATAATTTACTGCAGAAACTTTGGTGATCAAGAAGGAATGATATGAATATGAAGAGTAAATTTCATTCATCCAGGTTTGATTCATTTAAGATGCCATTTATTCTCAATCAATTAGAACAGTGTTTCATAATCTGGTCCTCCAAGGCCCAGACAGTCCACATTTTTGCTCCCTCCCAGCTTTCCCTACCAACAGCTGAGGGGGAGTGAAAATATGAACCGTCTGGAGGTTGGGGGGGAGCAAAAACATGAACCGTCTAGGGATCCCCGAGGACCGGGGTGGGAAACACTGAATTAGAACATTAATATGAAGTAAACAGCAACGGCTGCATCAGCAGCTCTGCGGGCTTCGTGAGACCAGAGCATGTATTAAATAAAGGCACGGTGTCTTACCGGATTGTGATGAATCTCCTGCAACGAGAAAAAGGACAGTTTGATCAATGCACTGCGGGATTCATCGCCCCGCCAATTCAGCAGCAGAGTGACCCCAGAAGGTGTCGCTCACAAATCACACCTTAAAATAACGAAAGAAAACGCTGATCAATATACAGACTGATAATTTTAAAAAAATATATTTTAAAAGACACACACTGCTTCAAATGTTTTCTAAATTATTTGCTAGAAAGAAGAATGTAAGAAGAATAATCGTACAATTTACATAATATACTGACAAACAGATTAAGCAGAAATGGCTTCTGCCTTTGTGCCAACTTTTTAAATCACTTCAAGTTTACTGTAAACCAGCAGTGATAAGAAACAGAGGAAATCAAGATGAAATCGCAGGAGCACTTAGGATTTCTGAAGCATTTTATGCATGACAACAATGTTGTTGATAAATGCTGGCAAGAGGATCAGCTTTATTGTTACACTGTCATTTACTTTTCCATAATACACCATGTCTGAACTATAGCAAACTGATAAAACTAGACAAGACCAGTAACCTGGGCACAATCCAGAATTGATCACAAAGAACATAATTAGTAACCAAAACCCACTACATTTTACACGGTATTTTCCTGCCTGTCCTTATAACTCAGCAAAATGTATCCTTATTAAAATTTTAAAATGATTCGACAGAGCAGCCAAATGGACTGCCAGTGCAATCAATATTTGAAAAGATGGCTGTCAATGTCTGGGTATTTTCCCAGCAGCAATTTAGGATTAATTAGGGTAAACAGCCATTTAAAACGATACGCCCAATGTTTTTCTTCAGTGAAATATAGGATGCAGCTCAAAATGGTGAAATCCTCCGGTAGGTGAGTTGACTTCCCCAGAGGGAGTAGGTGCTGTTCATGGGATACTGCATGGATGTCAGATACCAGGCAGCCAGCTCCCTGGCATTTCAGGCGTAATGTTGTTCTGCTTCTCCACACAGAAGGCGAGTAAATAACTGCAGCAGACCTTCCTCAATCCTCCACCCCGTTATAGGGGATCGAGACGTTTTATATTGGTACTGCAATTTGCACATTCATGCACACCACTTTCCAGAAGTGCCACTCAGTTTCGCGTTCCGGAGAAGTTTATTCTAAATTGTTAAGCACTTTCTGACAACTTAGTCGCGAGAATGTACCGCAGTAAATAGAATTTGTTTCATCTGAGTCATTGATTACAAGGAACCCGAAATGTTTAGCAATCACAGCTGAGGTGCTGGAGCACTTAGGAACTGCTGATACACGCGTTTACAGGCCTTTCCGCTACATTACGTTCTCCGTATTTATTTGATTTCGTTGGCTTTCAACCCGGAGGTTCTGTCGAAGGCGAACACTCAGTTATAAATACACATTTACGATTTCACATATTTAAGTTGCATCCTTCTACCGATAATTACGTTGCTCGGCTACCCTGGGTAGCTGAAGTTAATAGATATAACTTCTGCAGACGTTTCCTGGATTTCAGCGAATATCACTGCTGGAGGAGGTGCTGCATGCGTTTCATTCCCTCCTAGTGCAGCGCGTCGCGCGCGCCCCGCTGCAGCAAAGGCATCCAGCGCTGAGCTTTAATTCCCATCGGAGGCAGGAGCCTCAAGCCCGTAGCCGCAAAACGAAGGGAAAAAACTCGCACCGGGGGCTCCTGCGACCTGCTATCCATTTTATAAATGATATTCGGGGCACGATTAATATCTTAGACAGTGATTCAGATGGGCAATTAATGCGCCGCATAATTTTGGATCTCTGCATCTCTGCGGAGGTAACTGGTGTCTGGAAAACATCGCCCGCTTGAATCATCCCTCTGATTGTTCCGAATGTAACTGCCAACCCTGAATAATTTCTTGTAAACGCTGCCGAATGAGTCAAATTTGCACATATTTTTGCTCAATTTAGTCAGCCAGACAGGGGAGACGATATTACCTTTCATTGATAAGCTTTCATCCTCTCAACTTTTCCCCAGCGCGCTGGGTTAATTGGTTGAAAACTCAATGCTAGTATTATGCTAAGGCTGAAATCGTAAGGCTATTGCAGTTTGCATTATATTCACCTCACTGTTAGTATTTTTCCAAATACACAAATACGAGCCCATTCCAGACACTCACACCTGCATCTAAACATTAATTACCGGTTTACAAACAAGTTCAGTCACTAACGGTTTATCGTAACAAGACAGATGAACAATTAAGCAATTAATGTTTAAACAGTTGTAATCAATGCAATTGATAATATGGTACAGCTATTTTAGAGATTTAAACTGACTAATTAAATGAAGATCGCCTTAAATAAACTGGGGCCACAGCCTTCATCAGGCTAATTACCACAGATAAACAATTAAATGTTTAAGAGAGCACACTAATAACATACAAATAATAAATACTGATAAATTCGTCTGATGACACTGGGTTTTTCTTGCAGCCTTCGAGTAATTTTCTCATCAGCCAGAGAAGCGTCTGACATGATTGTACAGATGCATTTGTGTGCAGAACCGCATCCAATGACTTTACTGGCAAAGCTATGCTATCTAACATGTCACTCTGCTAAGCTAACTCGCATGTCGCTATGCTAAGCTATCTTATTTGTCGCTATGCTAAGCTAACCCATATATTGCTAAACTCCGCTAGCTGACATGTCACTATGCTATGCTAATTCGCATGTTGCTATGCTAAGCCATCTTGCATGTCGCTATGCTAAGCTAACTCATATGTTGTTATGCTAAGCTATCTGACATGTCGCTATGCTGTGCTATCACACATATTACTATGCTGAGCTATGTTACATGTTGCATGAGGTGATCAAAGCCCCTTACATGGGATGCTGGCATGATCCTTTAAAACATTACTTGAACACAGACTATCATTACATGTCAATGATGTTGTGTTTCACAGCAACAGTTACAAGGAAGTGTTATTTGGTTAACAACCCAAAATTCAAATGACATATGACCATTTATCAGTGTTATATCAGGCATCAGCTGCTCAGTAAGTGTGCGATAATTAAGTGACTTGTGAAACTGTAGTAATATATCCTTTAAATTGTTTACAAGTTACTGCGACCCTGGTCCGTCATGGGAGAAAAGCAAACAAGAAAGCAGAACAATGTCAGCAGATGGTCTGATACCAAGGAGGTCTGTACTGCAGTGGGGTGTGGGAGTCAAGAGGAGAGACTCGGCACAAATCAGACTGGCAAAAGGGATCAGGGCCAAAAAAGGCAGCAAAATAAATAAATCGATTGTTTGCTAACAACATTAAACCCCAAAATGATGCAAATCGCACACCTCCAGGATTCTGGGTTCAGCGTCCAGCCCTGGTTCGCGTCGTGCCTGTGTGCTCATGTACGTTTCCTCGCAGCACTCCAACGGACTCCTGCAGTCTGAAAACGTGTGGTCATGTGACTGGCTCTCTGAGAATCGCCCATGGTATATGAGAGTGTACTCTACAACGGACTGGATCCCACACCCACCCCGGTGCGCTTGCTTGGGAAAGACTGAAGGCTCCCTGTGATCAGTGCTTATGGAAAACGGATGGATCATAGATGCAACTATGAACTGGCCCTCAATCACATTTATACTCACTTATCAGACATGCTTCCATGCTTCAGGATTCAAACCAACGGCCTTCTGATCACAAGCACAGCGTCCTCACCCCCTGAGCCACACAGCACCCCCAGCACAAAACACACCGCACCACGTCTGCTGCAGGGCTCGCAGAGAGACGCATCCTCGCCGGCCTGGACTATGCAGGCGGAGAAGATCCTTGTGCACTTGCGGTTCACGGCTCTATACTTAGACACCTTCCGAAGCTGAGAAATGGTCCTCCTTAGAAATAGCCTTACAGCTCTGACAGAAGGGGCTGGAAAGGCAGATTTTCTGCAACCCTCACCCCCCCGCCTGCTCTCAGCTCTGCCTCTCTGGAGGCCTTACACACACACACACACTCCGACTTCCTCCAGTGGTCCCGTTCCTCATCTCTACTTCCCTGTTTAGAACCCTGCGCTTTGAAGGCTTCGGCAGTAAGAAGGCAGCCCCCCCTGCAGGCAGAGAAACAAGCGGAGGAGATAAAACAGGACCCAGCTGAGATTCAGCGAACTGCTACGCCAGACACACAAACGGGTCCATAACCCAGATTCCTCTTTCTAATAGGATTAAGGCTGGGTGAGAGAAAACACAGAGACAGAAAAAGGCGATGGAAATTGCACACTTTGAGGTGCATAAATAGGGATTGGGGAGGGAGGCCGTCATTTTTCAATGGGACATTAGCGGGATTTGCTAGACTCCAAGGAGAACAGCACTGTCATGACAGTCAGCCGCAAATCCAAGGCCTTGGGTGTGTGGTTCAGGATCCCTAAATTACACTCACGTCCGTGGCCTTACTTTCTGTTTTCTTCAAAATTAGATAATGACTGGCTGAGTCTGAATGTATTAATTACGCAGAGTGGCGAATTACAGCTGGGGGAAGACCGTGGGATCCGTGGCTTGGTTCAACAATATGGCTTTTGTCTCCTTTGATTATTAAAGCCGGGCTATTTTTGGTGCATTGTGGTGTGCAGATTATTGAAATAAATCTCAATTATAGATATCAATGCCATTAAATCTTCTTATATGCAAAACCGCCAGAATAAAATGGAGACGCAAATAAACACGAACAAGCTAAAGGTGCGTGGTTACTGAAGCCACAAATAAGAATTCTACAGTCCCAGGAAAAGACCGGTGCCAATACTCCAGGTGATTTGCCAAACAAATTATTTCAGTAATGCAGCATAGTGATACCAAAATTATAAGATAAACTTCTAGAACGTGTTGTGATGTTTCATAAAGAGCAGGTCCCTTTGTTCACGCTGACAAATTAGGCGGTTCTAAATTATCGCAGTAATCTTTCCAGAATATTCTCAGGACGCGCTGTTGGCCAGACGTTAATGTTTCAGCTGAGACGCATCACACGCGATTCGTTATGAGCAGGAAATGCTGCTAACAGCAGACTTGGAGAGAAAAAAAAATCGGTGGTTCTGCCTGCAGGTGCTGTGTGATCAAGGACACAGAAACAAGTGTGTGTTCACCCAGGAGCTACACTGCTTCGCTCATTTCCCTTTAAAGGGCCCTTTATCAAAGCCACCAGCTGTTCCTGCAGGACCCCCGCATGACTGGCAGGTAAATTGTGCTTCCCGGCACCTAGGAGCCGTCTGCCTACGTGGAGCCGGAACGTTCCGAGCCAATAAGCTCAGACGTGCCGGGTCGGGCGTGACGACACTAATCAAAACGGGAACACGCGCGCGCACACAAGCACAGGCAAAACACAGAGTTGACCACTGCTGGGAACAGAGGCGACACGGACGGGCTAATGAGGTGGAAAAGGATCCAAACTACCTCCACTCAAAGAGGGCGATGCTAAGCTGACGTGACAAGGACAATCCACTCGGGTTCCAAACTCACAGCCTACTGGCTGTGCCTGCGCCTGCATGTCAAAAGCCAAGAATATGCCGAGATTTTTGTAACCAAGTCATCATACATGTAAAATTTGTCTGCAGGGAAGGGAAATGGCGTTTGAGGACAGAAGGAGAGCGTAAGAAAGATCCATTCTTCATCCATTCTTCCGTGTTCTAGACACTTATCCAGGACAGGCTCAGAGGTGGGTCTGGAGCCACCCCCAAGCAGCAAAGGGCACATGGCAGGGGTTCATCCTGGAAGGGATTGCCAGTCCATCGCAGGGCAGGCAGGCACTTGGGGCAATTCAGAGTCACCAATTCACCTAATTACGAGTCACTGGAGATCCATCCTAGTGTTAAAGTGATATTTATTTCCCAGGATGTCCCAATCTCTCATGGGTCCCAGTGGGAAGAGCGTGAGAATAACTCTCACCAGAACAGGCCGTGTCCTATAGCCCAGGGTTTAGTTTTTTTTGTATTTTTAATTCTGGGCCACGTCATTAGGAAGCTCTGACTGGGAGTTCCACAATCACAGGCCTAATTGCCGGCCACGTTGCCGCTGGAGACGTGTGCTGTCCAGACGACCATCTGCCGGCATTTTGCTGCCCCTTAAATCTGCATTAGCTCACTTTGGTTACATCGTGTGTGCAGCGCTATGTAATAGACTCATTGGCAGAGAGAAGCTAGCGTAGCGCTGTAGCCCAGGCCAGTTGCGTGAGACTGACTCTGAGAGGTGAAGCTAGCGGCGTTAGCCATATAGTAGCTTAAGTGAGGAAAACGACAAGGAGGCGATAATGTATAATACTACAATTTTAATTTAGCTACCCACAGGACAGAAACGGCCATAGCAGATACAAAAAGTCATCCAACTCGTGGCATGAAATTAAAACATAAAACGAATGACCTTAGACAGCTAACATAGGTTACATGTATAAAATATCTTAAAATGAAACATCATATAATCAGCCTTTAGGTTAGCCTATGTCTAATTAGCCTTGGCCAGAATTTAATTTTTCTTACCATGATACTGTACATGCATGATAACGTGACATATTTAGTCTTGAGGGCATCTTCCACAGCAACAGTATTCTGGTATTTTGAAATTCTGGTGATAAAATTCACCAAGCTGTGAATGACAAATACGAAACGTTTCCAGGTTCCGATGTTCAGGTTTTGGGGGAGTTACTTCAGGTTAGGAGTTTGGTTCTCCTTCTGATTCACACATGATTTCACAGCTTTCCTTGCTGAATCGTTTCAGCCTTTCCGTCTGGCTAAATGAATTTATGGAAGTCTGTTCCTAGCGGTGGACCCTTATTCTACATTAAGGGCAGACATTAGATGATCAGTATTAGCTTACATAAATCATCAAAAAATTGAATGTGGATTTTTGGGGTTGAATGTGTAAATATTTGTAAAATTCCAATTTTAATTCAAATAATTAAGTTTGACCCCCCCAGGCCCAATATAAATACATAGGGTCACAGTAATGGGGGAATATTATGCTGAATGAAGTTTGGATTGAGGGCCCACAATGTGAAAAAAACTGTGAGTCGGACAATTGTGGGGAGCACCGTTTCAGTTTCCCACGAGGGGAAACTCGATTTTATAAAAATCTGTGACTGCACTCAAAAAACTAGAAATGCAACTCTTGTATTTTGTTTGGCTATTTAGGGTTAGGGTTGGGTAGGGGTTACAGTCGTCATAGTTGGAATTAGGGTTATGCCCATAAAAATGGAGAGTCTCTACAAAGATATAGATGCAAACATCTGTGTGTGTGTCTGTGTGTGTCTGACCAGATACAGAAGGACCTACTTTTAAAATTCAGCTAGAGTGATAACCCATTCGTCTTCCAACTGCTTTTCCAGCAGAGGATTATGGGAGCCTGGATCAGAGGCAGCATGGGAGACACTCTGGATAGGATGCCAGTCCACCACAGGGTACACACACACACACACACACACACACACACACATAAAATAATACTAGTGTAATAACAATGCATTAATTTTCAAGTATTTGGCACATATCTTAGTCAAGGTGACTCATGAAAATAGCTTTATACGTGGCCTGTATTCTGAGACTTTTTTGGGTTTTTTCGTATGGAAACAACCCCAACAGGACAGATTGGGTCACAGTGGTCAGCTGGCCGTGGTGGTTTCAGCTCACAGGTCACATAGTAAGAAGGGATTTATGTCAATATCTGCACACTGGAAGGTAAAAGAATCAAAGCAATTTTTCATTCTATCCAATCCAATATCCACACTTGAAATTCTGGAAATTTACTGAAACAAAGTGTACTTACAGAATCCAAATAAGCCACATTTCCCCCAAGTGCAAGGACAGGGTTTTACTATGTTTGAGCTAAGGTGTGGACATTCCCCACGGGACACACGATGCAGAGTGCAGACTGGTCTATGCGTGCAGCGTATGATAAGGAAACGGAAAAATACAAAAACAAGCACCCGAGTCCGACCCCTCTGGTTTTGCACGGTCTTGTGATTTGCACTGCAACATCCTTCCCGTCACTTCCTGTTTGTATGTCACACCACGGTCCTGGGGAGTGTTACTTCCTGTTTGTATGTCACACCACGGTCCTGGGGGAATGTTACTTCCTGTTTGTATGTCACACCGCCATCTTGGGGGAGTGTTACTTCCTGTTTGTATGTCACACCGCCATCTTGGGGGAATGTTACTTCCTGTTTGTATGCCACACCACGGTCCTGGGGAGTGTTACTTCCTGTTTGTATGTCACACCGCTGTCTTGGGGGAATGTTACTTCCTGTTTGTATGTCGCACCGCAGTCTTGGGGAGTGTTACTTCCTGTTTGTATGTCGCACCACATTCCTGGGGGAACTTCACCTCCTGCCACTGTATACCTGTGTACGGATGGTATGACAGTAAGCCCCCTTGGCTTGACTTGAAGTTTAACAAGGTGAGTCAAACGTGTGTACACCGCAGGTATCAGCTATGAAATCAGTGTTTTACCTGACTGGTGATTTCATTTATGGATCTGATTGAACCCGCTCTGATCTTTTCCTAAATTAGAAGCATTGTGAGTCCTGTCCGCCCTAAAGCTCATTTAAACCCCCCCCCCTCCTCTTCTGGCAGCCCAACACCCCCTCTGATCTTAGCCGCTATACTCATTGACACACAGACGTGACACAGCAGGTTCCCATCGAGTTCTGGTACTTGGGCGTAACAGCAGGGAGGAACCCGGCTCACCGGGGGCTTTCATCTAAAGCAGCTGACATTTTACCCATTTAGGCATATTTTACTAGCATCATCACTGACGTAACCCCTGAACAGAGCGCCGGTCCATTCCAGGGCAGAGGGCCCCTCCAGCTACAGGCAGGTAAGCGGTCGCCCAGGGGCCCTCCAGCTACAGGCAGGTAGGCGGTCGCCCAGGGGCCCTCCAGCTACAGGCAGGTAAGCGGTCGCCCAGGGGCCCTCCAGCTACAGGCAGGTAGGCGGTCGCCCAGGGGCCC